>JAESUZ010004239.1:600000-886547 GCA_017311185.1 Proteles cristata cristata
TATGGTTTTTTCGTGCAAATGAAAATGGGATCAATTCCTTGATTTCTTCTTCTTCTGCTTTATAATTGATGTATAGAAATGAAACAGATTTTTGTATGTTGATTTTATGTCCTGTGACTGCTGAATTCATGTATCAGTTCGAGATATTTTTTCATGGAGTCTTTTTGGTTTTCTTAGAGTATCATATCATCTGCAAATAATGAAAGTTTGACTTCTTCCTTGCTGACTTTGATGCCATTTATATTTGTTGTTGTCTGACTGCTGAGCTGAGACTTCTAGTACTATGTTAAATAGTAAAGATGAGAGTGAACATCCCTATCTTGTTCTTGTTCATAGGGGAAAATCTTTCAGTTTTTCCCCATTGAGGATGATATTAGCTGTGTGTCTTTCATATATGGCCTTTATGATGTTGAAGAATGTTCCGTCTATCTCTACTTTATTGAGGGTTTTTATCAAGAATGGATGCTGGAGGAGCCTGTGTGGCTCAGTTGGTTAGGTGTCTGACTTCGGCCAGGTCATGACCTCACAGTTCATGGGTTAGAGCTTCTTATTGGGCTTTGCACTGACAGTGTGGAGCCTGCTTGTGATTCTCTCTCTTTCCCTCTCTCTCCACCCCTCCCCCTTGCACTTTCTTTCTCTCTCAAAAATAAAGTTAACAACAATAAAAAAGGAATGGATGCTGTATTTTGTCAAATGCTTTTCTTCATCTACTGACAGAATCACATGGTCCTTATCCTTTCTTTTATTAATGTGGTGTATCACACTGATTGATTTGTGAATATTGAACCAGCCCTGCAGCCCAGGAATAAATCCCCCTTGATTGTGGTGAATAATTCTTTTAAGGTAATGTTGGATTTGATTTCCTAGTATCTTGTTGAGAATTTTTGCATCCACGTTCATCAGGGATATTGGCTTGTGATTCTCCTTTTTTAGTGGAATCTTTCTCTGGTTTTGGAATCAAGGTAATGTGGGCCTCAAGGAGTTTGAAAGTTTTCCTTAGATTTCTATGTTTTGAAGCAGCTTGAGGATAGGTATTAATTCTTTAAATGTCTGGTAGAATTCCTTTGGGAAGCCATCTGGCCCAGGACTCTTGTTTTTTAGGAGATTTTTGATAACGGATTCAATTTGTTTGTTGGTTATGGTTCTACTTAAATGATCTATTTCTTCATGTTTTGGTTTTGGTAATTTTTATGTTTCTAGGAACTTATCCATTTCTTCCAGATGGCCCAATTTTGTGGTATATGATTTTTCATAACATTATTTTATAATTCTTTGTATTGCTGTGGTGTTGGTTATGATCTTTCCTCTTTCATTCATGATTTTATCTATTTGGGACCTTTCTCTTTCTTTTTAATAAGTCTGACTAGGTGTTTATTAATTTTATTAATTCTTTCAAAGAACCAGCTCTTAGTTTCCTTGGTGTGTTCTACTGTTTTTTTAGGAATTCCCATAGAGCAGCCCGATACTGATCCTCTGGGGGAAGGTCTCACCACACTTTTGCCATTTGCTAGTTGGTGCCAGGAAAGTGGTCACATGAATGCAGAGCAGTTCATAGTTAATGGCAAAATGGAGCAGAGAGCTGACCCCCAGGCTTGCTGACCTCCGCCAAAATCCCTGCTCCTATGCCTAGGACCACTGCAACATGTTGGCACCACCCATTCTTGTTGTGACCCAGGGGATCCTCAAACAATGTTTTCCACTGCTGGGTCTCTACCCTCCTTCACCACCAGAGCACCTGTAGGCAAGGAATGATCCAGGTGGTGGTGGACTTCTCAAACTTCAGATTTTGTGTTCCACTACTCCATAAGCAGGGCACTTTCCCCTCTGCAACACACACAGTTCTTATCCACCCTGCCCCCAAAACTCTTTGCACTTTCTACTTTCCAGAATGTGGTGACTTTTATACTTGCAGACTTGCAGTTTTGTTTTCTATCCTCAGTTATATCTCTTGGGTGTTCGAAATGACTTGATAATTGTCTAGCTGTGTTCATTGGATGAGGCAAGCTTAGGGTCCCCCTACTCATCCACCATCTGTATTAAGTGCTTTCACCTAGCATACAAGGAAAAAAAAGTCAACCACAAGGGGACAAGCAAGAAAGTTTTGGAAGTGTTAGGTAGGTTCCTGGCATTGATAGTGATGATGGTTTCAAGGGTTTATACTCGTCTCCAAACACACCAAGTTGTATACATCAAATATTTACAGCTTTTTGTAGGTAGGTCAGACCTCAATGAAGTGGTTTAAAATTTGTGAGTGGAAATATCTTCAACATGGAATTAGGCTAGGGGATTTTCTAAAGGAAATGTTTTATAGCACCAGAATCTAGAGCATTAATCTGCTTATTAGGATTTGTTCTTCAATAGGTACCATCTATGGCTGGCAACGACCATCCTGGATTTATAGACTCAGTTTTGGATTTCTGGTCTTTATTTTTCTATTTGTCAGGCTTGCCCTTCAAGCACAGTCTATTTCAAGGTAACATAAAGTGCATTTGGTTAGTTTAAGTATAAAAAATTTTTATCAAATCCTGACTAACCCTTGGGGAGGCTCATACTCTTTTCAGTAGTTTGACCACAATTCCTTAACTCATTCCTGCATTGCCAAACCTCAGCCATTTCAATACACTCTTCAGTAGCTCAGCTCTGAACTACTTCCATGTTCCCACAGCATCTTGTTGCTGTTTCCATGAGTATTTTCAAGTGGACCCCAGACATTATTTGGCCCAATCTCCATATTTTGTGGAGAAGGTCACTGTGGTGTTTTTGGAAGTTGACCAGGTAGGTGAAGGTAGCACCAGGCTATCCAGTGAATGATTCCAAATCTGCTGTAGTCCACTCCCACTGGCACTTCCCTAAGCCACCATTCTCTTTCTTCCAATTCCTGGAACAGTGTCTGTACCCACTTTCCCACTCTGATCGTGGCTTTTCCAAACTCTTCTTAATACAATATATACAGCTAATCACCTGTGATATTTTAGGGCATGTTTAATACACCTTCATTGTGAATAAGATGAAATCTGAAATTTGTAATAGGACCATCAGGCAAAATATGATCTAGTCATGGTGTAGGATGTGCTTCATAAAATATATCCGAGAAAACCTACCCTCAAGGTTTGGGCTAATGACAAACAAAATAAAAATTGTCTTAATCTTTTTTAGAGATGTTGCTTCTGAAGAATAGATACATTATAGCTGGAAAATAGGTGCAAAACTACACAAAGTTCGAGGATTGAGGTAATGGAAATGTTGGTTTTAAAATATGTTATCAATCGGAAAATAACCTTTTAGTTGACAACACAAGACAGCCAGGAAAAATGTTTGATTTGTTTATTTTCATTAGTAACATGAAGTAGATAAATAACTTAGATCCTGAACTTGAATCTTTGGAAGAGACTATAGAAAAAAGAAATAAGTGCTCTCTTCCACTGATATACACAAGCATTCTGTGTAATAGCTTTTGGATAGGAACCAATCATAAGTATGCATTATGCATCTATGAGGTTGTAGTTAGAATAAATAATTTAGAAAAAAGGAGCATTGGTAAGCCATACAAAGCTGTGGTTATGTCCTCTCCATAGAGAATAGTCTAAGCCTGAGAACAATTCTGTTTCTCTCCAGAATGAGATTGATGCATACATACGTAACTAAGCTAAGAGCCAAGGACACCATTTAAGACACCATTACACCTGATGTAAACCAAATATATTCGAAGGTGAGGGATACTATGACCATTATTTCTTAGGGATAGGGATAGAGGTAATGTGGTCCCAAGCACTGATACTATTAACTTCATTTTCTTAATAACCACACATAATATGTAACCTTTTATCATTTTAATTATCTAAATGTCTTTTGGTAAATATTTGTTAATTCTGCTCAGCCATGTCTATGGCTAGAGAGAAGTGAAATCAAAATGTGTATAAATTACTAAATTTTGGACATTTTAGGCACATGGATTATATCACAGGGAAGAATAAAAATTCAGTAAGGGTTTTTGCAATTAATCAGTTGTCATTAAAATATGGAATATTTAGGGAAAAGACAGTTAAGCACATCAAGATAAAGTAACCTTGAGAAACAGATTTCTATTTTGCCAGGGATGTACGAGGTCAAGTGGGCATGCCAGAGACCCTATACTAGAAAGCTGTGGACTGCTACATTGGCCAGAATAAAGTCAAATGTTTTTCTGAAGCCTTCCATTCCAAGGCCATGTGATTTTATTTTTATATTGATATTTTCAATCTGCACATTGTCTCCTTCAGAGCCCGGTGTACCTGCTTATTCCGCAGAGTGTAGATGATAGGATTCAGCAGTGGCGTTACCACGGTGTTCACAAGCGCAGCCTCTCTGTTGGAGTCCAGCCTGTTCCTTTGCTTTGGTTTCACATATATAAATACACAGCTGCCATACATCAGAGAGAGGACAATTAGGTGAGATGAGCAGGTAGAGAAAGCTTTCTGTCGCTCCCTGGCTGATGGGAGTCGCACAATTGTGACTACTATGTTGCTGTATGCAACGATGGTTATGAGAAGGGATATCAAAAGGATACTCAAAGTAAGGACAAAGGCCAACATTTCAATAGACCTGGTATTAGAACAAGAGAGATGAATCAGGGGACCAAGGTCACAGAAGAAGTGGGGGATGACATTGGGGCCACAGAAGGATAACTGGAAAAGCATTATTAGTGGACCAGTGATGAGAGTAAAGGCCAGAACACAGCAGGCAGTGACCAAGAGGAAGCAAGTTTTGAGGTTCATGATGGTTGGGTAATGCAGAGGCTTGCAAATGGCCATGCACCGATCCATAGACATCACTGCTATGAGGAGGAAACCTGCTGTTCCCAGAAATAGAAACATAAAGGCTTGTATGAAACAGGCAAGAGAGGAAATAGTTTGCCTGCCTAAAAGAAAGATGACTAGCAACTTGGGAATAACAGCACTTATGAGACAACACTCAAAGAAGGAGAAAATGCTGAGGAAAAAGTACATAGGTGTCTGGAGCCGGGAGTTGGCACAGGTGATGGTGATGATGACAGCATTGCCTGTAATGGATGCCAGGTATGCCAGCAGGTGCACCAGGAGGAGGACCTTTCCCAGGTGTTGGAAGGCAGGGAACCCCTCCAAGGTGAATTCCTGGACAGTGGTCCCATTCCCCATTTCCATGGGCATCGCTTTCCACAACATCATCCCTGCTGGTCTTAACCTACAATAAAAACATCCATGAGCACAAAGGTTTGAGGGGATCATGATTAAGTTATTTGCCTATCCAAGAAAGTGGCTAGGCAGATCGCAAACTGGTTTAGGTAGTTGGTTCTTAAAAAATTTTTGTAACATTTATTCATTTTTGAGAGAGAGAAGGAAGGAAGGAGGGGCAGGGAGGGAGAAAGAGAATCTGAAGCAGGCTCCGTGCTGTCAGTACAAAGCAATGAGGACCGGAATCCACAGACTGAGATCATGACATGAGCCAAAGTTGAATGCTCAATCAACTGATCCACTGGCACCTATCTAGTTGGTTCTTAAAGTCTAATGCTTAAATCATAAAAGACTCTTAAATACTGAGAAAAAACTGAGGGTTGTTGGGGGGTGGGAGAGAGGGGAAAAGTGGGTGATGGGCATTGAGGAGGGCACTTGTTGGGATGAGCAGTGGGTGTTTTATGGAAACCAATTTGACAGTAAATTATATTTTTAAAAGTCTAATGCTTAAATAGAGCACCATCAGTAGCAGAGTTATTGACATTTTTGTAGTTATCAAACATTTTATTGTTTTAATAAGATTATCAATTTGTAAGTAAACATAACAGTAATGTTAGTAATATTCCCTTTAAACATACCTTTTAATAATGCAGCACATTCTGTGGTCTGAGTTGTCATCATTGCCTGTTGAGGATATATGCTTGTTCTTTGCTGGTCTCTGAAATTCAGTATTTTTATTACTCTTCACAATAACTATGAACCCCTTTTTCTATACAAGCAGAAACTGAGGCTTAGAGAATTCCAGAGAGTTTAGGCCACATAGCTGTGACTTTAGCCAGAATGCCCAAATCTGGATTATCTACTATTTCCAAATGAGGTGACAAAGTATTTTAAAACAGGAACAAATCTATTGTTGATCTCTCAACCTTAAGTACAAGATTAGCTTTATCTTAATTGTTTCTACCCTTAGTTAATCACTGATGACTTACTGACTTGTGGAATGACACGGGGCTCAGAGAGCATCTACTTTAGCTCAAGAATTTTGTAGAAGAGGCTGGAGGCCAGAGACATTGGGTGCTGCTCAACAACATGCCATAAGCTGTAAATCCAAGATTTACCACTTGCCTCTTTGGTTCATGCTGGCCTGTGAGGGAAACGGGACTGACAGTAGTTCACAGAATTAACCCACTTAGGAAGATATGGGAACCTGGCATGCATACACTCACTCTCCATGAAACTCAGTGAAGATTCTTCTCTCTTCAGACCTCTCAATCAGTGATGTCTCTCATGATGGTATTTGGCTCTAGCATCTCAAGAATAAGCTAAACATTGACAGTGTGGAATGTGTCACTCTCACTAACCCACAAGTCCCCTGAAGGGCTTCTCGTGAAGCCAAACTGCTCATCCCTGAGTGGCACAGCTTGCATCTGCTTCTCTCCCAGTTGACCCCAGTAAGTCCACCAAGTCACTTGAGGCTGGTCACACATAGGAGTTACCTCATGGCAGGTGGGGCTTCCTCCTCTTGCAGCTATTGTGTTCTAAGAAATCAAGGGCTTGCTCTGGGCTGAGGGTAAAGGAGAGAAGAAGGAAATGCATTGTCATAACCTGTTGACTCACAGTGGGGTGAACACACATCCCATGCTGCCAGTGTTCTGGCTGACAAAGCCCTGTTTCCATTGCTCAGGATGTTTCATACCACAGCAAGGCTACACGACAACCTTGACCACTGAAACCCCAGAAAGGAGCAGACGAAGTAAAACAACCACATTTCACTGCCTCCAATTCTGGGCTAGCGCTGGACTCCCACGCTATTGAGGGTCTGACGAAAGGTCTTGTTCTGCTCCCCAAGTGTGCAAAAGCCCACCAAAGCCCACCTAACGTGCAACATTGGTGTCCACCTCCCTATACTAGTTGCTGGGAGCAGGCAGCTTCTTATAGATTTATGCCTCATTGCTGCTAACACAAGGGTCCTTCTGCTGCGGTACTCCATGTCATGGGAACATCTGCTCCAAGACACCATCTATTGCACTATGCTCCTCCGCATATCCTCATCTCCCATGTAGAGAAGCATCCTTGCTTTCTTGTATCAACAATGAGAAGCTACTGACATGCAAGTTTGAAGCCTCTCTGATATTTTTGCCACAGGACTGTTTGGTCAGCAGCAGGATGGATGTAGCCAGTGAACAAGAAGTACAAGTTTTCAAACCTTATTAGATGCTGAAGAGACAGAGGCAGAGAGTAAAGGCATGGCTGGTGTACTGGGGGCAGTAATTGGTCACTGTTGAAAACAAGAGTTACTGGCGCTATTGTTATATTTATTTTCCCATTGTCTATGGTGACACTGACTCCCAGATGTCAGCATTGTTCTCTGCCAAGATTTTTCAGGGAAATTATATGACAATTTCCCAAGGGTTTCTAAAATCCCAGGCTGAATGTTGCTACTTATTTGAGGCAAACGTCCAAACTACAATTTTCTACATGTGGTGTATGCGTTGAGGCCAGAGCATAGTTGTTAAGAAATAGATTTTCATGGTGAGAAAGAGCTTGATTACACCCTGGCTTTCATGAGGCTTTTGGGAGGATACTGGGGAAGTCCACCTTTCTTGGTTAATCATTCTTTATGTTTCCACCAATGTTATGATTCTTTTCATTGCATATTTTCACCTGAAGAGTATTTTCATTGTGCTCCAGGATCTCTTTGAAAAAGGAAATCACAAATTTTTTCCTCGTCAGGGAAGAAAGGGGAATGCTACATGATGTATGTAACATCTCTCAATTGGCAGGTCTCTCTCTTTTAAAATGGTACATTGGAAGTGAATTGCCAGATTCTTTCTAGATGCCCATGAGGAAGAGATGTGAGCCTGAGGATGGAGAAGTTGTATCCACAGCAAGCATTGGCTTGGAAGGCTGCTGCTTCTCCTGGTGTCTCATCTGGGCTGCTGTGGCAGAAGCGAGCCATTTTCTGGGGCCTCTGGCTTCCCACTGAAATCCAGAGAAATGGACTTAACTCCCAAAGTATATTTGCAGCCAGCCCTGGCACATATGGTAGCTGGAAATTTGTTGTGGCTGAATCTGCTCTCATCAGTATTGATCCTACAAGCTCAAGGCAAATATTATAGAAACTTTCATAAGTATTTGTGTGGCTCTCACTTTCCCTCAAATAGACGAATCATTTTTATAACATCTGTCCATCTACACACTCTGCTTTCAATCCAGGCCAGACTTGGACCTGGATTATTTTCTCAGTTGAAGTTGGGAAAAATAAAGAATAATGGGAGAAGTGTTGCAGAAGCTATAGTGAAGTGAGACGGTACGTTTTAATGCCCAGATGAAGACACACTTGCACGGGGTTTTAATTTTATTCAGAGTCAGTCTCATGATGCAAAAGTACCTCTCACACCAGAGCAAGTCCCAACTCCAAATGATTGTGGGAAGGAGGAGGGGCTGGCATATGGTTTGATGGAAAGGTTTACAAAGGGAACATTCAAAGTAATGGGCTGAACTAATTACACTTTGCATCTAGTGTAAATGGTGGTGAGTTGACACCAGGAAAATGTTTTAAATTGTTCCATTTTCTGGATAGTGCCTTCATGGCTCTCCAATCAATACCCAATATTTCTTCATGTTTTGAAATGATACCTTGAGATCCATTTTTCCTGGACATTTTCCAGCATTCCTGTGCTTTGAGTGTTTAGTTATCTAGTTGGAGGAAGGAAAGGGATAGTGCTTAAAATTGTATTTGTGATTATTAAAACATGGATAGAGCAAATATCAGGTTGTGGATTCTCCTATGCAGAATATTATTATGTTTGCCACTCTGTCCCCCAGCCACTCTTGAGAAATTAGGCTAAGCTATATTCAGGATTTATATAAGAGTATTTGGTTTATAGTGTATCTGGTTAATACGGTCTGTTCCTAGAAATGTTCTAATTTCTAGTATTATATCCCTAATGAAGAAGGCTAAGTTAAGGATTGAGGAAATTTAAATCCTGTCATCTATGATATTGTGGGGGAGAGAGTAGGGGATGGTAAGTTGGGAAATGGTGATTGGGATGGAGAGAAGCACTCATTAGGCAGAACCCCAGGCTGAAGTTGGAGCTGCTGGAATACTGATGATTCTTTGAGAAGCGCTGTCCCTTCATAGAATTTCCATAAAAGTAAGGTAATAATGGCAACCGGGACCCAGAGCACATTAATTCTGATCCAGAGGGTTCATTAATATCACATTCAATACCCATCCATCCATGTAAGGAAAAGCATGGTAGTGCTTAGTTAGTTAGGTAGCACTTAGTAGCTTCCAACCTGGGACTAGGAGGGGAAGCTGAAGATATAGGGTAATTTATCCTATCTGGGTTTCTTGGTTTTCTTTTTTATTCATATATGGAAAAAGAGAAATCTTTTCCTTTTTAATAAACCTCCTACTATATATAGAGTGATTAATTAAGTTGAATTGTGTGGATGGAATAGAAAGAGGTAGAAAAATCTATCTATAAATCTGAGAAGTGAAACTACTTTGTAAGGTTCTGGATCCTCCACTTCTCTTTTTTTTTTGTTTGTAGTTAAATTCCAATTAGTTAACATACAGTGTCATATTAGTTTCAGGTGTACAATATAGTGATTGAACACTTACATACAACACCAGGTGCTCATCACAACAAGTGTACTCCTAATTCACATCACCTATGTAACCCATACCCACCCCCCCTCCTCCGGTAACCATCAGTTTATTCTCTATAGTGAAGAATGTTTCTTGGTTTGCCTTTCTCTCTCTTTTTCCCCTATGTTCCTTTTATTATTATTATTATTATTATGCTTCAATTCCACATGAATGAAATCACATGGTATTTGTCTTTCTCTGACTGACTTACTTCACCTAGCATAATACTCACTTGCTCCATCCACCTTGTTGCAAATGATAAGTTTTCATTCTTTTTATGACTAATATTCTGTTGTATAACATACCACATCTTCTTTATATATTCATCTTTTTAAAAGTTTTTTAAATCTTTTTTTTTATTTTAGAGAGAGGCAGAGCACGAGTGGGGAGGGGCAGAGAGAGAGGGAGACTCAGAATCTGAAGCAGGTTTCAGGCTGATGCGGGGCTCAAACTTGTGAACTGCAAGATCACGACCTGAGCCGAAGTCAGATATCTAACCAACTAAGCCACCCAGGCACCCCTATATCTTTTGATGGACACTTGGGCTGTTTCCTTAATACATAGTCATGCAATTGCTATATTATGGGATAGTTCTATTTTCAACTTTTTGAGGAACCTCCATACTGTTTTCCAGGGTGGCTGCACCAGTTTGCACTCCCACCAATAAGGTAAGAGGGTTCTCTTTGCTGCCTCATCCCCAATAACTGTTGTTTTCTGTGTTGTTAATTCTAGCCATTCTGATAGGTGAGAGAGGGTATCTCATTGTAGTTTTGATTTGTATTTGTATTTGATGATGAGTGATATTGAACATCTTTTCATGTGTCTGTTGGCTATTTGTATGTCTTCTTTGGAGAAATGTCTCTTTACATCTTCTGCCCATTTTTAAATTAGATTATTCCTTTTTTGAGTGTTGAGTTTTGTAAGTTCTTTATAGATTTTGGATACTAATCCATTATTAGATATGTCATTTGCAAATATATTCTAATTCCGTAAGTTACCTTTTAGTTTTAATTGTTTCTTTTGCTATACAGAAGCTTTTTATTTTGATGTAGTCCCAATAGTTTAATTTTGTTTTATTTCCCCTAGTAAGAAGCTGTTCTAGCTGATGTCAAAGAGGTTATGACTTATACTCTCCCCTAGGATTGTAATGGTTTCATGTCTCATATTTAGGTCTTTAATCCACTTTGAATTTATTTTGTGTTTGTTTTAAGAAGGTGATCCAGTTTCATTCTTTCCCATGTTGCTGTCCAGTTTTCTCAGCACCATTTGTTGATGAGACTGTATTCTTCCCATTGGATATTTTTTTCCTACTTTATCAAAGATCAATTAACCATACAGCCGTGCATTCATTTCTGGGTTTTCTTCTTTTCCATTGATCTATGTTCTATTTTTGTGCTTTTACCATACTGTTTTGAATATTGTAACTTTTTAATATAACATGAAGTCCAGAATTGTGATGTGCCCAGCATTTCTTTTTCTTTTCTTTTTTGTTTTAAATATTTTTATTTATTTCTAGGAGAGAGAGAGACAGCGTGAGCAGGGGAGGGTCAGAGAGAGAGGGAGACACAGACTCTGAAATAGGATCCAGGCTCTGAGCTGGCAGTCAGCACAGAGCCCGACGCGGGGCTCGAACCCACAAACCGCGAGATCATGACCTAAGTGAAAGTTGGACGCTTAACTACCCAGGCGCCCACCCAGGCGCCTCTCCAGCATTTCTTTTCCTTAAGAAAAAAAAAGTTCACTTATTTATTTTGAGAGAGAAAGAGACAGCATTGGCAGGGGTGGGGCATAGAGAGAGGAAAGAGAGAATCCCAAGCAGGTTCTGAGCTGTCAGCACAGAACCCAACGAGGGGCTCGATCTCATGAACTGTGAGACCATAAGCTGAGTTGAAATCAAGAATTATTAACTCTTACCAACTGAGCCACTCAGGTGCCCCCTGGTCTTCATTCTCAAGGTTGTTTTGTCTATTCAGCATCTTTTGTGGTTCCATACTTGTTTTAGGATAGTTTGTTTTAGTTCTCTGAAAAATACTATTGGCATTTTGATAGGGATTGCATTAAATGTGTAGATTGCTTTGGGTAATGTAGACGTTTTAATAATATTTGTTCTTCTAATCCATGTGTATGGAATGTCTTTCCATTCCTTTGTGTCATTCAGTTTCTTCATGAGTGTTTTATAGTTTTTATAGTACAGGTCTTTCACTTCTTTGGTTAGTTTTATTCCTAGGCATGTTACTATTCTTTTGGTGCACTTGTAAATGGAATTGATTTTTTGATTTAACTTTCTGCTGCTGCTTCTTTATTGATGTCCAGAGATGCCACAGATTTCTGTACATTGATTTTGAATCCTGTGACTTTGCTACATTTGTGTGTCAGTTCTAGCAATTTTTTGGTGGAGACTTTTGTGTTTTTCTATAAAGTATCATGTCATCTGCAGATAGTGAAAGTTTGACTTTATCCTTGCCAATTCGGATGCCTTTTATTTTTGTTGTCTGGTTGCTGTGGCTAGGACTTCCAGTACTGTGTTAAATAACAGTGGTGAGAGTGGACATCCTTGTTCCTGATCATAAAGGGAAAACTCTGTTTTTACCCAATGAGGATGGTATTAGCTGTCGGGTTTTTGGTTTTTTCGTTTGTTTGGTTTTGGTCTGTCAGCACAGAGCCTGATGAGGGGCTCCAACCAATGAACTTCAAGATCATGACCTGAGCCGATGTTTGACGCTTAACCAACTGAGCCACCCAGGCGCCTCTAAACTTACTTTGTTTATTGAGGGTTTTTATCATGAATGGATATTGTACTTTCTAAAATGCTTTTTGTACATCTGTTGAGAGAATCATATGGTTCTTTTTTTTTTTTAATTTTTAAAATGTTTTTTGTTTTTTTTTTTACAAATAGTTTATTGTCAAATTAGTTTCCACATAACACCCAGTGCTCATCCCCACAAGTGTCCTCCATGCCCATCCCTCCTCCCCCCACATCCATCAGTCCTCAGTTTTTGTCAGCATTCAAGAGTCTCTCATGGTTTGCCTCTCTCCCTTTCCCCCACCATTTCCACCCTTCTTCTCCCCCTTGGTCCTCTGTTAAGTTCCTCCTAATCCTCCTATACGTGCACACATATGATATTTGTCCTTCTCTGCCTGACTTATTTCGCTCAGCATAACACCCTCAAGGTCCATCCATGTTGCTACACATGGCCAGATTTCATTGTTTCTCATTGCCATGTAGTATTCCATGGTATAGATAAACCACATCTTCTTGATCCATTCATCTGTTGATGGACACTTACGCTCTTTCCATGTTTTAGCTATTGTGGAGAGTGCTGCTATGAACATTGGGGTACATGTGCTCCTATGCATCAGCATTTCTGTATCCCTTGGGTAAATTCCTAGCAGTGCTATTGCTGAGTCATAGGGGGAGAATAATATGGTTCTTATCCTTTATTTTATTTTATTTATTATTTTTTTTTAAATTTTTTTTTTTTAATGTTTTATTTATTTCTAGGAGAGAGAGAGAGAGAGACAGCATGAGCAGGAGAGGGTCAGAGAGAGAAGGAGTCACAGACTCTGAAACAGGCTCCAGGCTCTGAGCTGACAGTCAGCACAGAGCCCGACGCGGGGCTCGAACCCACGAACCATGAGATCATGACCTAAGTGAAAGTCGGACGCTTAACCGACTAAGCCACCCAGGCGCCCCTTTATCCTTTATTTTATTATGTGGTATGTCACGTTGATTGATTTGTGAATATTGTGCCACCCTTGCAACCCAGGAATAAATCCCACTGGATTGTGATGAATGCCTCTAATATATTATTGGATTTGGTTTGCTAGTATTTTATTGAGAATTTTAAAATGCATCTATGTTCATCAGGGATATTGGCCTATCGTTCTCTGTTTTTAGTGGAGTCTTTGTCTAATTTTGGTGTTAGGGTAATGCTGGCCTCAGAGAGTGAATTTGGGTTTTCATTGGTTTTCTATTTTTTGGAATAATTTCAGAAGAATAGGTATTAACTTTTCTTTAAGTGTTTCACAGAAGTTACCTGTGAAGCCATCTGGCCCTGGAATTTTTTTGTTGGGAGATTTTTTATTAGTGATTCAATTTCTTTGCTAGTTATCAGACTGTTATAGTTTTCTATTTCTTCCAATTTCAGTTTTTTAGTTTGTATGTTTCTAGGAATTTATCTATTTTTTCCAGGTTGTCCAATTTGTTGGCATATGGTTTTTCATAATATTCTCTTATAATTATTTGTGTTTTTGTTGTTGTTGGTTGTTATTTTTTCACTCTAATTTGTGATTTTATTTATCTGGGTCCTTTTTCTTTTCTTTTTGATACATCTGGATTGAGGTCTATAAATTTTATTAATTTTTTCAAAGAACAAGGTCCCGATTTCATTGATGTGTTCTAGTGTTTTTTACTTTCTATATCATTTTTTACTCTAAAGATTATTATTATTTCCTTCATTCTGGTGGCTTTTGGCTTCAGTTGCTGCCATTTTTCTAGTTCCTTTAGATGTAAGTGTAGGTTGTTGAGAATTTTTCTTACTTCTTAACATGGACCTGTATTCCTATATACTTCCCTCTTAAACCACTTTTGCTGCATCCCAAATATTTTGGACCCATTGTGTTTTCATTTTCATTAGTTTCATGTATTTTTTATTTTCTTATTTAGTTTCCTGTTGATCTATTCATTCCTTAGTAGCATGTTCCTGAATCTCCATGTATTTGTGGTCTTTTCAATTTTTTCCTTGTGGTTGACTTCAAGTTTCAGTGTTGTGCTCAGAAAAATATGCAGGGTTTACCTCAACCTTTTTGTATTTGTTGAGGCCTGATTTGTGACCCAGTATGTAATCTGTTCTTGAGAATGTCCCCTGTGCACTTGAAAAGAATATGTATTCTGCTGTTTTAAGATGGAATGATCTGAGTATATCTGTTAAGTCCATCTAGTCCAGTGAAGCATTCAGTCACTATTTCCTTGTCAATTTTTTGTTTAGATGATCTGTCCATTGTTATAAGAGGGGTGTTAAAATCTTCTACTATTATTGTATTGTCGCCAATGTAGTATTCCATTTGTTATTAATTGTTTTATATATTTGGGTGTAACCACATTGAAAGCATAATATTCACAATTGTTACATCTTGTTGTTGGATTCCCCCCCTTTTAATAATATAAGGCCCTTCTTCATCCATTGTTACAGGTTTTGTTTTCGAAGTCAAGCTTGTCCGATATAAGTATTGCTATCAAGCTTTCTTTTTATGTCCATTTGCATGATAAATATTTCTCTATGCCTTCACTTCCAATCTGCTCATGTGTTTAGGTCTAAGATGAGTCTCTTGTAGGCAGCATATAGCTGGGTGTTGCTTTTCTGTCCATTCTGACACCCCATGTCTTTTGATCGGAGTATTTAGTCCATTTACATTCAGAGTATTTGTAGGTTGATATATATTTAATGCCATTTTATTACTTGTTTTGTCATTGCTTCTAGAGATTTTTTCTTGTCTTCATCATTTTTGGTGTTTCCTTAGACTCAAAGAGTCCCCTCTGATATTTCTTGCAGGGCTGGCTTAGTGATCACAAACTCCTTTAGTTTTTGTTTGTCTGGAAAACTCTTTATCTCTCCTTCTATTATGAATTATAGCCTTGCTGGATAGAGTGTTCCTGGGTACATATTTTTATCATTCAATAATTTGAATATATCATGTCACTCCCTTCTGGTTGCCAAGTTTCTATTGAGAAATTTGCAGCTAGCCTTATGGGTCTTCCCCTGTAAGTTAAGGACTTCTTTTGTCTTGCTGCTTTTAAGATTTTTTTTTATCACTGTATTTTGCTATTTAATTACAATATTTTTTGGTGTTGGCCTACATTTGTTGATTTTAAAGGGAATTCTCTGTGCCTCCTAGATCTAGATGTCTGTTTCCTTCCCCAGATTAGGGAGGTCTTCAAGCTATTATTTCCTCAATTTTCTGCCTTTCTTTCTTTCTTTCTTTCTTTCTTTCTTTCTTTCTTTCTTTCTTTCTTTCTTTCTTTCTTTCTTTCTTTCTTTTCTTTCTTCTTCTTTCTCCTTCCTTCCTTCTTTCTTTCCTTTCCCTTCCTTCCTTCCTTCCTTCCTTCCTTCCTTCCTTCCTTCCTTTCCTTTCTTCTCTTCCTCCTCCTCTTCCTATGATATGAGTGTTATTATCTTTGATGGAGTCACTGAGTTCCCTAAGTCTATTCTTGTGTTCTATTATTCTTCTTTCTCTATTTTGTTCTGCTTCCTTATTTTCCATTATTTTGCCTTCTATATCACTCATTCCTCTGTTTCTTCCAGCATGCTGTTAATTGCATCAAGCATCTTTCCAATCTCAGTTTTTGCATTCTTCATTTCTGACTGAACTGATTCTTTTTTTACTCTTTTATCTCTGTGGTAAGGGTCTCTTTAAAGTCTTCCATTCTTTTCTCCAGGCCAGCATATATCCTCATGATTGTTGTTTTAAACTCTCCATCAGGCATGTTACTTCACTTAGATCTCTGGCCATAGCCTTATCTTATTCTTTCATTTGGAATAAATTCCTTCATGTTGGCATTTTGTCTAAGTCTCTGCCTTCTTCTGTGCGTTGGAAAAGCCAGTGATGTTTCTTTCCCCTGAGAGTAATAGCTGTGAAAAAGAGGTCATGTAGTGTCCAGGCCTTAGAGCTTCAGGGAGTGTTTCTGGTGTGTGCTGTGTGTACTCTGCTGTTGTGTTTTGGCTGCTCTCTCCTTAGGCCAGTCATTGATAGATGCTGTCCTTGCCTACAGTGGGCAGTGTTTGGTCCTTGACCAGAATGTAGAGAGTTTCAACTAGGTGTGCTCTGATCTGCGGGTGAAATCAGACCTGATATACTTCCATTATAACTGGAGCCCTGGAGATGTGGTGTGGGTAGGAGCTTGCACTGGTCTTCTGGGGGAGAAGACCTCCATGCTGATAAGGTTAATCTGGGATTTAATCTCCTGGAATTTCTAATTACCACCCCCCACTTCATCATTGCTTTGGTTTTATTCTTAATTTCCCTTTTGTTTTTCAATCTGATCTTGGTTTTCTCCATAAGATTCTTGGAATTCTTTTTCTGCTTTAGATTGAGAGATTTCTGGGCCCATCATCATCTTCATCATCACCACCA
Source organism: Proteles cristata cristata (assembly GCA_017311185.1). NCBI lineage: Eukaryota > Metazoa > Chordata > Mammalia > Carnivora > Hyaenidae > Proteles > Proteles cristata. The sequence goes on from JAESUZ010004239.1 coordinate 616,978, forward strand.
CGACCACCACGACCACCACCACCACCACCACGACAACTACAGATGTGTAGATTGCACTGCTTAATCCTAAACAATTTAAAAATTGCATTACTTGTATTAATTAACTCAATCCTTATCCTATTTCACACAAAGAAAACAAGGGAACAGTTTTTACTTTTTTTTGAGTGGGAGATCATTTGCTTATTTCATGTAAACAAATTATCAAGAATTTAACTAGGAGATGGTATATGAAAAGTAAATTTTATGACTAAGTCTCCCTAATTCTTTATGATTTATTTTAGCATTTAGCCAATAGCTGAATGGTTATAAGATTCTAGATTGAAAATCATTCACGCCAAGCTTAAAAACCTCATACTACTTTCTGCAATATCAAAAATTGCAAAAGAAGTTGATATATGGATTTCTATAGCCTTTTGTAGAAGGCTAATCTGGAAAGATGTTAAGATGTCTTTATATTTCATGTTTGTAAATTTTATACTGTCATTCCTAGATACCAAAATTATTAATTTATTGAGCTGTACCAGCTCAATAGACTCCACCTATGCCTTCAGCTCATCTCTTTTCTATTTCTTTTTCATCACACCATCACTGTAAGCATATTGAAGTGAGATTTTATAGCTGCTTGCTTCATAAATGATGTTGACCAACTTGAAATGCCCTCCATTTTTGTTGTCCAAATGGAAAATTTCTTGTGTCTTCCAAAATATTCTTTTTCTATGAAGTCTCCAAAGTATATGAAGAGACCAAAAACAAAACAAAACAAAAAAACAAAAAAACAAACCACCCCTCCAACAAAACCCCAAAACAAACCACCCCAAACTATTATAAAGTGGGTAGGGAAACTGAAAAGGCATTTTCCCAAAGAGGACATATAAATAGCCAAACAGGTACATAAAAAGATGCTCACCATCACTAATGAAAATGGAAACATCATACAGGGAAATACAAATAAAACTACAGTAAGATATCACCTCGTTCTTCTTTGGATGACTGTTATGGAAAAAATGCACAAAGAATAAGAAGTGTTAGCAAGGATGTGGAGAAATAGGAACTCTGGTCCACTCTTATTCAAAACATAAATTGGTGTAACCACTCTGGTAGATAACATAGTATTTCCAGAAAATTTTCAAAATAGAATTACCGTTTGATCCAGAAATCCCACCTCTGTGTATATATCCAAAGGACTGAAATATGGAACTCAAAGAGATATCTGTAGTCTGATGTTCATGTAACATTTTTGCAATAGCTAAGATGTGGAAATAATGTAAAAGTCCATGTAAAGAAGAATAGATAAAGAAAATGTGGCATATACACATTATGGAATATTATTCAGCCCTTACAAAGAAGAAGATCCTGCTACTTGAAACAACATGGAATTGTCTGGAAGCCATTATTCTAAGTAAGACAAACACTTTATGATCTCATTTAAATGAAGAATGTATTCAAATGTATAGAAGCAGAGAATAGAATCATGGTTGTCGGTGGCCAGGAAATGGGGAAATAGGGAGGTATTGATTAAGTTTCAGTTATACATAATAAATAAGTTCTGGAGATCTGTATAACATAGGGTCTATGATTAACAACACTTTCTTGCTGACTTAAAATTTTGCTAAGAGGGTAGATCTTAAATTAAGTGCTTTTACCTTCCATGTAAGGACAAAAAAATCAATAGCAAAGGGTCCAGCAAGAAATCTTGGGAGGTGATAGATCGGTTAATGGCAATGATAGTGATGGTGGTTTCCTGGGTGTGTATTTATCTCCACACACATCAAATATCTACAGCTTTTGTATGTCAGTCATACTTCTATGAAGTGACTTAAACATTAGGATTGGAAGTATCTTCAACATAGAATTAGCTTAAGAAATTTATCTCAGTAAAGCATTTTACAGCACCAGAATCTAGAGCATTAATTTTCACATTAGGGTTTGTCCTTCACTGGGACCCATGTAGACTGGTAACAACTAGCCTGGATTTAGAGACTCAGACATGGATTTCTGGTCTTCACTTTCTGTTTGTCAAGCTCACCCTTCAAGCATGTCTATCTCAAGGTAAAATAAAGTGCATTATGTTAATTTAAGTAAAATATATTTTTATCAAATCCTGACTAAAACCTTGGGGAGGATCACACTCTTTTCAGTAGTTGGACCACAATTCCTTGACTTCTTCCTGCATTGCCAAACCTCAACCGTTTCCGTACACTCTTCAGTTGTTCAGCTCTGAAGTACTCCCAAGTTCCTGCAGCATCCTGTAGCTGTCTTTAGGAGTATTCTCAAGTGGACCCTAGAGATTATGTGGCTCAATCTAATATTTTACGGAGAAGTTTACTTCAGTGTTTTTGGAAGCTGATCAGGTAGGTGAAGGCAGCACCAGGCTTGTCTAGTGCAAATGATTCCCAGTCTACTATGGTCCCTTAGTATTCCATTCCCACTGCCACTTCCCTAAGCCATCATTCTCTGTCTCCCAATTCCTGTAACAGTTTGTATGCAATTTCTGCTCTCATCATGGCTTTTCCAAATTCTTTGTATATAATCTATGCAGCTAATTATCTGTGACTTTTTAGGACATGTATCATATTTCTTCATTGTCAATAAGATGAAATATGAAATTTGTAATAAGACCATCAAGACCATGTATGATCTAATCACAGTGTAGAATGTGTTTCATAAAATGTATTTGAGATGATCTAACCTCAGGGTTTGGGCTAATGACAAACAAAATAAAAAATTGTTTCACTCTTTTTAGATTTGTTTCTTGTAAAATAAAAAAGAGACCAACTCTAGCTGGACAATAGGTATGATATGTACACAAAGTTTGACGATTGAGGTATTGGAAATGCTGATTTTAAGGTAGGTTATCAATCAGAACATAACCTTATAGTTTACAACACAAAACAACCAGGAAAAAGTCTTAGTTTTTTTTTTTCACTAGTAATATGAAATAGATAAGCAAATAACTCACATTCTGTAAACTTGAATCTTTGGGAGAAATTATAGAAATATGAAATAAGCACTTCCTTTCTCTAATAAAGACAAGCTTTCAGATAAGAATCAATCATAATTATACATTATGATTCTGAGAGGCTGTCTGGAGATAGAATAAAAAAATTTAGGCAATAGGAGCATTGGTAAGCTGTTGGCTGTGTGTTTATTCCTTGTCTTTAGAGAATGCTCTAAGTGTGAGAACAGTTCTGTTTCTCTCTAGCATGGGATTGATACAGACATGTGTAGCTAAGCTAAGAGCTAAGAACAGCATTTAAGAGCACACCTGTTGCAAACCATGTATATTCAAGGGTGAAGAGTACTATGCCCATCATTTCCTTGGACTAAGCATGGAAGGACTGTGGATCCAAGCACTGGTGCTATTTCTGTCATTTCCTTCATATCCACAATGTACTATCCAACCTTCTACCACTTTAATGATCTAAATGCCCTTTGATAAATATGAATACTTGTTGAGCCACGTTTATGTCTAGAGGGAAGTGAAATACAAAGTATTTAAATTATGAAATTTAGGAAATTTCAAGCACATGATTTATTTCAGAGGGAAGAATCAAAATTCAGCAAGAATTTTGCAATGAATAAATTGTCATCAAAATGTGGACAATTTGGGAGAAGATTGTTATGTATATCAAGGTAAAGTGTGGACTTGCAAAAACAGATTCTGTTTTGCGTGTATGTGTGATTTGATGAGTTTATTTCTTATACAATCATCAGCACAACTGTAGCTCCCATCTGTCACAATACAACACTATTAAAATACCATTGACTACATCCCTTGTGCTGTACCTTTCATCCCCTTGAACTGTTTATTCCATAACTGTATCACCCATTCCCCTTCACCAATTTACCCATCCCCCACCTTCTCCCTTCTGGCAAGCATCAATTTGTTCTCCATATTTAAGGGGTTGTTAATACTTTTGTTTGGTTATGTGTTTGTTCTCTTTAGATTTCACATATAAGTGAAATCATGGTGCTTACTTTCTCTACCTGTTTTCTTTCACTAGCATCATACCCTGGAGCTTCATCCTTGTGGTTACAATAAAAAAAATCTAATCCTTTTTTATGGATGAGTCATATTCCTTATGCACATAAAGCCACATCTTTACCCATTAACCTTTTCATGGACACTTGGGTTGCTTCCATATCTTGGCAATTATAAATAATGCTGTAATAAACAGGGGTGTGAGCTGAACAGTGTTTTTAATTTTGATGTAATTTAACAGATTTACATTTTTCTAGGAATGTGCATAAATCAAGTGTGGTTGCCAGAGATGCTATACCAGAACTCTGTGGACTACTACAGTGGCTGGAATGAAGAAAAATGGTTTTCTAAAGCCTTCCACTCCAAAGCTATAAAGTGATTTTATTTTTATCTAGATATTTTCATTCTGAACATTGTCTCCCTCAGAGCCTGGTGGACCTGCTTGTTCCGCAGAGTGTAGATGACAGGGTTCAACAATGGGGTCACCACCGTGTGCACAAGTGAAGCCTCCCTATTGGAGTCCAGCCTGTTTGTTTGCTTTGGTTTCACGTATATAAAGACACAGCTGCCGTATATCAGGAAGAGGACTATCAAGTGAGACGAGCAGGTGGAGAAAGCTTTCTGTCGCTCCCTGGCTGATGGGAGTCGCACAATAGTGACTACTATGTTGCTGTATGCAATGATGGTTATGAGAAGGGACGTCAAAATGATACACAAAGCAAGGACAAAGGCCAACATTTCAACAGACCTGGTATTAGAACAAGAGAGATGAATCAGGGAACCAAGGTCACAGAAGAAGTGGGGGATGACATTGGGGCCACAGAAGGATAATTGGGAAACCTTTACTATCAGACCAGTCATGAGAGTGAAAGCCAAAACACAACAGGAAGTGACCAAGCGGAAGCAAGTCTTGAGGTTCATGATGGTTGGGTAATGCAGAGGCTTGCAAATGGCCATGCACCGATCCACAGACATCACTGTTATGAGGAAGAAACCTGTTGCACCCAGATATACATACACAAAGGCTTGTATGAAACAGGCAATAAAGGAAATGGTTTGCCTGCCTAAAAGAAAGATGACCAGCAACTTAGGAATAACAGCACTTATGAAACAACACTCAAAGAAGGAAAAAGTGCTGAGGAAAAAGTACATAGGTGTCTGAAGCCGGGAGTCGGCACAGGTGATGGTCACTATGAGAGCATTTCCTGCAATGGATGCCAGGTATGCCAGCAGGTGCACCAGGAACAGGACCTTTCCCAGGTGTTGGAAGGCAGGGAACCCCTCCAAGGTGAATTCCTGGACAGTGGTCCCATTCCCCATTTCCATGGGCATCTCTTTCCACGGCATCATCACTGCTGGTCTTGATCTACAATAAAGATATAAAGGAGAGCAAATGTTTTAGCAGAACATATGATTGAATTATTTGCCTATCCAAGAAAGTGGCCAGGAAAATAGCAAAGTGACTTATCCAATTGGTTCTTGAATCAGAAGGACCTGAGTTCAATAGTGATTCAACACTGAGTTCTAATCCCTGAGACATGAGTCATCTGTGGAAAGGTAGTTTACCTTTATGAACTTCACTTTTACCCTCAGCAAAATGAAGATGACAGGATCTGCCTATTCATGTTCTTGTGAGAATAAGTAAGATAAAGCATGCAGCTCACTTTGCATATGATGCCAATGTTTCCTATGTGTTCCTCAAAGCCTAACTGTCATGTGATGGTCATTAATTGTATTCTTGAATAGAGCATCATCAGTAGGCAGAATGGTTGAAAGTTTTGAGTTATTAAATATTTTATTGTTATTAATAATATTATATATTTTTAGTATTAAGTTTGTAATACTTGTGTGTCCCTTTTAATATGTAACATTCTGTGGTCCAAGTTGTCATCATCATCTTCTGTTGATATTCATACGTATTCTATGCTGGTCACTGAAATTCATTTTCTATTACCCTTTACAATAACGATGAGCCTCTTCTTCTAAGGAAGCAGAAACTGACACTTAGATTCAGAGAGCTTAGGGCACATACCTGGGACTTTAGCTAGAATGTCCACATCCAGAGTATCTGCTATCTCTAAATGCAGAGACAAAATATTTTAAATGGAAACAAATTTATTGCTGATGATCTCTCAACCTTTAGTGCAAGATTTGCTTTATTTATCATGTTTCTATCTAAGCTTAGTATCACTGATGAATTGCTGACCTGTAGATTGACATGGAGCCAGAAAAGATCTACTTTAGCACAAGCAGTTTGTAGAAGAGACTGGAGAACAGAGATATTTTGGGCTGCTCAACAGCGTAACGTAAACTGTGAATGCAGGATTTACCATCCACCCCCAGAGTACATGCTGGGTTGTGAGGGCAGTGGGAATGATGGTAGTGCACAGGATTAAGGCACTTAGGAGCATATGCTGGGAACCTACATTCACTCTTCAATGAAAGCTCATTGAACATTCTTCACTCCTCACACTTCCCAATCAGTGAGGTCTCTTATGATGGTGTTTGGCTGTAGCATCTCAATACTAAGCTAAAGCTTGGCAGTATGGAATGTGTCATTCTCAGTAACCCACTGTGTGTCAGGTTGTCTGAAGGGCTGCTTGTGAAACCAAACTGCTCACCCTCTGAGTGGAACAGCCTGAAGGTGCATTTGCTTCTCTTCCAGTTGACCCAGAAAGTTCACAAAATCACCACAGTTCCTGACGCTAGTCACGCACAGGAGTCACTTCATGGCGGGCAGTGCTACCTCCTCTAGCTGCCAGTGTGCTCTTATAAAGAAGGATTTTATGTGGGCTGAGGGGAAAGGAGAGGAGAAGTAAATGCATTTGTCATAGCTTGTTACCCCACAATAGGGTCCACAGGCTTCCCATGCAGCTAGTGTTTTGGCTGACAATGCCTTGTTTCTACAGCCCAGGATGTTTCACATGACAGCAAGCCTACATGGCAGCCTTGACCCCTGAAACCTCAGAAAGGAGCTGACAGACTAAAACAACCACATTTTACTGCCCCTAATGGAGGGATAGAGCTGGATTCATGGACTACTTAGGGTCCTGATGAAAGGTCTGGCTCTGCTCCCCCAAGTAGGTAAAAGCTCCCTTAACCTGCAACATTGCTGTCCAACCTCTATACCAGGGAATGGGATTAGGCAGCTTCTTTTAATTTTAGCCCTGGGTGCTCCTAGGACCAGGGTCCTTCTGCTGAAGCACTCCACTGTCATGGGCACACCTGCTCCAAGACACCTTCTAGTGCACTGAACTTCTCCATCATATCCTCACCTTTTTATGTGAGATGCATCCTGCTTTTCCTGCATCCACGAAGAGAAGCTGCTGTCATGCATGTTTGAAGTCCCTCTGATATTTTTGCCACAGGACTGTTTGGTCAGCAGCACCAAACATGCTGCTGGACGTAGCCAGTGAGCAGAGTGTTCAGGTCCCCAAACCTTATTAGATCCTGAAGACACAGAGGCAGAAAGTTAAGGCACACCTGGTGTCTTGGGGGCAGCTAGTTGGTCACTGTAGAGAACGAGGTTTACTGATACAACTTTTATATTTATCTTTCCATTGTCAATGGTAACACTGATTCCCAGATGTCCACATATTCTCTGCCAAGATTTTTCAAAGAAATTATTTGACAATTTCCCAAGGGTTTCTAAAATCCCAGGCTGAATGTTGCTACCGATTTCAGGTGAAAGTCCAAACTACAATTTTCTACATATGGTGTATGTATTGAGTTTTAAAACAATAGATTTTACGGTGAGAAAGAGCTTGATAACATCCTGGCTCTCCTGAGGCCTTTGGGAGGATACTGGGGAAGTCCACGTTTCTTGATCAGTCATTCTTCATGCTTCCACTAACCTTTTGATTCTTTTCATTGTATATTTTTGGTCTAAAGATTATTTTTGTTGTGCTTCCCAATCTCCTTGTAAAGGAAAGCACAGATATTTTCCTCAGAAAAGAAAGGGGAATGCTAGGTGGTGTGGGTAACATCTGTACCTTGGCAGGTCCCTGTCTTTAAAACAGAATCTTGGAAATACATCCCCAGATTCTTTCTGGATGCACATGAGGAAGAATGTAAGCCCAAGGGTGGAGAAGCTTCATCCATACCAAGCACTGGCTTGCAAGGCTGCTTCTTCTCCTGTGTATATCACCTGGGCTGCAATGGCAGGAGAGATTCATTTTTCAGTGACTCCTGGCTTCCCATTGAATCCAGAGAAGTGGACTGAACTCCCAAGGGATATTTGCAGGCAACTTCTGAGCATATGGGAGCTGGAAATTTGTTTTTTCTGAATCTTCCCACATCATTTTTGATGTCTCAAGGTAGGCAAATATTATAGAAAGTTTCAGAAATTTCATGTGGGTCCCACCTTCCCACAGATAGACAAAATAATTTTTATAATATCTTTGCCTCTATTCATTCTGCTTTCAATCCAGGCCAAACATGAACCTCATGGTCCTAAGTTGGAAGTAAGGGAAAATAAAGAATATTAGGAGTAAAGTTACAGAAGGTAGAGGGAAGTGAGACTATACATTTATGCTCAGATAAAGACACGTTTGCATGGGGGTTTTAGTTATATTCAGAGGCAGCTTCATGGTGCAAAAATACCTCTCACACTAAGTCCCAATGCCAAAATAGAACATTTTCATGTTGTATTGATTTTTTGAGTTACAAATACTGATATATCCCACATAAACATTGATTGACAAGGTTTACTGAGAGATATGTTCTCTGAGGTTTAAATACTAATACCAGGGGTTTTGTACTGGAAAATTGTTCTGTAGGGTAGATGGTAAAGTTTGGATTAATAGATATATGTCCACATACTGCTCACCACAAACACTTTGTGTATTAGATTGGGTCTGGTATTTATCTATCAGACAGTGACTGCTTCAATGACATTCAACAAAAGAAACATGGAAGAAAAGATCCAGAAAGATATAGAGTACAATACAAATTTCTACAGAGACTAATGAGATTAAACCACAGAGACATTATTTTTTAAAATTTTTAATTATAATTTTAATGTTTATATATTTTTGGGAGAGAGAGAGACAGAGACAGAGACAGAGTGCCAGTGGGGGAGGAGTTGACAGAGAAGAAGACACAGAAACCAGAGTAGGCTCCAGGCCCTGAGCTGTCAGTACAGAGCCTGACATGGGGCTTGAACTCACAAACTATGATATGTGATCATGACCCAAGCTGAAGATGAATGCTTAACCGACTGAGCCACCCAGGTGCCCCACAGAGACTTTCTATAGAAGAAGCGCTTTACCCTACAAAGAGAAAAACAGTGTCCTTGCATGTGCTCATGATCCACATTAAAGAATAAAGAAGATATCAATAATTTAAAAATAATTGTTAGATATTATAGAATTCACATTCTCTATTCAAATGTACAAAAACTAGAAATTAATAATAGTTTTATAAACAATACTTTGCCTGGCAATTAAAAACTTTCCTATGTAACATCAAAGAGCTATTTGAAGTCACCCCTGTAGAAAATGAAGCACTTTATTTAATTTAACCAGGGATTTAAACTCCTGGAATATCTAATTACCCCCCTCCAACCCCTCACCCTGCCCTTTCACCTTTGCTTTGGTTTTATTTTTTATTTCCTTTTCTCCCTAAGATTCTTGGAATTCTTTTTCTGCTTTAGATCCAGAAATTTCTGGGCTCCTCACCACCACCACCACGACTACTGATATGTAGATTGCACTGCTAAATCCTAAACAATTTTAAAACTGCATTATTTGTATTAACTTACTTGTATTAATTTACTCAATCCTCATCTTATTTCATAGATGAAGACATATAGTCATACTTTTTACTTTGAGGTGAAAGATATTTGCTTATTTCATGGGAACTAATTGTCAAGAATTTAACTAGGAGATGTTGTCTGAAAGCAAATTTTATGATTCCTACTCTCCCTAAATGATTATAATTTATTTTAATATTTTGCCAATAGTTGAATGGTTATAAGATTCTACATGGAAAATCATTCACCCAAAGCTTAAAAGCCTCATCCTACTTCATGCAGTATCAAAAGTTGCAAAAGAAGTTGACATATGGATTTCTATAGCCTTTCATAGAAGTGTTTTTATTTATTTATTAATCTGGAAAGATGTTAAGATTTCTTGATATGCCATGTTTGTAAATTTTATTCTGTCATGCCTAGACACCAGACTTTAAAAATTTTTTTTAACGTTTATTTTTTAGAGGAAGAGAGAGACACAGTGTGAACAGGAGCCAGGCAGAAAGAGGGAGACACAGAACCCGAAGGAGGCTCCAGGCTCTGAGCTGTCATCACAGAGTCCTATGCAAGGCTTGAACTCACAAACCGTGAGATCATTACCTGAGCTGAAGATGGACATTTCACCAACTGAGCCACACAGGTACCCTGTAGAAACCAGACTTTTTAAATTATTGAGCTGTTACCACAGGAGATATTGTCCTGTTTGTTTATTTAATAATTTATTTTCCTCTAGAAAACAGAGGGGAATAAATGATTTTTATTTTATTATAAAATCCATAATAAATACAATGTTGACATTTCGGACTAAAGTAGTTTCCCCACAACTTTTCTACCTCTTTTTCTTTCCGTATTTTACTTTCTGAAACTTATCCATTTACTTATATGCCAACAATGTGAGTGATTCTTTGCTTTCAGCTATTACATTTTTAATTTATAAAATCTTTATTTCTTTTGTTGTTTACCCATTCTTTTTTTTTTTCATTTTTATCAAAACTTAATGATGTTTTAAGGATGCAATACTATCTAGGAGCACTCTGTGCTGATTTTGGTTTTCATTTTCTTTTTGGGAGGTGCGGAAGAGGTAGCAGCAGTCATTTCCACTCTCCTGGAGACTGTTGTCTAGATGATAGCAGCTGACACCCTGGGAACTATGTTTTAGAGAATCCCTTGCCAGTAGGGTCCAGGTTGAATGCCACTAATGAAAGGAATTGTGTGATAGCTGGAAGGCAGAAGGAAAGCAGAGCTCTTATTGTTCCCCTAGAAGTGGGTAGCTGTGTGGTCAGATTTTAGCTAATCTGAAAGCCACTCATATCCCCACAGAAGCCAAAGTGATCTTACTTATGCAAATCTGACCATGCCTTACCACCATTTTAACTGGAATGAGTCCCCTACTGCCCTTGGGATAAGCTAATACTAACACCATCATATCTTCATATTTTGGTCACTGAAAGTCTGTCTATTTCCATTCAAGTACTCAAAAACTCTTTCTGTGGGGCACCTAGTTGGCTCAATCATTTAAGCATCCAACTTCAGCTCAGATCATGAACTCACAGTTTGTGTGTTTGAGCCCTGCATTGGGCTCTGTGCTGACAGCTCAGAGCCTGGAGCCTGCTTCAGATTCTGTGTCTCCCCCTCTCTCTCTGCTCCTCCTTCACTCACACTCTGTCTTTCTCACAAAAATAAATAAACATTAAAAAAATTTAAAAAACCCAACTCTCTCTGCACATGGTGTTTGACATCACTTAGAATTAAGACCCCACCTATGCCTTCAGGTCATCTTTTTCATCACACCATCACTGTAAGCACATTGGACATGATTTTTTAGCTGCATGCTTCACAAATGCTATAGACTAACTTGAAATGCCCTCCATTTTCGTTGTCCGAATGGGAAATTTCTCGTGTCTTCCAAAATCACCTTTTTCTATGAAGTCTCTAAAGTATATGAAGAGACCAAAAAAACCCCCCAAAAAAACAAAACAAAACAAAACAAAACACCCACCCCTCCAACAAAACCCCAAACAAACCACACCAAACGATTAAAAAGTGGGTAGGGAAACTGAAAAGGCATTTTCCCAAAGAGGACATATAAATAGCCAAACAGGTACATAAAAAGATGCTCACCATCACTAAATGAAAATGGAAACATCATTCAGGGAAATACAAATAAAACTACAGTAAGATATCACCTCGTTCTTCTTTGGATGACTGTTATGGAAAAAATGCACAAAGAATAAGAAGTGTTAGCAAGGATGTGGAGAAATAGGAACTCTGGTCCACTCTTATTCAAAACATAAATTGGTGTAGCCACTCTGGCAGACAACATAGTATTTCCAGAAAATTTTCAAAATAGAATTACCGTTTGATCCAGCAATCCCACCTCTGTGTATATATCCAAAGGACTGAAATATGGAACTCAAAGAGATATCTGTAGTCTGATGTTCATGTAACATTTTCACAATAGCTAAGATGTGGAAATAATGTAAAAGTCCATGTAAAGAAGAATGGATAAAGAAAATGTGGCATATACACATTATGGAATATTATTCAGCCCTTACAAAGAAGAAGATCCTGCTACTTGAAACAACATGGATATGTCTGGAAGCCATTATTCTAAGTAAGACAAACACTTTATGATCTCATTTAAATGAGGAATGTATTCAAATGTATAGAAGCAGAGAATAGAATCATGGTTGTCGGTGGCCAGGAAATGGGAAAATAGGGAGGTATTGATTAAGTTTCAGTTATACATAATAAATAAGTTCTGGAGATCTGTATAACATAGGGCCTATGATTAACAACACTTTTTTGCCTACTTAAAATGTTGCTAGGATGGTAGATCTTAAATTAAGAGCTTTGACTTTCCATGTAAAAACAAACAAAAAAAATCAATAGCAAAGGGTCCAGCAAGAAATCTTGGGAGGTGATAGATAGGTTAATAGCAATGATAGTGATGGTGGCTTTCAGCATGTATACTTATCTCCAAACACATCAAATTGTATACATCAAATATCTACAGCTTTTGTATGTCAGTCATACTTCTACGAAGTGGCTTAAACATTATGATTGGAAGTATCCAAGAATCTATAATTCTCGATATAGAATTAGCTTATGGGATTTATCTCAATAAAACATTTTACAGCACCAGAATCTAGAGCTTTAATTTCCACATTAGAGATTGTCCTTCACTGGGACCCATGTAGACTGGTAAGAACTAGCCTGGATTTAGAGACTCAGACTTGGATTTCTGGTCTTCATTTTTCTTTTTTTTTTTTTTTTTTTTTTTTTAATATTTTTTTATTTATTTCTAGGAGAGAGAGACAGCGTGAGCAGGGGAGGGTCAGAGAGAGAGGGAGTCACAGACTGAAACAGGCTCCAGGCTCTGAGCTGGCAGTCAGCACAGAGCCCGACGCGGGGCTCGAACCCACGAACCGCGAGATCATGACCTAAGCGAAAGTCGGACGCTCAACCGACTAAGCCACCCAGGCGCCCCCTGGTCTTCATTTTTCTATTTGTCAAGCTCACCCTTCAAGCAAAGTCTATCTCAAGGTAATATAAAGTGCATTTAGTTAGTATAATAACATTTTTATCAAATCCTGACTAAAACTTTATGGGGGCTTCCACATTGTTTAGAGCTTGACCACAATTTATTCCTTCATTACTGAACCTCATCCACTTCAAAAAAAACTCTTCCGTAGTTCAACGATCAGGGAAGAACATGATTTCCATGTATTGGCAGCATTTTGGTGCTATCTACATGTGTATCCTCAGGTGCACCATAGAGATTATCTGGCTCAGTCTTCATATTCTTTGGAGAAGATCACTGTGGTATTTTTATATGTTGACCAGGTAGTTGAAGGCACCACCAGGCTTGTCTAGTGTAAAGATTACATGTCTCCTCTGGTCCCTTTGTATTCCACTCCCAACTGCCACTTCCCCAAGCCATCATTCTCTTTCTGCCAGTTCCTGTATGCAGTCTGTATGCAATTTCCACTCTCATCATGGTTTTTCCAAACTCTTTTTATACAATGTCTGCAGCTAATTATCTGTAATTTTTTTAGGACATGTTTCATATTTCTTCATTGACAGTAAGATGAAGTCTGATTTGTAGTAATACCATTAAGGTTATGTATGATCTAATCAAAGTGTAGAAAGTATTTCTTTTTCTTTTTTTATTCTTTTTTTTAATTTTTAAAATTTTTATTTTATTTTATTTTTCTAAGTTTATTGTCAAGTTGGTTTCCATATAACACCCAGTGCTCATCCCAACAAGTGCCCACCCCCATGCCCATCACCCCCCTTTGCCTCTCCCCGATCCCCATCAGCCCTCAGTTTGTTCTCAGCATTCAAGAGTCTCTCATGGTTTGCCTCCTTCCCTCTCCTCAACTATTTTTGCCCTTCTTCTCTGTCATGGTCCTCCGTTAGCTTCCTCCTAATCCACCTATATGTACAAACATATGGTATCTGTCCTTCTTTGCCTGACTTATTTGGCTCAGGATAACACCCTCTAGTTCCATCAATGTTGCTACAAATGGCCAGATTTCATTCTTTCTAATCGCTGTGTAATATTCCATTGTATAGATAAACCTCATCTTGATCCATTTGTCAGTTGATGGACACTTAGGTTCTTACCATGTTTTGAGAATGCTATGAACATTGGGATACACTTGCCCCTATGCATCAGCACTTCTGTATCCCTCAGGTAAATTCCAGCAGTGCTATTGCTGGGTCACAGGGGAGCTCTACTGTTAATTTTTTGAGGAACCTCCACACTGTTTTCCAGAGCAGCTGCACCAGTTTACATTCCCACCAACAGTGTAGGAGGGTGCCCATTTCTCCACATCCTTGCCAGCATCTAGAGTCTCCTGATTTGTTCATTTTAGCCACTCTGACCGGTGTGAGGTGGTATCTCAGTGTGGTTTTGATTTGTATTTCCCTGATGAGGAGGAATGCTGAACATCGTTTCATGCATTTGTTGGCCATCTGGATGTCCTCTTTGGAGAAGTGTCTGTTCATGTCTTCTTTTTTTCTTTCTTTCTTTCTTTCTTTCTTTTTTTCTTTTTTTTCTTTTCTTTTTTTTTTTTTTACAAATAGTTTATTGTTCAGTTGGTTTCCATATAACACCCAGTGCTATATCTTCTGCCCATTTCTTTATTGGGTTCTTTGTTTTTCCGGTGTGGAGTGTGGTGAGTTCCTTATAGATTTTGGATATTAACCCTTTATTTGATGTGTCATTTACAACTATCTTTTCCCATTCCGTTGGTTGCCTATTAGTTTTGTGGGTTGTTTCCTTTGCCGTGCAGAAGCTTTTAATCTTGATGTGGTCCGAATCATTTATTTTTGCTCTTGATTCCCTTGCTTCGGGGGATGTGTCAGGTAAGAAGTTGCTGCGGTGGAGGTCAAGGAGGTTGTTTCCTGCATTCTTCTCTAGGGTTTTGATGGTTTACTGTCTCACATTCAGGTCCTTTATCCATTTTGAGCTTATTTTTGTGTGTGGTGTGAGAAATTGATCTAGTTTCATTCTTCTGCATGTTGCTGTCCAGTTCTCCCAACACCATCTGTTAAAAAGGCTGTCTTTTTTTCTATTGGATATTCTTTCCTGCTTTGTCAAAGATTAGTTGGCTGTATACCTTTGGGTCCACTTCTGAGTTCTCAATTCTGTTCCATTGGTCTATGTGTCTGTTTTTGTGCCAATACCATACTGTCTTGATGATGACAGCTTTGTAGTAGAGGCTAAAGTCTGGGATAGTGATGCCTCCACTTTTGGTTTTCTTCTTCAATATTACTTTGGCTATTTGGGGTCTTTTGTGGTTCCATACAAATTTTAGGATAGTTTGTTCTAGTTTTGAGAAGTATGCTGGTGCAATTTTGATTGGAATTGCATTGAATGTATAGATCGTTTTGGGTAGTAATGACATTTTGATGATATTTATTCTTCCAATCCATGAGCATGGAATGTTTTTCCATTTCTTTGTGTCTTCTTCAATTTCTTCATAAGTTTTCTTTTTTTTTTCTTTATTGACTCCTTTATTTATTTATTTTTTTTACAAATAGTTTATTGTCAAATTAGTTTCCTCATAACACCCAGTGCTCATCCCCACAAGTGTCCTCCTCCATGCCCATCCCTCCTCCCCCCCAACATCCATCAGTCCTCAGTTTTTGTCAGCATTCAACAGTATCTCATGGTTTGCCTCTCTCCCTTTCCCCCACCATTTCCGCTCTTCTTCTCCCCCTTGGTCCTCTGTTAACTTCCTCCTAATCCTCCTATACGTGCACACATATGGTATTTGTCCTTCTCTGCCTGACTTATTTCGCTCAGCATAACACCCTCAAGGTCCTTCATAAGTTTTCTATAGTTTTCATCATACAGATCTCTTGTATCCTTGGTTAGGTTTATTCCTAGGTATTTTATGGTTTTTTGTGCAATTGTGAATGGGATCCGTTTCTTGATTTCTCTTTCTGTTGCTTCATCGTTGGTGTATAAAAATGCAACCGATTTCTGTACGTTGATTTTGTACCCTGCAACTTGGCTGAATTCTTGGATCAGTTCTAGTAGGCTTCTGGTGGAGTCTGTCGGGTTTTCTATGTAGAATATCATGTCATCTGCGAAAAGTGAAAGTTTGACTTCTTCTTTGCCAATTCTGATGCCTTTTATTTCCTTGTGTTGTCTGATGGATGATGCTAGGGCTTCCAGCACTATGTTAAACAACAGTGGTGAGAGTGGACATTCCTATTATGTTCCTGATCTCAGGGGGAAAGCTCTCAGTTTTTCCTCATTGAGGATGATGTTAGCTGAGGGCTTCTCATAGATGGCTTTTATGATGTTTAACTAAGTTCCTCTGTCCCAACTTTCTCGAGGGTCTTTTTAAAGAAAGAATGGTATATTTTGTCAAATGCTTTTTCTGCATCTATTGACAGGATCATATGGTTTTTATCTTTGCTTTTGTTGATGTCCTGTATCACATTGATTAATTTGTGAATACTGAACCAGCCCTGTAACCGAGGAATGAATCCCACTTGATCATGGTCGATAATTCTTTTTATTTGCTGTTGAATTCAATTTGCAAGTATCTTGTTGAGGATTTTTGCATCCGTATTCATCAAGGATATTGGCCTGTAGTTCTCTTTTTTTTGCTAGGTCTCTGTCTGCCTTGGGATCCAAATTGATGCTGGCTTCATAAAATGAGTCCAGAACTTTCCCTTCGATTTCTGTTTTTTGGAATAGTTTGAGAAGAATGGTATTAATTCTGTTTTATATGTCTGGTAGAACTCCCCAGGGAAGCCATCTGGCCCAGGGCTCTTATTTGTTGGGAGATTTTTGATAACTGATTCGATTTCCTCACTACTTATGGGTCTGTTCAGGTTTTCTATCTCTTCCCATGTGAATTTTGGTAGTATGTGTGTGTTTAGGAATTTGTCCATTTCTTCTAAGTTGTCCAATTTGTTGGCATATAATTTTTCATAGTATTCCCTGATAATTGCTTGTATTTCTGAGGGGCTGGTTGTAATAACTCCATTTTCATTCATGATTTTGTCTATTTGAGTGCTCTCTCTTTTCTTTTTTCTTTTTTCTTTTCAAATAGTTTATTGTCAAATTAGTTTCCACGTAACACTCAGTGCTCATCCCCACAAGTGTCCTCCTCCATGCCCGTCCCTCCCTCCCCACCACATCCATCAGTCCTCAGTTTTTGTCAGCATTCAAGAGTCTCTCATGGTTTGCCTCTCTCCCTTTCCCCCACCATTTCCGCCCTTCTTCTCCCCCTTGTTCCTCTGTCAAGTTCCTCCTAATCCTCCTATACGTGCACACATATGATATTTGTCCTTCTCTGCCTGACTTATTTCGCTCAGCATAACACCCTCAAGGTCCATCCATGTTGCTACACATGGCCAGATTTCATTGTTTCTCATTGCCATGTAGTATTCCATGGTATAGATAAACCACATCTTCTTGATCCATTCATCTGTGGATGGACACTTAGGCTCTTTCCATGTTTTAGCTATTGTGGAGAGTGCTGCTATGAACATTGGGGTACATGTGCTCCTATGCATCAGCATTTCTCTATCCCTTGGGTAAATTCCTAGCAGTGCTATTGCTGGGTCATAAGGGAGTTCTATTGCTATTTTCCCGAGGAACCTCCACATTGTTTTCCAGAGGGGCTGTACCAGTTTACATTCCCACCAACAGTGTAGGAGGGTGCCCGTTTCTCCACATCCTCGCCAGCATCTAGAGTTCTCTGATTGGCTCATTTTAGCCACTCTGACTGGCGTGAGGTGGTATCTTAGTGTGGTTTTGATTTGTATTTCCCTGATGAGGAGGGATGCTGAACATCGTTTCATGTGTCTGTTGGCCATCTGGATGCCCTCTTTGGAGAAGTGTCTGTTCATATCTTCTCCAGCAGCACATAAAAAGAATCATCCACCATGACCAAGTGGGATTCATTCCTGGGTTACAGGGCTGGTTCAACATTCGCAAATCAATGTGATACATCACATCAATAAAAGAAAAGATAAAAAGCATGTGATCCTGTCAATAGATGCAGAAAAAGTATTTGACAAAATACAGCATCCATTCTTAATAAAGACTCTAGAGAAAGTCGGGATAGAAGGAACCTACTTAAACATCATCAAAGCCATCTAAGAGAAGCTGTCAGCTAACATCATCCTCAACGGGGAAAAACTGAGAGCTTTCCCCCTGAGATCAGGAACACGACAGGGATGTCCACTCTCACCAGTGTTGTTTAACATAGTGCTGGAAGTCCTAGCATCAGCCATCAGACAACAAAAGGAAATCAAAGGCATCAGAATTGGCAAAGAGGAAGTCAAACTTTCACTCTTCACAGATGACATGATACTCTACATCGAAAACCTGACAGACTCCACCAGAAGCCTCTCTTTTCTTTTTGAGAATCCTGGCTAGAGGTTTGTCAATTTTGTTTATTTTTTCAAAAAACCAACTCTTGGTTTCATTGATCTGTTCAATTGTTTCTTTGGTTTCTATGTTATTTATTTCTGCTCTGTTTTTTACTATTTCTCCTCTTCTACTGGGTTTGGGGTGCTCTTGCTCTCCCGCTAGTTGCTTTAGGTGCACTGTTAGATTTTGGACTTGCGCTTTTTCTAATTTCTTGAAATAGGCCTGAAATGCAATGTGCTTTCCTCTTAGGACTGCCTTTGCCACATCCCATAGAATTTGGATTGTTGTATTTTCATTTTCATTTGTTTCCATGTATTTTTAAATTTCTTCTCTAATTGCCTGATTGGCCCATTCGTTCTTTAGTAGGGTGTTCTTTAAGCTACATGTTTTTGGAGGTTTTCCAGACTTCTTCCTGTGATTGATTTCAAGTTTCAAAGTATTATGATCTGAAAGTGTGAATCGTATGATATCAATTCTTTTATATTTATTGTGGGCTGCTTTATGTCCCAGTATGTGATCTATCTTGGAGAATGTGCCATGCACACTTGAGAAGAAAGTGAAATCCTTGGCCTCAGGATGCAGAGTTCTAAATATATCTGTCAGATCCATCTGGTCCATTGTGTCATTCAAGTCCATTGTTTCTTTAGTGATTTTCTGTCTGGTAGATCTATCCATTGCTGTAAGTGGAGTATTAAAGTCCCCTTCTATTAGCACATTCTTATCTATAAGGTTGTTTCTGTTTGTGATTAATTGTTTTAAATATGTAGGTGCTCCCATATTTGGTGCATAGACATTTATGATTGTTAGTTCTTCCTGATGGATAGACCCTGTAATTATTACATAATGCCCTTCTTCATCTCTTGTTATTTTATTTAATTTAAAGTCCATAATAAGCATAAGTATAGCTACTCCAGCTTTCTTTTGATTTCCAATAGCATGATATATATTTCTTCATCCCCTTACTTTTAATCTGAAGGTATATTCCTGTCTAAAATTAGTTTCTTGTAGACAGGAAATCGATGGATTTTGTTTTCTTTATCCATTCTTCTACCCTATGTCTTTTGATTGGAGCATTCAGCCCATTTACATTCAGTGTTATTATTGAAATACGTGGGTTTAGAGTCTTTGTGTCCTTTGTGGGATTCATGCTTGTGGTCGTGTCTATGCTATCTTCGTTCTTTGCAACACTTCCCTCAGAGCATCCCCCTCAGGATTTCTTGTAGGGCTGGCTTAGTGATGACAAATTCTTTCAATTTCTGTTTATTTGGAAAGTTTTTTTTTTTTTTTTTTTTTTATCTCTCCTTCTATTTTGAATGATAGGGTTGCTGGAAAGAGGATTCTTGGCTGCACGCTTATTTTTTTATCACATTGAAGATTTCTTGCCATTCCTTTCTAGCATGCCAAATTTCAGTAGATAGGTCTGTAACCTCTCTGATAGGTTGCCCTTTGTATGTTAGGGCCCTTTTATCCCTAATTGCTTTCAGAATTCTCTTTGTCCTTATATCTTGCCAGTTTCACTATGTATGTCATGCAGAAGATCGATTCAAGTTACGTCTGAGGTGAGTTCTCTGTGCCTCTGGGATTTCTTTCTTTCTTTCTTTCTTTTTTTAATGCTGTATTTATTTCTAGGAGAGAGAGAGACAGCGCGAGAAGGGGAGGGTCAGAGAGAGAGGGAGACACAGAATCTGAAGCAGGCTCCAGGCTCTGAGCTGGCAGTCAGCACAGAGCCCGACGTGGGGCTCGAACCCACGAACCTCGAGATCATGACCTAAGCGAAAGTCGGACGCTTAACCGACTAAGCCACCCAGGCACCCCTCTGTGCCTCTGGGATTTCAATGTCTGTTTCCTTCCCCAGATTGGAGAAGTTCTCTGCTACAATTTGTTCAAGGACTCCTTCAAGGCCTTTCCCTCTCTCTTCCTCTTCTGGAATTCCTATGATACGGATATTGTTCCATTTGAGTGTGTTTCTGAGCTGTCAAACTCCCCTTTTCGTGTTTCTGGATCAGTTTATCTCTCTTTCTCAGCTTCCTCTTTTTCTATAATTATGTCTTCTAACTCACTTATTCTCCTTTTTGCCTGTTCAATCCGTGCATTGGATGCCTCCATATTATTATGTATCTCATTTATAGCATTTTTTAATTTATCACAAGTATTTTTAAGCTCCATAGTCTTTGTAGCAATAGTTTCTCTGATGTCTTCCATACCTTTTTCAAGCCCAGCAATTAATTTTATGACTATTGTTTTAAATTCTTGTTCAGTTATATTGCTTATATCTGTTTTGAGCGTTCTTTAGCTGTCATTTTTTTTCCTGGAATTTCTTGGGAGGAGAGTTCTTCCATTTCGTCATTTTGGTTAGTTTTCTATCTCTTGTTAATTTTAAAAGATTGTTATGCACTCTGGCCCTGCGGGTGTTGCTATATTAAAGACGGCTCTTTGATTCTTCAGGGCCTGTCCATTCAGGAAGTGTGCTTTGAATGGTGTCTCTCGGTTTCTCTTATTGAGACTTTGGTTATTTTCTTTCCCTACTCGTAGTGGTATTTGGGACTTTCCACCATGTGTACTTTGGATTGTTTCTTGACATAGCCCTGAAAGAGAAAACAGATAGACAACCACACAGGGAACAAAGGTACACAAACGCACAGACAAATACAACAAATACATAAACCGAAAGGGAAAAATAAAAAGAAAAGAAAGAAGGGACAAAAAGCAAACCAAAACAAAAAAGAAAAAAGAGGAAGGAGGGAAGACAAATAATAAAAATAAAAATTAATTAAAAAATAAGAAAAGAAGAAAAAAGAAAAAAGAAAAAACCCAAAAGACAAAGGACAGTCTAAAAGCATAAAAAGAGAATTCTCAGCTACAAATAAAGAGCCAGGTGTATGCAGTGCTGATGGAAGAGCATATACAAAGAGAGAAATGACAAGGTGGGCAGGAAGCGAAATTGGAAATGAAATGACCAGGCAGAGAGACTAAGAGGCTTGATTCAGAGGGAGAAATCGTAGAATATGTTTAGAGGTGAGGAGAAATAGAATGTGTTTCTTAAAGTGTATTTTGGAAGATCTAAACTCAGGGTTTGGGCTAATGACAAACAAAATAAAAAATGTCTTAATTTTTTAGAGACGTTTCTTGTGAAATAAAAAGACACATTTCAGCTGGAAAAGAGGTGTAAAAAGATACAAATTTGAGGATTGGGGTAATGGAAATGTTGATTTTAAGGTAGGTTACCAATCAGAACATAACCGTATAGTTGACAACACAAGTCAACCAGGAAAAAGGCTTAATTTTTTTTTCATTAGTAATATGAAATATATAAGCAAATAACTCACATTCTGTAAACTTGAATCTTTGGAAGAAATTATAGAAATATGAGGTTATCAAACAGAACATAACCTTAGAGTTGACAACACATGACAACCAGGAAAAAAGGCTTAATTTTTTTTCACTAGCAATATGAAATAGATAAGCAAATAAGTCACCTTCTGTAAACTTGAATCTTTGGAGGAAATTATAGAAGTATGAAATAAGTGCTCCCTTTCTCTGATAAAGACAAGCTTTCAGATAAGAATCAATCATAATTATACATTATGATTCTGAGAGGCAGTCTGGAGATAAAATAAAACAATTTAGGCAATGGGAGCATTGGTAAGCTGTTGGCTGTGTGGTTATTCCTTGTCCTTAGAGAGTGCTCTAAGCCTGAGAACAGTTCTGTTTCTCTCCAGCATGGAATTGATACAGACATGTGTAGCTAAGCTAAGAGCCAAGAAGAACAGCATTTAAGAGCACACCTGTTGCAGACCATGTATATTCAAGGGTGAAGGGTACTATGCCCATCATTTCCTTGGACTAAGCATGGAGGGACTGTGGATCCAAGCACTGGTGCTGTTTCTGTCATTTCCTTCATAACCACAATGTACTATCCAACCTTCTACCATTTTAATGATCTAAATGTCCTTTGGTAAATATGAATACTTGTTGAGCCACATTTATGTCTAGAGGGAAGTGAAATACAAAGTGTACAAATTATGAAATTTAGGAAATTTCAAGCACATGGTTTATTTGAGAGGGAAGAATCAAAATTCAGCAAAGGATTTTGCAATGAGTAAATTGTCATCAAAATGTGGAAAATTCGGGAGAAGATTGTTATGCATAACAAGGTAAAGTGTGTACTTGCACAAACAGATTGTTGTGTGTGTGTGTGATTTGATGAGTTTATTTCTTATATAATCATCAGCACAACTGTAGCTCCCATCTGTCGCAATACAACACTATTAAGATACCATTGACTACATCCCTTGTGCTATACCTTTCATCCCCTTGAACTGTTTATTCCATAACTGTATCACTCATTCCCCTTCACTAATTTGCCCATCCCCCACCCTCTCCCTTCTGGAAACCATCAATTTTTCTCCATATTTATGCGTCTGTTAATACTTTTTGTTTGCTTATGTGTTTGTTCTTTTTAGATTTCACATATAAGTGAAATCATGGTGCTTACTTTCTCCACCTGTTTTCTTTCACTAGCATCATACCCTGGAGCTTCATCCACATTGTCACAATGGCAAAATCTCATCCTTTTTGTGGATGAGTCTTATTCCCTTAACACTTAAAATCACATTTTTATCCATTCACACTTTGATGGACACTTGGTTTGCTTCCATACCTTGACTATTATAAATAATGTTGTAATAAACAGGGTGTGAGCTGAACAAGGTTTTTACCTTAGTTGTAATTGAACAGATTTCCATTTTTTTTAGAGATGGGCAGAAATCAAGTGTGGTTGCTAGGGACACTACACTATAATTCTATGGACTGCTACAGTGGCCAGAATGAAGAAAAATGGTTCTCTAAAACCTTCCACTCCAAGGCTATGATGTGATTTTATTTTTATCTAGATATTTTCATTCTGAACATTGTCTCCATCAGAGCCTGGTGGAATTGCTTATTCCACAGAGTATAGATGACAGGGTTCAACAGTGGGGTCACCACCGTGTGCACAAGGGCAGCTCCTCTATTGGAGTCCAGCCTGTTCCTTTGCTTTGGTTTCATGTATATAAATACAGAGCTGCTGTATATCAGGGAAAGAACTATCAAATGAGACAAGCAGGTGGAGAAAGCTTTCTATCACTCCCTGGCTGATGGGAGTCACACAATTGTGACTACTGTGTAGCTGTATGCAATGATGGTTATGAGAAGGGATATCAAAAGGATACACAAAACAAGGACAAAGGCCAGCATTTCAAGAGACCTGGTATTAGAACAAGAGAGATGAATCAGGGAACCAAGGTCACAGAAGAAGTGGGGGGTGACATTGGGGCCACAGAAGGATGACTGGGAAACCTTTACTATCAGATTTGAGATGAGAGTAAAGGCCAGGATGAAGCAGGTAGTGACCAAGAGGAAGCAAGTCTTGAGATTCATGATGGTTGGGTAATGCAGAGGCTTGCAAATGGCCATGTACCGATCCACAGACATTACTGCTATGAGGAAGAAACCTGTCGTCCATAGAAATACATACAAAGCCTTGTACAAAACAAGCCAAAAAGGAAATGGTTTGCCTGCCTAAAAGAAAGATGACCAGCAACTTGGGATAACAGCACTTGTGAAACAATACTCATAAAAAGGAGAAAGTGCTGAGGAAAAGGTACATAGGTGTCTGAAGCCAGGAGTCGGCACAGGTGATGGTCACTATGAGAGCATTTCCTGCAATGGATACCAGGTATGCCAGCAGGTGCACCAGGAAGAGGACTTTTCCCAGGTGTTGGAAGGCAGGGAATCCCTCCAAGGTGAATTCCTGGACAGTGGCCTCATTCGCCATTTCCATGGGCATCTCTTTTGACAGCATCATCCCTGCTGGTCTTAACCTACAATAAAGACATAAAGGAGGACAAATGTTTTAGCAGAGCATATGATTAAGTTATTTTCCTTTCCAGGATGCTGGCTAGGCAGATAGCAAAGTGACTTACCCAGCTGGTTCCGGAATCAGAAGGACCTGATTTCAATAGTGGTTCAACACTGAATTCTAACCCCTGAGAGAATGGTCATCTGTGGAAAGGTAGTTAATCCTTATCAACTTCACTTTTCCCTCAGTGAAACAAAGATGACAAGCTCTTCCTGTTCATGTTCTTGTGAGAATAAGTACGATAAAGCATGCAGCTCACTTGGCCTATGATGCCAATGTTTCTTATGTGTTCCTCAAAGTCTAATTATAATGTGATGGTCATTAATTATATTCTGGAATAGAGTTGGCATCATCAGTAGGCAGAATGGTTGAAAGTTTTGAGTTATAAAACTTACTGTTTCAATAATATTTATTTGTAGTAACCATAATAGTTATGTTAGTAATATTCCATTTCAGTGTTCCTTTTAATATGTAACTCATTCTGTGGCCACACTATCATCATCATCATCCATGAAGGCCTTATACTTATTCTATGCTGTTGACTGAAATTCAGTATTTCTATTACTCTTCACAATAACAATGAGCCTCTTCTTCTAAAGAAGCAGAAATTGACACTTAGATTCATAGAGCTTAGGTCACATAGTTGGGAATTTAGCTAGAATGTACAGTCCAGAGTACCTGCTATTTCTAAATGCAGTGACAAAATATTTTCAATGGAAACAAATTTATTGGTGATGATCTCTCAACCTTTAGTGCAAGATTAGCTTTATTTATCATGTTTCTATCTAAGCTTAGTATCACTGATGAGTTACTGACCTGCAGATTAACATGGAGCCAGAGAAGATCTACCTTAGCACAAGCAGTTTGTAGAAGAGACTGTAGAACAGAGATATTTTGGGCTGCTCAACAACATGACATAAACTCTGAACATACGATTTGCCACCCACCCCCAGAGTGCATGCTGGGTTGTGAGGGCAGTGGGAATGATGGTAGTTCACAGGATTAAGGCACTTAGGAGCATATGCTAGGAACCTACATTCACTCTTCAATGAAAGCTCATTGAATATTCTTCTCTCTTTAGTCCTCTCAATCAGTGATGAGTCTCATGCTGGTGTTTGGCTGTAGCATCTCAATACTAGGCTAAAGGTTGGCCGTGTGGAATGTGTCACTCTCACTAACCCGCCATGTGTCAGGTTGTCTGAAGCACTGCTTGTGAAACCAAACTGCTCACCCTCTGAGTGGAACAGCCTGAAGGTGCATCTGCTTCTCTTCCAGTGACCCCAGAAAGTCCACCAAGTCACCATGGTCCCTGAGGCCAGTCACGCACAGGAGTCACTTCATGGTGGGCAGTGCTACTTCCTCTAGCTGCCAGTGTGTCCTAAGAAAACAAGATCTTGCTGTGTGCTGAGGAGAAAGGAGAGGAGAAGTAAATGCATTTGTCATAGCTTGTAGCCCCACAGTGGGTCATGCAGCCAGTGTTCTGGCTGACAATGCCTTATTTCTACAGCCCAGGGTGTTTCATACCACAGCACGGCTACATGCAGCCTTGACCACTGAAACCTCAGAAAGGAGCAGACAGACTAAAACAACCACATTTCACTGCCTCCATTCAAACCTATAGCTGGACTCACGGACTACTTAGGGTCCTGATGAAAGGTCTGGCTCTGCTTCCCCAAGTGGGTAAAAGCCCACCTGACATGCAATTTTGCTGTCCACAAGCTGCTGAGGCCAGAACATAGATATTATAAGAACAGATTTTATGATGAAAAACAGCTTGATCACTCCCTGGATTTCCTGAGGCCTTTGGGAGGATACTGGGGAAGACTATCTTTTTTGGCCAATCACTCTTCATGCTTCGACCAACATTATGATTCTTTTTATTATATATTTTCATATGAAGAATATTTTTGTTCTTCCCAATTTCTTTGTAAAGAAAGCACACAATTTTTTCCTTTTTAGGGAAGAAAAGGAAATGCTAAGTGGTTTCCATAACATCTCTAACATGGCAAACCCCTCTCTCTTTAAAAGTATCTAGGAAGTGAATCCCCAGATTCTTTTGAGACGCACATGAGGAATATGTGTGAGTCTGAGGGTGGAGAAGCTTTATCCATAGCCAGCACCTGATTGAAAGCTGTATCTCCCGGGTATCTCAGCTGGGCTGTTGTAGAAGGAGTGATCCATTTTTCTGTGGCCTCTGGCTTCCCTCTGAAATCCAGAGAAGTGGACTAAACTCCCAAAGTGTATTTGCATGCTACCCTGAGGCATATGGTGTTGGAAATTTGTTGTGTCTGAATCTGCTCTCATCATTATTGATCCTACTAGGTCAAGCCAATATTATAGAGATTTTCAGGAATTCCCCATAATATAGACACTTTCCCATAAACAGACAAACTCATTTTTATAACATCTGTACATCTATACACTCTGCTTTCAATCCAGGCAAAACTCTGACATCATGGTCATATTCTGGGTCATATTCTGGGTTGGCAGTGAGGAAAAATAAAGAATAATGGGAGATGAGTTACAGAAGCTGAAGCAATATAAGACTATACATTCTAGAATTCAGATAAAGAATTAATTCTAGAATTCAGATAAAGTGTCATTGGCAGGGGTTTTAATTTTATTCAGAGCCAGCTTCATTGTGCAAAAATACCTCTCACACCTAAGTGAGTCCCAACGCTTACATACCTGTGGTAAGGTGGGTGGAGAGGGGCTGGTATGTGTTTGATAGAAAGGTTTACAAAGGGTGCACTCAAAGAAATGAGCTGAACTAATTACACTTTTCACGTAGCATAAGGGTGGTGAGCTGGCATCAAGGAAAGTTTCAAATTGTCTTGGTCTAGTGTCTGTTTTCTGGATAGTGCCTTGATGGCTCTCCAAAACCTACTATTTTTTTTATGTTTTAAAATTATACCTTGAGGTCTCATTCATCTGGGACATTTTCTAGCATTCCTTGTGCTTTGAGTAGTTATCCAGTTAGAGAAAGGAATGGAATGAATGTATAGAATGATTAATTGAGTTGAATTATGTCGGTGGGATAGAAAGAGGTGGAAATAACTACCTATAAATCTCAGCAATGAAACTACTTTGTAAGGTTCTGGATCCTCCACTTCCGTAACTTTCCTAGCAGGGTTTCTTGTGCTTGTCCGACTTCTGATGTGTGGATGCTCCAGGTGCTGGGGAGAATCATGGGTTCTAGGTAGTGTTTTTAGCACAGGATTCCTAAGTGTGTTTATCTCTGTACCTTTCCAGAATGAAATGTGAATGTTATGTTTTGGAAGGTCAGTATTTTACACTAAGTGTGGAAGAGCCCCTAATAACCTCCTCCCCACCACAAAAGCAAACTCCTTTGAAATGGGGGATGGGAGGGACAAAGTTCACATTTCTAAGTTCACACCTTTCTAATAACACCCTTAGAGCTTATTACATTAAATCGTTTTACTGTTAATGGAGAGGAACTACTTAGAGAAGATGAACCTGTGCAATGGAGAGAAAACTAATTTATATAATCCCTTTCTAGGAAATAGGATCTTTTTGTCTGGGCTTAAGACATCATCTGATCAATTAGTATTGTATTGGTTAGTGTCATAAACTCAGTGTCCAAGATTCCTAAAATTCAGTACACCAGACTGATCTCTTTCCACATATATGACTCTGGTGATCTCAGGGTGATCAGAACCTTTATATAGATATTGTTATAGATAAATTTTCTCACAAATGACAACACAATCAAATTCTGTTTTCTTATCCAGTACTTATCACTGCTTGGCGACAGAGCTCCAAGAAGAATTCTCAGGAACCAGAGGAGTAAAGTGGAATTCTTCTGCCTTCTAATATGAGTAGACTGCTCAGCGTTGGGTGGAAGTATCCATCAGCATCTTCTTCCTTAGTTGGGAGGTCAGGCCACTCACAAAGCCAGTGAGTGACAGTGGCCAGTGGAGGACAGTGGGAACATAATGGGGAAGCCCATGCTCAGATTGGGGAAGGACAGTGGCCAGTGGAGACATAATGGGGAAGCCCATGCTCAGATTGATTGAGGGGCATACTGCTGGCCATGAGCATGTGCTGAATCCTCAGAAGGCTGGCTCCTGCTGGCAATGTGCCTCTCCTAGGTACATCATGTCTACTATTAGGGAAAGATACATCCAGCCAAAAATAGAGGAACTGGATGGGCTCAACTCTGCTTTCTCCTCATGCCCATCTTAGTCTGACTCTTTGTTTGCAAAAGAATAGAAATCCTATCAATTATGGTTAATGAGGGAATTTTATTTCACAAGTAGCATCTCATTCATTAAAATCCTGAATCAGGAGTCACAATAGTCCATAGACCTATGACACTAAAGGTGGAGAGTGATTCTAGATTTAAGCAGCTCTCGGAACTTCATTCAGCATTGGGTGTATGGATCCTCTTTACAATGCTTTCCCATGTTCCCTGTAGCCACAGTCTTCATGTCTGCAACTTAATGGGCTTCTACTAAATGGTGTCATCTATACTCTTAATTTTTATCCCTCTTTTCTCAGTGACAGGATACATAGTGGCTGTGACACTTTCTTGTGGTACATCTCAGTGCTTTGTTTAAGGGAGGAACAATAGTTCTTATGCAAGTCTTATGCACTCTTTCAAAAAGTATGAAAAGAGTTAACGTAATTTCCCAAAAAAGTTATAAACCACAATATTCTCTTTTTTCCCCACTTTCATTGAGATAGAATTGATTTATAAAGTTGTATAAGTTTAAGGTGTGTACAAGTGATGATTTGGTACACACATATATTATGAAATGTTTACCACAGTAAGGTTAACTAACACATCCTTCACTTCACATGATTACCCCTGTGTTGTTATGGTAAGCATATTAAAGCTCTACTCTCCTGGCAATTTTAAAGTGTGCAATACAGTATTGTTTACTATAATCACCATGCTGTACCTTCGATGCTCAGAACTTACTCATTTCATAATTTAAAGTTTGTACCCTTGACCAACATCTCCCATCTTTCCCACCCCTCAGCCTCTGACAACCACCATCTCACTTTCTGTTTCTACAAGATAGATATTTTTAGATTTCACATACAAATGAGATCATACACTATTTGTCTTTCTCTGTTTGATTTATTTGACTTAGCAATAAAATATACATCATAAGATTCATGACAAAGATGACAGTCTAATGAAGCAGAGAAGTAATAGTTCTTTCAATAAAGATAAATGGTGTTGTATCAAGTGGTAATGGAGAAAATGCAACTTGACCCTTACTTTGTATCGTACCAAAAAAATGTTAAAAGAGGGGGAAAAATGAAAGAAATCCAGAAAATGAGCTGAAGATCTACATGTAAATGGTATAACAATCATCTAAAAGAAAATAGGCCAGAATATCTAAATGTCTTTAGGGGAAGGCAAAAAAACTACTTAACCAAGACAAAACAATTTACCACAAAAAAAAAAATTATATTAAGTACTTCTGTTTATTGAAAGACATTATTAAGGTAATTAAAGGGCAAGCCACAGTCTGGAAAAAGCTATTTTTAACCCAACAAACCTTCCAATCTGTATGGAAAAGACAATGGAACAAAAGAAAACTGAGCAAAATATTTGCAGGGTTCCTTCACAAAAAGAGGTTATATAAATGGCCAATATCATATTAAAATGCACAGATTATTTATTTACCAAAGAAAGATAAATTAAAACCACAGTGCAATAATAGTTCACACAAACTAGGAAGGCTAAAATGCAAAACTGAGACAGTGCCAAGTGTCAGTGAAAGCACTGGACTGCCATTCACTGATGCTGGAAGTGTGAAATTTGGAAATATATTGAAGTTGAGCATATTTTACATATTACATATGTAGAAGTTTTATTTCGTCAGTAAGTTTAGTTACTGACTTATTTAGTCAATAAATTTCCTTATTTCCTTTGAAGATTACAGAGATATGAAGAAATGTTTTGTACTCAGGGAAAATTTTGTTCTTTTATGGATCTTAGCACAACATGTAATTCTATTTCCATCACAAGGCATAATAATTCAGCCTTCAGGTTATTTGTAATAGTGAAATAACTATCTATCAACAATGCCCATTTTTTTGGTTCATTCCAAATTTATATGACATTAAGTATGCAAAAAGTCAGATAAGTGTCGGTTGTTGAAGTAATATGTGGAGAGCATGATAATGACATATTTGTGAAACCTAGTCATGAAAAATGTGTTTGTCCACTGCTTTCAGGACCACTGAAGGAGAAAAGTCCTGGAAGAATAATAAGTGAACTTTTATTAGAAAAATGCCATTGGGGATTATTGCCAAAGTGTTATCAGTAGCTGGAAAGATTAATAACCAAGCCAACAGATGGAGCAGGCAGACAGAGAGGGAATGAAGTCCTCTGGCATAGTCAGCCCATCTTACTCAATATTTATACTTCTCCTCCCCTCCTCCACCTTACCCAGCCACTCAGGTTGTTAACAATAAGTCTTCTTCTAAGCATGATGGAAAACCAGTTCAATAGGTCCTTATAATTTATCAGGTAATACAAAGCTGAAATACTACTTTCACTCATTATGCCCCTGCCAGGCAATTATTAACTCCTTAGTTGCAATGGTTCCCAAGTGTGGGCATGAATCAGTGTCACCTGGAGGGTCTGTTAAAACACAGATTACTGGGCCCTATCCCCAGAGTTTCTGATATTGTAGGTGGTGTCCAATAATATGTATTATAACAAGTTACCAGGTGGTGTATTGCTACTGGTGTAGGGACAACACTTTGAGACCCAATGAAATGTTTCATTCCTTTGACATCATTCCAATTCTCTTCCAATAAGTATAAGTTTGTCTTTCAAGAAGATTATCAGTGAGGGAAATGAAGCTGAGGAAGTAATAAGCTACTTTACATCCAGGAACAAAGTGGAATATAAGCAAATCAATGCAGTGGGGATAGGAGCCTCAGGTGAGGGGCTTATTAGTATTGAACTGTTTGTAGGAAGAAAGGATAGAAAGAATAAAGAAGCAGGATGACAGGCAAGAAGAAGTTTGTTTATTTATTTTTGCTTACTTTGAGGGTCAACTGGCTCTGAGAGCCATGAGCAGAAGTGGCTTCAGAGTTAGTTAGTGGTAATTGTGATAGCATTATCAGGAATTCTCCAGGGCCACATAGGACCCTAGTCATCCCTGAACACCATGAGTAAGGAGCTACCATACAGAAGTTCTCTGTCCACTTGGGCTTATAATAAGAAGTAACAAATTCATTCTCTAGCCTACCAGTGACTCCAGTGGGGATAAATTAGCAGATAATTAATTCTTCAAGGAGTATTCTTTCTATTGTTTAGGTCAACTTGAAACTACTTTTCTGTAAAACTTACACGCCTGTGGGAAATCATAAAATGTTGCTTTCATTATCTTGCTGATGCTCTAGGTAATTAATTCAGGAAAGCAGTTATCAGGCATTTCCCCCCAAAACCTTAGGGAGTCTTCCCTTTGAACTCAGGATGGAACTAGGCAAGGAAGCCACAACACAAAAGGTGTCTGAATGATGTAATAATACAGTGAGTGAGTACTCACTTTGGCTGGGCTTTGGCTGGGGAACAAGGAAAATGAGTCAAAACCAGAAGGTATTCAAAAATTGAAGGTCCAAGATTGGATGTAGGTGATATGCAGAAATAAGGAAGTAAATAAATCACTGTAGGAACCAATTTTGGGTAGGTTGGGGAAAAGATGATATATCGTGTCTCCCCCACTGAAAATGGCTATAAAACAGAATGTATCTAGCAGCCATTAGAGGATTCTGTACTGTGAATAGTAGCAGAAGGATTGAAAAGAAGATCAGAATTTGAAGTACCACCAAGTCAGTGGTGAGTTTACCATGTTTGTGTGTGTGTGTGTGTGTGTGTGTGTGTCTTCTGGTTCTCTCATTTCTTGGTCCAGTCACAAAAATGAGCAGCAGTGAAGAGTGATGAAGTCCCCATGCTTCTGGCCACAGAAGCCAGAAGAGGCTCTTTAGGGAAATGAGATGTATTGGGGGAGATTGCGATGGGGGGAAACCTGAGGAAAGAGATCATATTAACTTGTTAAATAAGTCAAAGATTTACTCCCAAACTGTGCATGACTAGATTTCATCTTGATCAGCGTAATAAAGACTCTGAAAATGGAATTACTAGAAAGATTTTTGGCCAGAACCCAGACTTCTCTGGGTGATGCACATGTGTGACTGATGTGAATACTTTTGCAAAGGTTTTGAAAAGTTCACTAACATTGAAGCTGCAGCCTGTAGAAGATGAGAAGCAACTTATGGCCTGAGCCTAATCAGGTCTATTTATTGCCAGAATGAGGAAATCAACATTTTCCAAAGAGTTTTATTTTTTAACTCAGAGTCTGCAAACATGATATCCTAGTTCAAAATTACTTAGCATACGAAGAACCAGGAAAATCTAAATCCTCATGGGAAAAGATAATCAGCAGACATCAACTCTCCCATGATGGAGATGTTGGAAGTATATGACAAAGACTTAAATCAGTCATTTAAAAATATTCTAACAAGAAATTAAAAGCACTTGTAAATTAATATAAAAATAGGACTCAGCAATGATATTTAAAGAAGCAAAAGAAAATAGTAGACCTGAAAAATACAGTGACAAAATACAAAACCCCCTGGCTCAGCTTAAAAGCATAAGTGGAGATGACAGATAAAATTGTCAGTGAAACTGAAAATAGATCAGTAGAAATTATCCAGCCTTGAAAAGAAAGAGGAAAAAAAAAGACTTAACACAAATGAACAGATCCTCAGTGACCTGTGGAAGAATAAAAGGTATAACTTCTTGTCATCAGAAGGACAAGCACAAAGAATTCAGT
Source organism: Proteles cristata cristata (assembly GCA_017311185.1). Classification (NCBI taxonomy): domain Eukaryota; kingdom Metazoa; phylum Chordata; class Mammalia; order Carnivora; family Hyaenidae; genus Proteles; species Proteles cristata. Next base: position 650,344 of record JAESUZ010004239.1, read on the forward strand.
GCTGAAAAATGTATTTCAAGAGATAATGCCTGAAAACTTCCTTTATTTAGCAAACCATATAAACTTATAGATTCTAGAAGCTGAACAAAGCCTAAAAAAGATAAATCCAAAGAAATTCCATGCTAGGACCAAACATAATTAAACTGTAGAAAACCAAACACAAAAGAGAATATTGAAATGAACCAGAAAAATAAAGGTGTATTACCTATAAGGGCATAACCATTTGAATTACTGTGGATTTCTAATCAGAAAGTGCATAATGAAAAGTCAATTTTTCAATTGCTGACAGAAAAGATATGTCAACTTGAAATTTTGTACTTAATAAAATGCTCCTTTAGGAATGAAGGTAAAGTGAAGGTGTTCTGAGTTGAAGGAAAGCTAAGAGAATTTGTTGCCACTGGATCTGCTGTGAAAGAATTCCTAAAGGAAGTTCTTTATATTATTATTTTGTTTCTTAGTTTATTTTTATTTTTTAAATTATTATTTATTATTATTATTTAAAGAAAGTCTTAAAGACAAAGGGAAATGATACCAGAAGAAAATGGTACATCAGGGATAATAACCAAAAGAAATTGTAAATATGTTGGTACATATTCTGCTTCTGAATTCTTGAAAAACATATTTGATGGTCGAAAGGCTAAATATCATTATCTGCAGGGGTTTCAGTGTATACGGATATGCTATGTAAAATGATTAAAACATAAAGAGGAGGGTACTAAATTCTACTTAAGTGGTAAAGTGTTCTTCTAGGCGCTTGTCCACCCAGCACTTTGGGAGCAGGGCCTCCACTCTGTAGGCAGCCTGGCTGCACCACAGCTGCTGGGCCCTCAACTGTGGCAGGAAGCTCTTCAGTGACGTGGACCAGGGTTTATTAAGGGTGATTTACAGAAGAGGAGTTAAGATGGTGGAGAAGTAGGGGGACTGGAAATTCCCTCATCCCTAGTTGTATTGAGGTCAGATCACTTGGAACACACAGAAAATCAATCTGAGGAGTGGCAGAAGGATCTCCACAGGTGGAGGGAGACAGCTTGGTGGAGTCGAGGGTTATTTCAATGAATAAATCAAAGCTCACCTGGTGGAAGGGCCAAACACTCTACCACTACAAGCAAGGAGGAGCTTTGCAGAGGACTGACCAGTGTGATAGAGCAGCCAAAACACAACTTCCTTAATTTGGGAAAGGCAACAGACATCCAAATCTAACAGGCACAGAAAACTTCCTTCAGAATCAACAAAAACAGGTTAACACCATGACATATCATAGTAAAACTGGCAAAATACAAAGATAAAGAGGGAATTCTGAAAGCAGCTAGGGACAAATGGTCCTTAACCTACAAGGGTAGACACATAAGAGTAGTAGCAGACTTGTTCACTGAAACTTGGCAGGCCAGAAGGGAGTGGAAGGAAATATTCAATGTTCTGAATGGGAAAAAATGTAGCCAAGAATTCTTTATCCAGCAAGGCTGTCGTTCAGACCAGAAGGGGAGATAAAGGCTTTCCCAGACAAACCAAAAATAAAGGAATTCATGACCATTAAACCAGCCCTGCAGAAGATCCTAAGGGGAACTCTTTGAGTGGAAAGCAGGAAAGACTGCAAAGAACCAGAGACATCACCACAAACATGAAACCTACAGATAACACAATGGCACTTAACCCATATCGTTCAATAATCACTCTGAATGTAAATGGACTAAATGCCCCAATCTAAAAACATAAAGTATCAGAATGGATAAAAACACCCATCTATATGCTGCCTACAAGAGACTCATTTTAGAGCTGAGGAAACCTGCAGACTGAAAGTGAGGGGATGGAGAACCATTTCTAATGCTACTGGACAACAAAAGGAAGCTGGAGTACTTAGACAAGCTACATTTTAAAACAAAGACTGTACAAGATATGAAGAAGAGCATTAATATCATTATTAGGGGGTCTATTCATCAAGAAGAGCTAACAATTGTAAATGTTTATGCCCCCAATGTGAACACCTAAATATATAAATAAATTAATCACAAACATAAACAGATATATAGATAATAATACTGTGATTGTAGGCGACTTTAATACTCCAGTTACAGCAAATGGACAGATCATCTAGGCAGAAAATCAGTAAGGAAACAATGGCTCTGAATGACACATTGGACCAGATGGACTTAACAGATATATTCAGAACTTTTCATCCTAAAGCAGCAGAATACACATTCTTCTTGAGTACACATGGAACATTCTCTAAAATAGATCACATACTGGTTCATAAAGTGTTGATTATAATTAAGTTATGGGAAGTTAAATATGTAAATTGTAATTTTTATAGAAACTATATGAAATAATCTATACAAATGGATATTATTTTTTAAAAATCTGATCAATTAAAATGGAATAATAGCAATATTCAAAAAACTCAAATGAAGGCAGGATATAGGGAAATAAATGAAAGAAAAACAGGAAAAAACACATAAAACAAATAACAAAATGGTACACCTAATTCTAAACATATCAATAATTTCATTAAATGGAAATGACCTAAACTCACCCGACTAAAAGACAGAGATTGGCACTGGCATTAACAAAACTGCAGATTCTACTTATGGGGTATCTAGAGTAGTCAAACTCTTAGAAATAGATAGTAGAATGGTGATTTACAGGATGGGAGGAGAGGGAAAGGGGTATTGTTTGATGGAAATAGAGTTTGAGTTTTGCAAGATGAGAAACCTTAAGAGATTTGTTACACAACAATGTGGATACATTTAGTGCAACAGTACTATACACTGAAAAATGGTTCAGATGGTAAATTTTATGTTATGTGACTTTTACCACAATAAAAAGACAGAGACCGTGAAATTAAAAAACATAAAAATGAAGAAAAAACCCACGACCGAAGTATATGTGGTTTACAAGAAACTAATTTGACATATAATGGTCCAGGAAGTTATAAGTCAAAGGATGGAAAATAATACAGCATACAAACACTAATCAAAATAATGTTGGAGTAGCTATATTGAGATCAGACAAAATCCACTTCCGAGCAAAGAGATTACCAAGAAATAAAAAGAAAGATTACATAGTGACAAAACAGTCAATTCACCAAGAATATGCAAAATTCCTAAGTGAATGTATACCTAACAAAAGAACCTCAAAATACTTGGAACAAAAAAAGGGCAGAATTAAAGAGAAATAAATCCACAAATACAATTGAAGACTTTAACACTCCTCTATTAGTAGTGGATGTAACTGGGGGAAGAAAATCAGCAAGATGTGGAAGAACTGAACAACACTCTTTTTTTTTTTTTTTTTTTTTTACAAATAGTTTATTGTCAAATTAGTTTCCACATAACACCAGTGCTCATCCCCACAAGTGTCCTCCTCCATGCCCATCCCTCCTCCCCCCCACATCCATCAGTCCTCAGTTTTTGTCAGCATTCAAGAGTCTCTCATGGTTTGCCTCTCTCCCTTTCCCCCACCATTTCCGCCCTTCTTCTCCCCCTTGGTCCTCTGTTAAGTTCCTCCTAATCCTCCTATACGTGCACACACATGATATTTGTCCTTCTCTGCCTGACTTATTTCGCTCAGCATAACACCCTCAAGGTCCATCCATGTTGCTACACATGGCCAGATTTCATTGTTTCTCATTGCCATGTAGTATTCCATGGTATAGATAAACCACATCTTCTTGATCCATTCATCTGTGGATGGACACTTAGGCTCTTTCCATGTTTTAGCTATTGTGGAGAGTGCTGCTATGAACATTGGGGTACATGTGCTCCTATGCATCAACATTTCTGTATCCCTTGGGTAAATTCCTAGCAGTGCTATTGCTGGGTCATAGGGGAGTTCTATTGTTAGTTTCCTGAGGAACCTCCACATTGTTTTCCAGAGGGGCTGTACCAGTTTACATTCCCACCAACAGTGTAGGAGGGTGCCCGTTTCTCCACATCCTCGCCAGCATCTAGAGTTCTCTGATTTGCTCATTTTAGCCACTCTGACTGGCGTGAAGTGGTATCTCAGTGTGGTTTTGATTTCTATTTCCCTGATGAGGAGCGATGCGGAACATCGTTTCATGTGTCTGTTGGCCATCTGGATGTCCTCTTTGGAGAAGTGTCTGTTCATATCTTCTGCCCATTTCTTCACTGGGTTGTTTGTTTTTCGGGTGTGTAGTTTGGTGAGCTGAACAACACTCTTAACTAAATAGATATAATTGGCATAAAATACTTTACTGAACAACAGCAAAATATACTTTATTTTTAATTGTACTTGAGCAATTGCCAGTATAAACTTTTTTCTTTATCATAATATAAATTTAACAAATTTATAATACTTTAAATCATACAAATCATATATATTCTCTGGCCATAATCATATTAAGATAGAAATTAATAACAGAGGTAACTGGAAATTTTTCAGGTACTTAGAAATTTTTGAAAATGTTTTTATTTATTTGTGAAAGAGAGAGAGAGAGCATGAGCAGGGGAGGGTCAGAGAGAGAGGGAGATACAAAACTGATGCAGGCTCCAGGCTCTGAGCTGTCAGCACAGAGCCTGATGTGGGGCTGGAACTTATGAACCATGAGATCATGACCTGAACTGAAGTCAGATGCTTAACGGACTGAGCCATCCAGGTACCCCCAGGTACTTAGAAATTAAATAATACACTTCAAAATAATTTCTTGGCCAATGGGAATTATTAATTTATTTTCATCTATTATTTATTTATTACCAGTAAGAAGTATTAAGGAAAATAATTTTCATATTTTGAACTGAACGAAAGTGATAATATAACATACCAAAATTTGTGGGATGGAGCTAAAGCAGTGTTTCCAGGGAAATTTATAGTGTTAAATGGTTGTAAGTAAGTCTCAAGTCTTGCTCATACTCAGTGGAAGGAGGTAACACAAGGGTGTGACTACCAAGAGGTGGAGGTAATTGGAGGCTGCTTGAGAATCTATATGCCACACCACCTTTATAAGCTTTCTATTGGAACAGAATTGGAAAGATGGTCAAAGGTAAATCAATCCTGAGAGAAGGAGAATGGATTTTATTAGCCCTTTACCCACGAAGTGTTTGGAGAAAAAGTGACTAATCTCTCCTTTCCCTTCCTATCTTGTCTCACTATCTCCATCCCAACACAGTCCTTTCATGCAGCCAATGTTAGTTGTGGAGTTTGCAGCCTTCCTTAAATACTTATAAATACTTGTGTGCTTCAATACTCATGTGTTAACTATACTTAAGTATATCGAATGGGTATTTTCTCTTTATAAGAGTCAGATCATATTGATTACATTATTTTTAAGCTTACTTTTTTTCTTAAACTTTTTATTTAACTTTTCACTTTGAAATAACTTCAGACTTATCAATAAAAAGCTGCAAAATGAACACAAGGAATTCTCATATACCTTACATACAGTTTCCTCAAATATCAACATATAATCACAGAACAATGATCACAATCAAGAAATTGATACTTAATTTACTTATCGTATTATATTTTGTCAGTTTTCCTATTAATGTCCTTTTTCTGGTCCAAGATCCAACCCTGGGCATATGCTGTGTCCAGGCATAGTTTCTTGCCTCCTAGACCTGCTCCAGTCTGGGACAGTTTCTTCCATATTTCACTGTCTTTCATGACTTTGATACTCTTGAATAGTGCTATTTATTTTACACAATTATTCTCAATGTGGGTTTGTCTGATTAAAGTTAGATTATGCAATTTTGTCAAAAATCCCATTGAAATGATAGTGTGCCTTTCTTGGGTATATGATGTCACCATATCATATTACTGGTGATGTTAGTTTACTGGTAGTTACAGTTAATCACTCGTTTAAAGTGGTGTCTGTTTAAAATTCATAAAGTTACAGGGCTCTGTCAGTTAAGCATCTGACTCTTGATTTTGGCTCAGGTCAAGAACTCATGGTCATGAGATTGAGACCTGCACCAGATTCTATGCCGTCAGTGCAGAAAGCCTGTTTGGGATTCTCTCTCTGGCATTCTCTCTCTTTCCATCTCTCTCCGCCCTTCCCCAGCTAGCACACATACTTTCTTTTTCTCAAACTAAATAAAACTAAAAAAAATTAATAATTAATATCTTATTGGCAGATGCTTTGAGACTCTGTAAATATTCTATCCTTTTATTTTTGCCCACTCATGTAGTATCAAATGATGATTCTTGCTTGAAACAATTATTACTATGGTAATTTTCAAAGGGTGATGTTCTATTTCCATCATTCTGTCTACATTTAATAGAATTCTACTGTTTTCCTTCTCTCCCTATTTATTTATTCAGTTCTTTACTCCTATCAGTATGATAAGTCACGGGTATTTTTTCGTTTGTTTAATGACCTTTATCTATTAGTACCACTGTTCATTGTGCTGCTCAAATTGCTCCATGTGTGGCCACTTGGAGCTCCTTCAAGTTAGCTGCATGCCTTTTAAAATGACTCCATTATTTTTTGGGCACCCCCTAGCTTTTTTACACCACAAGGATCTCATCTTGTTCTTTCTTTTTTTTAAATAAAAAAAAGTACTATAATTATTATTTTTAATGTTTGTTTATTTTTGAGAGAGAGAGACAGAGACAGAGTGTGAGCAGGGGAGGGGCAGAGAGAGAGGGAGACACAGAATCTTGAGCAGGCCCTGGGCTCTGTGTTGACTTGGGGCTCGAACCCATGAACCATGAGATCATGACCCAAGCTGAAGTTAGATGCTCAATCGAGTGAGCCATTCAGGTAGCCCTTCTGTCTTTTTTCTTTTTAAAGTTTTAAAATTTATTATCAGAGAGACAGAGAGACAGACAGAGAGAGAGACACACACAGAAAGAGAGAGAGAATATGAATAAGCGGGGGAGGGGCAGAGAGAGAGAGGAGGACAGAGGATCTGAAGCAGGCTCTGTGCTGAGAGTAGAGAACCCGATGCAGGACTCAGAGTCATGAACCATGAGATTATGACCTGAGCTGAAGTGGAAGGCTTAACCAACTGAGCTATCCAGGCACCCCCATCTTGTTCTTTTTTGTAGCAACATTGTAACCAGCCGTGGTTCCTTTTATCATGGTGACGTGGGCCATCTCAGTCCAATCATGACTGCTGCATGTTCCTGTTGGTCATCTGAAGCTTTCTGTTCTTTAACAGAGCTTCTTACCACTGAATCTAGCTGCGTTTATTTTGCTTTCCTAGGACTGATGGCGTGTAAGTCCTCTTGCACATGCCTTATTTGATTACTTAGGTTTTGAAAGTTATAAATAGATAGGAACTTGTGATAGAAACTCTTCCTGAGAGAAGTACTGACTTTCCATATTATCATTTTTGTTCACTGTTATTAACCAAGTTCTGAGGTTCTCTCTCCTTTTTCTTGCCTATATTGTTTGACCCTAGTTTAAATGTTCAAAGAGAAGCTTCATAAGGACAGGGGAGTAATAGAGACCATTCAGCTGGATGTGGGGACTAATATGTATCAGACCAGCTTTTACTTTTATTTATTGCTGGAACAATAAACCCTTCCTCTAGAAAACACTCAAAGGGAAGTTTCCATCTTGTCTGTTTAAAAAAGAAAGCATTTTACCACAGTCTGTCTTTTAAAAAGTTAATTTTTAGAGTAATATTATTTATTTATTTATTTTAACATTTATTTATTTTTGAGAGAGAGAGAGAGCTTGAGCAGGGGAGGGGCAGAGAGAGAGGGAGACACAAAATCTGAACCAGGCTCCAGGCTCTAAGCTGTCAGCACAGAGACTGATGCTGGACTTGAACTCATGAACCATGAGATCATGACCTGAGCTGAAGTCAGCCACTCAACTGACTGAACCACCCAGGTGTCCCTTATAATTTATTTATTTAAACTCAAGTTAGTTAACATACAACGTAGTATTGGTTTCAGTAGTAGAACCCAGTGATTCATTTTTTAAAAATATAATTTATTGTCAAATCAGCTTACATAAACACCTCGTGCTGATCCCAACAAGTGCCCTCCTCAATGCCCAGCACCCAGTGATTCATTTCTTACAGATGACATGCAGCGCTCATCACGAGTGCCCTCCTTAATGTCCATCACCCATGTAGCCTATCCCCTCACCCACCTTCCCTCCAGCAACTGTATGAAGGTTCCTCAAAACATTAAAAATAGAACTACCCAATGACCCAGCAATTGCACTACTAGGTATTTACTCAAAGGTTACAAAAATGCTGATTTGAAGAGGCACATGCACCCGTGTTTATAGCAGCACTATCAACAATAACCAAATTATGTTAAGAGCTCAAATGTCCAACTGATGAGTGGATAAAAAAGATGTGGCAGATATATACGGTGGAATATTATTTGACTCTCAAAAAGAATGAATTCTTGCAATTTGCAACAATGTGGATGGAATCAGAGTGTATTATGCTAAGCAAAATAAGTCAGTCAGAGAAAAGACAAATATATGATTTCACTCACACGTGGAATTTAAGAAACACAACAGATGAACAGAGGGGAAGGGAAAGAAAAATAAGATAAAAATATAGGAGGTCTTTATTCTTAGTTCCTCAACTTCAGAGCTAATGATTTCCTGGCTATTATAGTTTTATAATAAAACACCTGACACACACCATTTCATAAGGCCTGCTAGATGCTGGCTATGGAGACTTGCTCTTTTTTGTGCTAAAATGGGTCTCTTTATGCCCACAACCAACTTTCTTCAAGCAGAACTCATTTGTATTCTCACTATAACCACAGTTCATGTGCTTATATTCTAACATAGCACAATTTCACTAAACATGATTTAGAATTGCAGAGGTTATTATGGGGAAATTTTGAAATGGGGAAGACAAAACATCATAGAGTAGCTTCCAGAAAGAAGGAAACACACCAAATACTCAAAAGGAAGCTTTCTGATTGGTATGCTGAGCTCTCAAAAAAACTCTTTGACTCCATTACAGCCTTTCTCAAAATTCCTCTGGGAAAAGCTAAAGTTAAGAACACACTTTATGCACTGGCCCTCATTGTCTCTTCTTATGTCCTACCTGCGGTGATTTCACAAATTAGACCACTCTCTTCAACGTCTTCCCCCAGTAGACTATTGATTTAATGGGTCATTCCTCACTCTAGATTGCTATGCCAGAATGTATATCAGAGAAAGATGAATATAAGTTGAATTATATTGGAACCATAATAAAAAACTTTCCATACTATAGAAAAACCAAAACATTACTATGGGATTTTGAATTATATTAGTAATTTACTGGCTAGGGATTCTAGATCTAAACCAATTAATCTTTCTCAGATAAAGACAAAATTTATTGAAACCTATCATGTGGGAAAGTTAAAACAATTTTTAAAATTCCATCATGGAAATCACTTAACAAGGCCTAGAAATAGTAAGAAAAGTGGGTCATTTTTGAAGCTATTAAGACTAATAGCTACAGTTATAAACAAACAAACAAAAAAGACAGCTCTAGACCAGATTCCAGAATTCTGTTTCAGGAAAATTTAAGCAATATTCTAAGGCGGACTCTAAGCTAAAGTAAAAGGATCCTTGTCTTCTCTTTGTATAAGTGGGCTAAAATCTGAAACAGGGAACTTAGTCAAAAATGATAGGAGAAATTGTAGATCTGGGGTTCTTCAATATTTGGCTGAACATTTTCAGACGGACTTGGAAAAATGCATAAGCTTAGGGCCAACAACAAATTTATGGCCCTTGAGATTAAAAAACAAACTGGTCTCTGAAACAGAGATTGAATAAAAGGCCCTCCATCATCTAATTATAGAACTATTAATGATGATATGTGCAGCTATATAAGCAAAAAAGTAATGGGAAGAGTCAGTGTCCCACATTATTTAACAGCAACACTAATCATCCCTTTCATTGGTCCTTATAATACTTCTGTTTTATCTATAAGGTCTAAATAAATGAGATTGAGCTCAGTTCAATATTTGTGTGCAATTAATATAATAGTATACTTTTTTTGATATAGCCTAGCCCAACCAGCATAGCTTCCTTAGTCCTACTTGAGGATAAATTCTTCTGTAACAGACTTGTGCTCAGCATTCTTTACTATCCCAGTAGATAAAGACGGTGAATATTTATCTGCTTCAGGGGCACCTGGTTGGCTTAGTCGGTTAAGCGACTGACTTTGACTTGGGTCATGATCTTGCATTTCGTGAGTTCAAGCCCTGCATTGGGCTCTGTGCTGACAGATTGGAACCTGAAGTCTGCTTTGGATTCTGTGTTTCCTTTCTCTGTCCTTCTCCTGCTAGTATTCTGTCTCTCTTTCTCTTTCAAAAATAAATAAAGATTTAAAAAATCTGCTTCACTTGGGGGAAAGTTATAATACACTTGGACATTGATGACTCCATGATGTATTTTGAGGCTCCATCTTCTACCTCCTGACTTTTAGATCAGAATATCTAAAAACCTGTCCATATTGACCTATTTTAATACAAAAAGTCGATGATTGCCTTGTCTACTTCATTGATTTATTCTTCTAAAATTGATTCTAAATATCTATTGACTGAATTGGTTTAAAAAGGATGCAAAGTTTTTAAGGAAAAACTTATGTGTCAGCCAAAGGTAGAAGTTATTTGGGGAAAGATTGTTGACTATACAAAATTATCCAAAAATATTTTCTAAAAGACAAATGAGAGAATTTCTTGGATTTACTATTTATTGCAAATTATGGGGTCCCATGTTTTCTAAACTAGTAAGGTCTTTGAACTTCACTCCTGTAGAAATCAGAAGTTAAAGATACTTTTAGTAATATCAGACTGTCCCTTCAACAACTACCTTTGCTGGGTCTTCCTGATTATGATAAACCTTTCTTCTTGTATGTCCAGGAAAGTTCAGGTCATGATCTAGAGGCATGAATGTAAATACACCCATTAAGAACACATTGTATATAGTCTTTCCCTGAACTAAAGTTTATTTTTCCTGCCTCTGAGCAAATGGAGCTTTAGCTAAATTTTTCTACTAGTGAAACTGACCACTGTTTTCCCCTTATCCAATGACTGGGCTATGTTGTGTTTTTAATGGAATTATCTGTGCTCAAAGCTGGTTGTCTGGATATCCCCTCCAAAATCTTAATGTGATATTATTTGTTGATGGGTTTTATCTAAAAAGTGACAAAGGTCAATACCACATGTGGTTTCCTCTTTGTCTAAGCAAGAATTTTGAAGTGCATTTTAGGTTTGAGAGAAGCATGATTTCCTTTAATAAACAGCTGCACAATACCCCAGCATATGACTGTGCCATACAGTTAATTATTAACTGATGCCATAAAGTTAATTATTGGAAAATACCTAAACTAAAAGCTTCATATTCAACTACATAAAAGATGATTAAGATTCTATATAGAAAAATATATTTATATGTAAACAAATCAAGTACAAAATGATAGATTGGAAGAAAATATTTACATCATACCTGACAGATAAAGGTTAATATCCTTAATATACTAATCATTCCTATGAGAAAGGCAAACAAATCAACAGAAAAGTTAACACACAATATAAAGGACAATTCTCAGAAGAGGAAATGTGCATATACTAATAATCAAGAAAATGTGAAGTAAAATAATAGTTAATAGTGATATAACATTTTATCTATCATATTGATCAACACTAAAAAGAATTACAACAGTTAGTACAAGCTAAGGGCGCTAGGAAAAGGCTCCATTCCTTTGCTGTGGTTGTGTGAATTACTATAACTTTCATGGAATATAACTTGGCAGTACCTAGTGACATTCAGAACATGCATACCCTTTGATCCAGCAATCACACTTGGGAGATCCATCCCACGGAATTTTAAGTCCTAATACATAAGTATCTATGTGTAAAGATTTGTATCCCAGACTCAGCTTCCATGCTAGTAAGTTGTTGATGATGATGTGTTCTTTTTGAGGCCATTGTGGGGATTAAAGATAATATGTAGGAAATGCAAATTAGTTATCAATATTTAAAATATGTGGTGATAGTATGGGATTTCCTAAAGAGGACCCCACCTTTCGTAGTCTGACTGTTCATACATCAACCTGTGTACCTGGTGTTTCCCACAGCACAGCACTCAGCAGAAGCCAGCAAGAAAAGAACAGAAGGAAATAAGAGCAAGGAATAGCCAAAATAAATTCAGCAGTCAGGGAAAGAAGCCTGTGCTTTCTCAGCCCATTATGGAGACACCCTGGAGGACCACCTCCTGGAACTCTGTCTCACCAGTCTACTGATGTTTCTCTCAAGTATTAATTACTCCCAGAAAGTTTTGAGTAAGCGTGAAAAGAAGCTTCTGGGTCTTGGAAGCAGAGGCTGAGCCCTGGTCATGTCTGCAGGTATTCTGGGGTCTGGTCATTATCTGCTTGTCTTCAATGGCTTTATTATCTCACAGAGGTAGGTCTCCCAGTGGATATTGTCAGGGAACTTGGAGGCTCTGGGGCAAGTTTTCAGGGACCACTTCTAGCCATAGGTGACTCTGGGATCCTTGGTTAAATCTCCCCTAGTAGATTAGATACATCACATAGGGGATTAGGCTTCAGCATATGAATTTGGTGGGGACACAAACATTCATTCTATAGCAACTCTCCCAGGGGCCTGCCTTCCACTCTGAGATTTCCTCCATTAAATTACCTATATACATGTCCTTGCTTAGGCTCTGCTTTTGGTGGTGTCTGAAGCCAGAGTAAATTTATTTTTCCTTTTGAATTCTAGGACAGTATTCCCTTTCCATTATTCTGCATTACTTGCCAACAACCTGAATGACTCAGAGCAGATTCTAGTCCATAGTCTCCAGATAATAACGTAGACTGGATGACACTTTGATTTTGGTTTTGTGAGACCCTAAGCAAAAAATACAGTCAAGCCCACCCAGACTTCTGGCCAATAGACTGTGTTGTTTTAAGCCACTAAATTTATGGCACCTTGTTTTCTCACTGATCTTGATTCAAGGAGCGGGTTGAGAGATAGAACTTTTGCATGTTTAGTGTCCTTCGAAAATTCATGTCCTTGTTGGAACATCAGAATGTGACCTTATTTGGAAAAAGAGTCACTGTGGGCATATAATTAGTTACAATGAGGTCATGTTGAAGCAAAGTGGCTCCTTAATACAAGACTGGCATCTTTACAAGAATAAGAGAAGAGACACAGATACAGACAAAAAAGGGAGAAAGCCATTTGAAGGTAGAGGCAGAGTTTGGGGTGATACCAAGGAGCAGCAACGGTTGCTAGCAACACTGGAACCTGAGAGAAAGGCATGGAGCGAGTTCTCCCCTGGAGCCCTCAGAGCAAGAGCATGGCCCTGTCTACAGCTAAATTTCAGACATCTAGCCTCCAGAAATGTGACAGTATCCTTGTTCTTTTGTTGAAAGTCACCTGCTCTGTTACACCAGCTCTAAGAAACTCATCCAGGACCTGTGTCTTCCTGCCCTTTAAGGTGGTCTTTGTCTCCACAAAGCCCAAGTTCTTCATGAAAGGCAGCCTATACTATATAATTTCTTTAATCCAGCCTTATCTGCTAATAAGTGGTCTCTCATTCTCAAGTTTTAGTGAGACTCTTGAGTTTTTATGCTCACAGATTTCAGCGGGAGGGAAGAGGAAACCACTAGAGGCTGCTAGGCAGCACAATCATCCTGACCATTGTTGAAGACTGTGCATATTTTGGAAAACTATCACAAGTCTTCTCTGAAATCTGGTGAGGGGCCAATTAATGAATTAGCAAGATCATAAATATTGGTAGAAGGTAAGAGAGTCCTTCTAGTCAATCCATTACAAAAGCTTTGCCTTGGCCATGGGGCTTTGAAGGTTTAAAAGGCCAGCTCCAGAAAAGAAAGGCATAAACCAGTCAATTTTCCTTCAATCTCAGAAAGGGAATAAGAGAATTTATGATTGTCAAGTGGTATCCTTTGGAATAACATACCCTCAGCATCAGAATGTGGATAAGGAGAGAAAATTGAAAAGAAAATGAAACATACAACAGGCTACATCCTGGAGCCCTTCTTCTACAAGAATGTAGAAAACATCCATCAAAACGCAAATCTGGTTTTGCCTTGTCCCTGCTTACATATCCCTGTGATGGTGCAGGGGTATACCTTCAGGATATCAGGCCACACTTCTTAGCTGGGCATTCACGTCTCTCCATGATCTGTGTCCTCCCTATTTCCCTAACCTCATCTCTTCTTCTCCCCCAGCATATGCTCTAAGCAGAAGCCACACTGAGCTGTGCACCCCCTCTTGAATATTTCATGCTCCTTTACCTCTCTGACTTTGCACATGTTGCCACATGGGCATGCCTTCTCCTCCTCTATTCTTCCCCCACTACACTAGCAAATCCTTCCTGCCCTTCCCATCCCAAGATGGTTCCTTCCCACCCCTAGTGCCTGCTGTAGCTTGTAGGTCTTTGTTTTGCACACATCCCCATCCTGTACCTTGTCTCATGGTTGATTTTTCTGCTACACAGAGCTCCTAGGCTGGTGTTATGGCCTAGTGAACTCTGCCCAGGCAGTATTGGAACAGTGCCCATCAGTGTTATCTGATTAAGGTACAAAGTGGAGTAATGACTACACTTTTAGAGTTGCATCAAAGGCAAGCAGCAGCTTGGTGTCTATGTAATGGAAAACTGTGATGGCAGATAAAACCAAATATATATTGAGCAGGTTATGGATACATAGCTTTTTAAGTCGAAAGAGCACACACCCTTTAAAGGCATGCCTTTTCCATCTTTGTGACTTGTATACCAGAATAACCAGATTTTATCTCCAGTATTATTTCCCAGTAAAAGAAACCAAGATCCCTTGGAAGAAAACTGATTCCATAGCTCAGAAAAAAAATCACAGGGGCCCTGGACTTACTGATAACATGAGGTGAGGATGCCTTCAAAAAGTCAAGGGGATGTGTTCCCACTAAGGAGGATGAAAAATCAGAATAAAACTTATGATGAATTAGAACAAGTTAAGTCAGGGGGTGCCTGGGTGGCTGAGTCAGTTAATCATTCAACTCTTGATCTTGGTTCAGGTCATGATCTCATGATTTGTGAGTTTGAGTCCCACCTCAGGCTCCATGTTGACAGTATGGAGCCTGCTTGGGTTTCTCCCTCTTTGCCCCTCCTGCTCTTTTCCTTTCTCTCTCAGAATAAATAAATAATCTTAGAAAAAAGAACAAGTTAATCTAGTGAAAGGCCATGAGTTAATAAATATTTAAAAGAGAGGAGTTCATAGTATATGATAAAACAGTAATCATGACGTCAAAACAGAGAAGTGTAATAGAATGAAAACAAATCTTTTTATTTTAATAAGTATCAGAATATTAATATAAGAATTTTTTCTCCTAATTATATTTTAAGAAAGTGGTTTTATGTATATATGTGTATTTATATGTAAGAATATACAAATATGTATTTTTTATAGTAAACAGGAAAGAACAAAATGCGTTCAGAATAGTAATATGCAGTCTGAAGGGCAAGGTTACAAAGTATATCTTTAATACTTCTGCCACAAAGAATAAAGTTAAAACTAGTGTTTGAGTTAGCTTAAGATGTTTAAGGGAAAACTGACTATGATAAACTTTTCTCAATTTAAGTGTGAGGTTAAAAACAAATTTAAAAAAATTTACTCTTATTACTTCTGTGTAGATATTACTTATTGAAAGTCCTCAGAAGATTTGATAAACGTGAACATTCAGTAGCATTCTTCTGCGAGAATGGATACAAACATGATACAAAAACATATACACAGAGATGAATTATTGTTTCTTTTAAAGTAGTCATGTCAGAAAATATGTATTCATTGCAATGTTTCCATTACTTAAACTATTGTTAGATTATTAATTTGGAAATTTGGAAATTGTTTACAGAGCTAATTTATAAGTTTTAAGAATAGAAGTCCCATTATTTTATTTTTTCTTTTCTTTCTCTCCTCTCTTCTTAACTGCTCCCACCCTCCCTTCAGTTATTAGAAATAGCGTTATTCTTTCCCCTTGAAAACACACCCATTAAAGATGGGAAGAAGCCCTTTCATCCCAGCTAGCAGGCATACGGTGGCTAGAGCTGAGAACTTACAAATGGCAGTCTCTTAAAGATCCACTTGTGACCCTGAGATCCCTGGGGCTGCCCTGGTTGACCATCCTTTCTAAGGCCTAATGGTTCAATTCTTTCTTTAGCCATCTTTCCTTATGTCTCTTTGTTTTGTTTTAGTTATCCAAAGTTGGCTTTGGCAGCCTGCAGCTATAGAATCATAACTGAGACAACTGATGTACTTGTCAGATTTGACTTTGTTTGATAGATGAGAAGACTTAGGGGCCAGAGAGGAGAACTGAGTTGCCTGAGGGCATGTGGATATTCCACAACAGATCTGGAACTCAGGGCTAATCATTCCAATTTAGGTGTATTTCTCTTATACCATGCTGCCCCTTATATTCAAAACCCCTTTCCCCTCCATCTCCACCCCAGGTGCACCCAACCACTGAACACAGATACGTTCCCATACATGGACTCTGTGATATAATTCAGCCTTTAAGAAGTTGGGAAAAGAAAAGCATAGGGAAAAGGATTGGAGGAATGGGTACTGGATAAGATGGTAAGTTTATGAAATGCAATGCTACTTAGGACTTCTTGCCTACAGGCAAAGGTGACAAAGGCATCGCTCTGGGATCCCCCTCTCCTGTTTCCCCAGACTGTTCTAGTCTTGCTACAGGAATGTAATTGGCTTTACATTTGTATTGTACTTGTAAACATAATGCATGCACAAGCTCAAAAGTCCAAACTCTGGAAAGCAAACTGCTCTTCCAGCTCTAAGGCTCTGGCATCAGTCTCTACAACTGCATTCAATTCTCCATGGGGGTCTAGCCTTGCCTTTGAACCTTCCTCTCAGTGGCTTGTGCTGCACAAATTTTCATGGAGAATTATTGAGAAGAGTTTATCTGAGCAGAGGGGTGACGGAAGCATGGTGACTGAGGAGTGAATGCCAGGTAAGGAAAGGGGAAAACAAGCACAGGCAGATCTTTCCGGGAGAACAAAGAAAGAGGGAAGCAGAGAAAACAGCCATGGTTTGGTTAGCAAACACTTCAGATGATTTCTTTTCCTCTTCTATCAGGATAAGAAAGGTTCTTACTTACTGCTCTGTGCCTTAGAAGTTATTTAATATCTAAGTTATTGCAGAAATGGAATGACAATCAGGTAATTTGACTGAAATGCTCTTAATCTGAAAAATTATGTTTGTAAGGGCGCCTGGTTGGCTCAGTCGGTTAAGTGTCCGACTTCGGCTCAGGTCATGATCTCATGGTTCATGGGTTCAAGCCCCGCATTGGGCTCTGTGCTGACAGCTCAGAGCCTGGAGCCTGTTTCAGATTCTGTATCTCCCTCTCTCTCTCTCTGACCCTCCCTTGCTCACACTGAATCTCTCTCTCTCAGAAATAAATAAAATATAAAAAAATTATGTTTGTATTCCCAAAGACACCTTACTGAATCCTAGATGACTGCAAAGAATGGGCCTTAAGTTTTCAACATTTTGAGTATGGCATTTTCAAGCGAAAATACAAGTTGAATGTGGATCAGCTACAGTCTGTTTTCCACTACGACTCTTTTGCTGCCATGCAGTGACAGTTCTATGAAGTACAAGAATCCCAGTGTCCTAGGGGCACCTGGGTGGCTCAGTCAGTTAAGTGTCTGACTTCGGCTCAGGTCATGATCTCACAGTTCATGGGTTCAAGCCCCGTGTCGGGCTCTGTGCTGACGGCTCAGAGCCTGAAGTCTGCTTCAGATTCTGTGTCTCCCTCTCTCTTTGCCCCTCCCCTCTCTCAAAAATAAACAAACATTAGGGGCGCCTGGGTGGCTTAGTCGGTTAAGCGTCCGACTTTCGCTTAGGTCATGATCTCGCGGTTCGTGGGTTCGAGCCCCGTCGGGCTCTGTGCTGACTGCCAGCTCGGAGCCTGGAGCCTGTTTCAGTCTGTGACTCCCTCTCTCTCTGACCCTCCCATGCTCACGGTGTCTCTCTCTCTCTCCTAGAAATAAATAAAACATAAAAAAATTAAAAAAAAAAAACAAACATTAAAAAAAAATAAAAGAATCCCAGTGTCCTAGAACAGTGAAGACTTTCGTGATGGAGTGCCCTCTGTTTCCTTTGCCCACATGGTGCCTTCATTGAGTGGGGATATTTCTAAGTCTAGGGATTTAATTTGTTGGTTTTCTTCAGTGGTGACAAGCTCCTCAAGAACACTTACTAAACATGTTTCTGGAACCTGTACAAAGTGAGGTAAGAAGACCCCTGAAAATGACATGGGGTCCATCTCCAGATCAAACAAAATCCATGAGGGCATCATGAAAAATCAGCTCATGAGTGAATATTTTGGTTCCTTCCATATCATGGCTATTATAAATAATACCCAGCCTTGCCCCTTTTTTTCCGGAACACTCTCCATGGCATACAGGTTTTAACCTGCATTAATGAGCTATATAGCTTTCAACATCAAAGAAAACAAGGGAGGGTTCAATGAATGAAATGAGCAAAGAGGATTGGTGTGTGTAATCTTGTCGTTTCCTTGCTGGCTGGTCTCCTGTTGGGATTGTGAGGAGGCCCAACCAATAGGGGGCAGCAACAGCATTTTGTTTTATGCTCACTTCCAGGGTGAATGCTGTGTCTGCTGCCAAGAATGAGACCATAGAGCACACCAAACTTGATTAGACCTTTATTCCCACTGAAAGACTTTCCTACAGGAGACTTCACCATGTTCTCCCTACTTGTGAGCAGTTAGAGTGCAGCCTTTTGCCTCTCCCCAGAAAACCATTCATTTTTATCAAGTCTTCAAGAAAAACCATAGACGAGACTCGTAAAATTGTCCTTGGAGTGGCAGAGTTGAACAACCAAGGTCTACAGAACCAAGGTAAAACAGAACCTGGGTTTGGACCCTTTTGGTTTTCAAGGGCAAATCCAAACTTACGGCTGTCTATGCAACTAAGGTAGACCCTGACAGAGAACCAGAAGAGCTGGGGACTGTGTGTAGAGTCAACACTCATTCCTGTTATATTCTATTCTGGCAAGTCTCCTCTCTCTTTGAAGTCAAGGAGTTGGGACTGTTACTTTTATTTTTGATAGCCATAAAGGTGCATTCATCTCATATGATCTAGGATGGGGTAACAAGATGTTTGAAAGATATCCAAAAGGCCATAGACCTTCTGGTCCTTTTTGACGTTGAGTAAATTACTTGAACTTGCAGAGTCTGTTCCTTTAACCAGACAATGGGAATAATATCTGTTGTGAATTGAAACGTGTCCTCCCAAAATTCATATGTTGAAGCCCTAACCACCAATGTAAATGTATTAGTAAGTAGGGCTTTTAAGGAGGGAATTAAAGTTAAATGAGGTCATGAGGGTGAGGTTGTAATCCAACAGGACTAGTGTCCTTATAAGAAGAGGCCCAGGTAGGGGCACCTGGGTGGCTTAGTCAGTTAAGCGTCTGACTTTCGCTTAGGTCATGATCTCGCGGTTCGTGGGTTTGAGCCCCGTGTCGGGCTCTGTGCTGACTGCCAGCTCAGAGCCTGGAGCCTGTTTCAGTCTGTGACTCCCTCTCTCTCTGACCTTCCTCTGCTCACTCTCTCTCTCTCCTAGAAATAAATAAAAATATTTTTTTAAAAAGTTTAAAAAAAAAAAAAAAGAAGAGGCCCAGGTAGCTCTCTTCTCTCTCACCCCCTCCCTGCCTGCATAGAGGGGAGGCCATGAGAGAACACAGAAGATGGCTGCCTGGAATTAAGAAAAAGAAAACAGAAAACAACTCTTCCAAGACCTTGATCACGCACTTCTGGCCTCCAAAATAGGAAGAGTGTCTGTTGTTTAAGATACCCAGCCTGTGGTATATTGTTACGGCAGCCCAAGCAGACTAATACAATACCTAAATGTATAAAAAGCATCTAGCACAGGATGGTGCAAGTATTAATTTCATTCTTTAATATCTTCCATGCTCAATTCAATTTTCTGTCACACTTGTTCACCCAGATACTACCACAAACATCTCAAGATTAGTATTTCTTAAAATACTGATGTGTCTCAGGCCTGTCAATTCTGTCACCACAGTATCTCCTTCCCATCCTCCCCCACTCCAGATCCCCTGTTTAATTTCTTCTTGCATGGAATACTCTAAGAATCCTCTTGACTCTCATCGATAGCAAATGGTCTTCTTGATCCACGTCTCTATCTTTCAAATCATCTAGATAACATTCTCTCCAAATTACAAACTTAAAAGCTCTTCCAAAAACTTTCAGGCTTTTGAATTTTGGGGGATCTGGTATTGCTTGGTCACAAAACCAATAAAGTGTGTGTGTGTGTGTGTGTGTGTGTGTGTGTGTTTTAAAGTCTGCAAAGTCCTTAAAATAATCCAGATTCAGCTTTAAGGTGAAAAACACAGTGTTGGGTCATTTAAAAGCTGGAAATGGTGGTTTCCTAAAATGATAGTCTATGTATAGGTATTTGTAACTCTAACAGCATAAAAGAAGAATTTGGGGTCATTAAAAGATAATCATCCAATTTAGGGGAAGGTGAAGTAAATGGCCTTTCAGGTCTCTTAAGACCATGAGAATCCTTTTTTCCTTAAAGGTTGATACCACTATATATATATATACACATACATACATATACATGCACACATATATGTGTGTATATACCACACACACACGTATTCATTCATTCATTCATTCATTCATTCGACAAATAGAAGTGTACCTTGTGCCAGGCTGAAGAATGAGTTGCACAATAAACAAGGACCTCCAAAAGAATAGAAAGATTGAAGAAGAAGGATAAGAATGGCAAATGGGGGAAGTAAAATTCTATGGGGGACTCTTCAGCTAGGTAGGTATCATAGCTGACAGGTAGGTTAGGAACTTTCCAGAACTAACTTCTTACCTCTTTCTCCTTCTGTACTTCCCTCTTACCATTCTTCACTAAAACTTTGACTTGACTACTGTAAGCCAAGAGCTCACAGTCTAGTAAGAGAGAGGAAGAATGAGAGATTGAAACACAGATTACAATTCAGTTTAAAGGAAGAACATCTAAGGACGGTCCAAGACTGGCATCCTGGGGGGGGAGGGGGGGTGTCTACCTCTCAGAGTAGGTATTGGTCAAAGCAGGATAAGCAAAGTTACAAAGCAGTTTGGAGTTGCTGTCACTCAATGTGGGTCAGGGAATGGAACGAGATAAGATTTGAGGCCCAAGGCATGACATGAAGCCCTGTAGATCCAATTAGTCAATTGAGTCTCTTCCAGGGGAGTTTTTCTTCCAGCAATGTGGTTGTCTTTTTCATGGGTTCATCACCTTCCAACCAACACTCTAAGAACCTATGTGCATCTCATCTCAAACTGTTTCACTCTTAAGGTAATATTTAAGGTTCTTCTGCAGGCCCCAGCCTTATCCCTCACATCTCTTGGATAAAACCGGACTGTCAATAAAGCAGCTACTTGCTGTTCTCTGAGCATTCTTCTGTGCTTTGCAGCTTCTACACCATCACGCAGCTCAGCCTCTTCCCTCCATGCTCTTCCCACTCCCAGTTACACAGAGGCTTTACATTCTTAAAATTCTAGTCTAAGTGTGGCAAACTAGTAAGAAGGGTTGTGACTTTTAAAATCTGGATTTCTCTTGGAAAGTCAAGAGCTGGTATGTCTGGGCCTGAATCTCTACATGGCAACAGTGGCTGAACCAGAGCCAGGTTATCTTTTGGAAGGGCATGGGCACCCCAGGTTAAAGGACACATCTCTTTGGCTTCACTCATTAGCTGCCTGGCCTCTATAGCCTTTTGGGTTCCATTCCCTCACCTAATATAAATGTCTTTCCTTTCATGATTCCTTCCTTCTTTCCTGTACTAGATGTGAATTCTCCCGATTTGAATGGCAATCACACTGTATATTCATCACCCGTTTTCATATTAAACAACTATAACTTGCCTTTTCTCCCAGTCTTTTATACATGACCAGGGCTCAACAAGTTTTCATTCTCTCAACAAAATGAAAGCACTGTCATTCCCCATTACGGAGTATAAATATTATATTTGTGGCTATGTACTTCTATTTTGAAGAGGTACCCCCATTATTTGTCAAAAAATTCAGATTCTAAAATTTCTCTTAGAAACTTAGATAGTCCTTGCCCTTTATAGGCATCTCTTTCTCTCCAAGGAACTTGACCCAATCAAAGTAAAAGAGAACTCACCTTTAAACTTATGGGAGTGATATTTTTGCTGACAATTTCAGATTGACATAATATAACAGCTTCTGTGCCTCTGGCAATCTAAGAGCTTACCAGTAAACTCTAAACAATGTCCCCAGGCTCCATGCTAAACTCTCTGCCTGCATTTGTTCATTGTCCTTCCACAACTCAACCATAGGTATCTTCTCCAGTCTAGTCAAGGGCAATTATTCAAATTGTCCAGTTGCTAGATAATGAAGATGTAAACCTTAAGTAGGTAGACACGAGGGCCATCTTCATCATTAAATCCTGCCCACCCTTATCAAGGAATAGTATTACGTATCTGACTTAGACACCATTTTATTTGAGCACATCACTACCCTCCAGTAATTGGTTATAGCAGTGGTTCTCAAAATGTGCCCTAGACTGGGGCGCCTGGGTGGCTCAGTCAATTGAACATCTAACTTTGGCTCAGGTCATGAGCTAATGGTTTGTTGGTCCGAGCTCTGCATCTGTGCTGGCAGCATGGAGCCTGCTTCAGATTCTGTGTCCCCCTTTCTGCATCTCCCCTGCTCACTCTCTCAAAACTAACATTAAAAAAAAAAAAGTGTCCTAGACCAGTACATCAGCATCACCTGGGAGTCTGTTAGAAATGGAAATTATCGGGGCACCTGGGTGGCTCAGTCGGTTGAGTGTCTGACTTCGGCTCAGGTCATGATCTCACGGTTCATGGGTTTGGGCCCCGCATCGGGCTCTGTACTGACAGCTAGCTCAGAGCCTGGAGCCTGTTTCAGATTCTGTGCCTCCCTCTCTCTCTGATCCTCCCCTGCTCATGCTGTCTCTATCTCTCTCTCAAAAATAAATAAAATATTAAAAAAAAAAAAGAAATGGAAATTATCTAGCTACAACCCAGACCTACTGGATAAGCAATTCTGGGAATGGACTCAGAAATGTTTTAATAAGGCCTCCAAGTGACTCTGATGCACCTCGAAACTGAGAACTCCTGGGCCAGAGGAACAGCCCTTGTGCTTGAACAGCACCCTGGGCTTACTTTCCTAGTTTAGTTTCTCAGTTCTTCTACTTGACTACTCATTTAACCAAACTTACTTTAAACTAAGGCTGTCTTGATCAGTTTTATTTCTACCACCATTATGAAATGACTGAATAAATGAATGTGGAAGTCAAAGACATTAAACAACACCCCTTACTCATTAGTGTAGGGTGAACGAAATTTCAACAATACTTTAAAAAATTTTTTTTAAATGTTTTATTTCTGAGAGAGAGCAAGACAGCGTGAGCAGGGGAGGGTCAGAGAGAGAGAGAGACAGAGAGAGAGAGAGAGAGATGCAGCATCTGAAACAGGCCCCAGGCTCTGAGCTGGTTGTTAGCACAGAGCCCAATGCGGGGCTTGAACCCACGAATGGTGAGATCACGACCTGAGCCGAAGTTGGACGCTTAACTAACTGAGCCACCCAAGCACCCTATCAGCAATAACAACCTTGGAGCTTTCCCCCGCCTCTTTTCCAGTAAAACATCCAGAGACCGTATAATGGGCGCCTGGGTGGCTCAGTTGGTTAAGAGTCTGACTTCAGCTCAGGTCATGATCTCACAGTCCATGGGTTCGAGCCCCATGTCGGGCTCTGTGCTGACAGCTCAGAGCCTGAAGCCTGCTTCAGATTCTGTGTCTCCCTCTCTCTCTGCCCCTCCCTCGCTTGCTCTTGGTCTCTGTCTCTCAAAATAAAATAAAGACATAAAAAAAAATTTTAAAAAAGAAAAGAAATGAGCCTGTCAGTAGGATAAAAGGATTCGGTTTAGTAAAACCTGAGTGACGGTAAAGATTCAGCAGAATATTGAGGGGCAGCACATTTTCATAGGAGACGGTATTCAAAGAGGCACTGACCGTCAGATTCACATTCTCCAGTGACTCGATTTCTAGAACATATCCTTTACTGTTGACCACTTAACAAGTGTCCCATTAATCACAACCAAACCACTTTGTAGTAGGGGCATGGCTCTGGGGCTATTTTGAGTAAAGCAAATTCTCTTCAGACTTATGTATTCCCAGTTTGTGGGATGCATTTCTTCTCAGAGCCCTAAAACGGGGAGCAAATAGGTCAATGACATGGTAGCCTTCTGTAGTACCTAACATATGGCAGCAGCCTTCATCTCCTTTTGTGAGCATCTTACGAGAGATGTATCACATCTGCTTTAATTAACTAAAGGACGTATGTGAAAATTGGCAAATTTATTAAAGAAAGTGGTGTTGGTCCCAGACAGAAGTTACTCCAGACACAAAACCGCTATAAATAACACTGATGGCAGATCCTCAAAATAGCCCCAGAGCCATGCCCCTACTACAGAGTGGTTTGGTTGTGATTAATGGGACACTTGCTAAGTGGTCAACAATTAAGTGTTTTGTAAAAGACAACTACAATCACCTCATACTCACCTACACTCTGTGCATGTTCTGTCGGATGAAACTGTTGTCAATAAGGCATCTTCTTTGAGTTGTACTCAGGTGCAAGGCCAGGAGGGCGGCAAAGTTCAAGCTTGAGGGAATAAAAAACAGGCAAAAGAGGGATTCTTCCAAAGCTGTGGTTTTTAGATGTTGCCTAAATCACTGAAACAATTTCCCAGGAGCAAAGTAAACAGAAGGTAGTAGTATGCAAAATATTCCATTTTCTTTATTTTTATGGATAACTGTCATTAATACAGCAGGTACTGGTATGATTATAAAAGATACAAAAAAAATCAGAAGAATGTTAGCTTTCAATAAAAATTAAAACCTGAGCTGAAGGCTGATCAGAATGTCTGACACTTGGCACTGTTCTGACAAAAGAAACAGGTTTGCTCAATTTCATAAATAATTCATATTGACTCAGAGGAAGTTAACTTACATTTCAGAATCTACACATTGAGCTGCAAATGCACTGACACTTGAATCAAATGACTTTCACGGTCAACAAGCATTTGTTTAAGATAACCAGTGTTACCTAACACCCAAAGGGGGAAAGCGGGGAGGCGTGTAAACTGTAGATTTCTAATTAACAAGTTGAGATGTGCTGATGTATTATGGTTTAATGATTTATTCATGTAAATCTAACAGGCTGGCTCAATTTGTCAGAGCATAAGCAAATGCCAAAAGACAAAGGCGTGGGGATGGATCAACATAAACCCACCCCAATTTCTCAAAAACAAGTGGCACAGTGTGACACCATCTCAAAGAACTGTGCTAGTGGGAATAGGAGACTTGTGGTCTAATTCAGTTCTCACTTTGGCTTCTAGAGTATCTCTTATTAAGAATTTGGTGAAAGAGAGGGAAACTGGATTCCTTTTATTAATAAATGTCCATATGCAAGGGGGGGGAAGCTAACTGAACATGAATACATTGTAATATGTCGAGTCTTGAGTCATACTTACAAACCAAATGGTTAATATACTACAAAACTTTACAAACATAAAATCCCTCATCAGCTGCAGAACTCCTACACTAATGGAATTAATTTCTTCTCCCTTTTAATTACTCGTTTCACAGAAAGTCCTAAAACTGAGGAGTCATCGGAATACTTGCACTTTTACACGTGTCATTAAAACATAGTTACTTTGTCAAAATGATGCAGGAAGCCATGATCACACGAGGTCAAGGATCTTATATTCTCTCAAAACAGTTTCAGTTTTTTTGTCTTCCAAGTTACATAAAAAAGAAATGAGACCAGCTGGACTTGTAGTTTTTCCCAGCCCAAGGTCATTAAACTCCCAATGTCTCCATGCTAGAAAAGAATACAGTATTTAAGTGCTCTATTACAAAACATCTCCAGTTCTAAAAGGGACAGCTTTTACTTATTTATTTTTTAAAGAAGGCTGAAGGCCTTTACTTAGCGGAGACCGGCCACTGACTTCCTACCTGTACCAGCTTTCCAAGATGACACTAAGTGAGTTTTTGCCCTAATATTTTTGCCCCGGGTTTTACGAGGTTTCTCTTCTTTGTGCACCTTCATGTGCTGCCGAAGGTGAGAGCTCTGGCTGAAGCATTTGCCACATTCACTGCACTGGTAGGGCTTCTCCCCTGTGTGGGTTCTCTGATGTTGGATCAGGTGGGAACTCTGGCTGAAACATCGGCCACACTCATCACACTGATAGGGTTTTTCTCCAGTGTGAATTCTCTGGTGTTGAATGAGATTTGAGCTCTGTTTAAACCTTTCTCCACACTCATCACATTTATAGGGCTTTTCCCCAGTATGGATCCGCCGATGCTGAATGAGGTTAGAGCTCTGAAAGAAACTTTTCCCGCAATCGGCACATTTATGGGATTTCTTTCCAGTGTGAATCTTCTGGTGTTGAAAAAGAGTTGAGCTCTGACTGAAACTCTTTTCACATTCCGCACATTTATAGGGCTTCTCATCCAACCTTCTTCTCAGTCTACTTAAGCTTGAGTCAAATCGGACAGTCATTCCCCATTTTTGCCGCTGCCGGCCTGTTTTGCGTGGGTTCTCATACGCTTTTCCTTGGCTTGAGCTCCGAGAAATACCTCCCTTGGGTTTTCCTAACCGCATGGTGATGAACCAAATGTACTCTTAAAGTCTGTTCTCTTCTTCTGAAGTTTCACCTCCTAGACCTCCTCAGCTCAGAATTTTCTGTGTGGAAGAAAAAAATAAAAGCCGACTTAGATCATTTGTTAATTATTCAACTTTAATACCTCTTCAACCCACTGAAATTGCATCCAAGCTTAAATTAAAAATGTATCTAATACAGGTGGCTCATTCGGTTAAGTGTCTGACTTTGGCTCAGGTCATGATCTCACAGTTTGTGAGTTCGAGCCCCGCTCTGTGCTGATAGCTGAGTCTGAAGGCTCCTTCAGATTCTGTATCTCCGTCTCTCTGCCCCTTGCCCCCTCACACTCTGCCTCTCTCTCTCCCTCAAGAGTAAATAAACATTAAAAAAAATTTAAAAATGTATCCAATAAAAAAAGACAATTATGGGGGAAAAGTACTTGCAAAATAAATCTAATAATTCCCAGGGTTTCAACTTAATAAATATCCCCATATTTTGACCAAATTTACCTATGGAGTTTTTGTCTGTTGAGACAGGACAAAATTAAAGTGTTAATGTGAAATATATGTTTTTATTAGGCATTATCAAATGAGTATAGAATTCTGAAGGATTAAAAGGCTGAGACAACATATCTTCATAGGAACAGAAGAACCCTGAAAGACCATCAAAATCTGAGTAATAGACTATCATTACATTTTAGTATTTACTCCCATGTTAAAATTCTACTTTCTTACTGGTGACTACATAATGTATCCAAATTAGAATGAAATGACAAATCATACTACTTTATTAAATATTTGTTTTCTCATTACTTGGTTAGCCATTCTGCTTTCACAGCGTGAATACAACTTGGCTTTAACTTTGTAGCATAAATTGCTTTGAAAGTAGGAGCTACTCCCTAGGGAGTGGCAAGTTTCTGGGAATCCATTCAATAATACTGGATGAGAAAAACATAAATGACAAGGTCCTTTATTATTTTTTCTAGATTCGAATGATTCAAGAAAGAGGACAATTCTTTGAAAATCTGAAACAAGGGAATTGTTTTTGGAGAGAGGGAAAAATAATTCAGAAGAACTTTCAGTGGATAGTGGAATAAAATGGAGTCGAAAAAAAGTGGGGTGCGCAGGACACACAAAAAGGAAGGGCAGAAAGTTTATGAGCAAAAATAGGATAGAATTTTTAAAATACCCAAATGCTATGAAAATTCAAATAAATTAATTTCATTTATTTAGCTATAAAGTTATTTAAAATAATGGCCATAAACAAGTAAGTCCCAAACTCCAAATAGCGGACAATGTGGGATAAGCTGGGCTACAAAAGTAATAAAATTATTGGAACTACTTTCCACACCTTGTGTCAGAAAGTAGACCTTAAAATGAGAGTAATTACTCTGGATCTCCGCATACAAGTTTATAAAGCAAATAACTGGAAATACAAATTACATCATTGTTCTTGCTTTTCCTTTATCTTATATTGTATAATTGAGACTCTAGGTCTGGAAGTGCTGAGGACTTTATTTGGCTATTTAATAATTAGCTCTGTTGTAACCACGGTAAGTATCAGAAAGAGCAAACTGCACACAATACCAATTACTGAGAGGGCACCATTCATTCCTTAACTTTAATGAATATTTACAGAGTATCTATTACAGAATACTTATCTTTGTACGGAATATCTATTACAAAGAAACATTTGTTAGGTACATAGTGTTGCGTTATTAAAAAAAACAAAACAAAAACAACCCTGCTATAATGGGAATGATACATCGAAAACAATGGTTTTTCATACTACAGATGTCAGACCTTGTCGGAAACTCTCAGACTATGCAATCCACCCAGAACACTACAGAGGAGGAAATGCTAAACACGTAGCCGGTAAGGCCAGAGACTGTGCTATGATACTTAATACTCGTAGCGGCTTCATGCGATGATATCTATTTTACAGCCTTGGAAAGGCAGGCATACTTCGGCCAGGCTCCCAACCCCTAGCAGTCAGGCCCCGGAGCTCATACTCTTAGTGGCAGAACTGAGTGCAGCCACAACTTCTCACACCAGGTCCAGCGCTCCGCCCGGTGCTCAGCATAATTCCTCGGCAGGTGGGAGTATTTAGTCCTACGAACACGTATCCCGGAATAGACCTGCTTTATCTTGCATAAAACTGGGAAGACAATAAGGCTGCTACATCATCAGGGTGTTAGAGGTGTAAATGAGTCAGTATCTGCAGGTCGCCCCTAACAGCCCAGTGCTACCCACGCGTTTGTTCAGAGTATTTAGTCCTGAAAGGTGCCGGGCGATGGCCGGCGTGTGGATTGCGGCCCGACTCGCAAGGACTCCCGCGTAGGCCTCCGCCCTCCCGAGGCCTCTGCCGGCCGCTCCTCGCAGGCCCGGCCCGCCCAGCTCCCTCCGCCCCCGCCCCCGCCGGGTGGCTCGGGGAGCGGGGGCCCGGGTCCGCGCCGCCCCGCCGCGGCCAGCTGGCGCCAGAGCGGCCCCCGAGCACCGAACCCCAGGCCGCGCGCCCTCGGCCCACTCACCGCGCCGCGGGCCGCCTGCCGCCACCCTGGCTCGCTCACTCGCCGGGAGCCCCTCGCGCCGCCGGAAGTGCGGGCCGCACCGTCAGTCAGCGCCGAGCGGCCGCTCTAGGAACCAGGTGGGGGCGACCCTCTATGGTGCTGGGCCCACCGGAAAGAAGGAACCCGACGCTTCTCCCCGTTCCTTTCCGTCTCCCGCCCCTCTGAAGACGTCCGGAGGCCCCCAGGACAGCAAGACCTGTGGCTGGGTCCCTTTGTGGGCGCCCAGCGGCCTACGGGGCCAGCAAACCGCAGCCCGATCATCAGGGCTTTTGAAAGGCAGCGCAGAATGAGCCGACCTCATTCTTCCTGCAAGTATTGAGCACTTAATCAATTATAAGAGGTACTTGTGGAGCGGTGAAACTGTTACCGATAGTTTTCACGAGTCATTTGTGTTAAAAGAAATTTTTTTTTAACCAAGTAAATGTCAAGATTTCTTTTTAATTCCAGTGTAGTTAGTTTACTGTTTTATGTTAGTTTCAGGTAAATTTTAAGATCTTTGGCTTTGTTCAGCAATTCATGAATGGTCAGCATCCCATCTAGGAAGTAAAGTTGCTCCAAGGAGTTGTACAAAATGGAAGATTTTTATAGGAAGGAGGGACGAGAAATTATTAGCAAAAGGAGAAAAAAAGGATTGTTACATTTTGGTGGGGAGGGAAGGAAAAGCAGGGTTTTTGTCATACAGATGACCTCACAGGTGCCCATTAGGAAATTTCAGATGTTAAAAGGCCACAGTCCTGGGACAGGTTGAAACTGTAACTAAGTCTTGATTTCCTGTTGTCGGGGAGGGGCGCAATGACTCCATTTTGGCCTCCTTTAACACCTTAATTATCACCAAAAAGGCTCTGCAAAATGGGAATGATCATACTCTCCAGATAAGGAAACCAACACTTAGAGAAATTTGTTGAGGTTCACACAGTGTGTTAAGTGGAAGACCAAGGATTGGGATGGGTCTTTTCAGCAACAGAGTCTCCTGATTTTCAGCATAGCCCCCTGTTTCACTTTTATAGTGATCTCTCTTGATTTTTCTTTCTTACAAGCTCCTCCCCCTCCTCCAGCCTGGAAGGTGCTCGGTCATCCGACCGTTTTCCCTCTCTGTGCCCTCATTCCCCTGTAGAGTTACTCCAGTCTGATGGCTTCAAATATCATCGGTAAATGCCAGGGTCTCCTTACTTGGTAACTCCAGTCTGATCCTGGGATGCAAACATTATTGAACTCTAGGCCTGTATCTGCAATTGATTACTCAGCTGCCATTTGCATGTGTGATGGACACCCCAAACCTAACATACACCACAAAGGAACTTCTCACATTCACCCAACCTGTTCCTTCAACTGTCTTCATCCCAGCAATTGATGGCAACTCCATCTTAACTAGTTGCTCAGGCCAAAAATCTTGATGCCATTGTTGTCTCTTTTTTCAACCAAAACCGAAATCCAATCCAGTCCTCAATTCTGCTGTCTCTGTCATCAAAACCTATCCAGAATCGAGCCATTTTCAACACTTTCACCGCTATAACCTGCCCCAAGCTGCTGTTAGCTCCTTGAAGGCTGGGGCTTTTCTGGGAAACCACCCAGCAGGGACCAGTGGGCCCTGAAGCCCAGTTGTATTTGAAGAGCTCGTTCTAGGAAGAAGTGCATACATACGTGACACAGAAGCCCCGTCTCAGCAGGGAGTGCTGCTGCATTTGGCAACAATGCAAGGGGGCTGGTCACATGTGTGGCCCAAGCACAGTAACAGGAGTGGCCCAAAGGGTCCCACAAAGGGACCCTGGACAATAGTTCTGTCTACCAAGCCTGCAATTTTGCTTTCTGTTTCCTTTGGGTTCTCTGGGAAAGGAAACTGTGGGAATTCCCACTCTGGGTTTGCAGAAAACATTCTATTAAAATCCTGGTTGGGGGGGCGGTGAGCAGAGCCCCACCCTGCATGTTCTGGGTCCAGGGGCAGATCAACAGCTGACTTTCTTCCAGACAATCTCAGATTGTGTGGCCTAAATACAGCACGTGTACATATGCTGTTTTTACACTTAGAATGGCTTGGCACTGACTGCACTTCCTGCCTGATCATGGCTGAGGGACTGAGAGGCAGAGGGGCCACTGCCCATCTGGGCACCTAAGAAGGATATCCCGCTCCTTCTCCACAGCCACAGGGTGCCTGTGTCCTGGCCATCTTGGGACACATTGTGCATTCCTGGCTCCTCCACAAATCACCTGGTCAGACCAAATAAGCCGTGTGCTTTGTTTCCCTGGGACTAAATGACCAGATGTATCCTGGGTGAACACATGGCTTTATTGTGCAAGTAGGAAGGTCTTTAATCCATTTTCTGGTAAACATTCCAAGCAGGTGGCATATGGTTATCACATGAGGAAAACAAGCTGTTTTTCGGTTCCTTCTGATAATTTGTTCTGGGCAAACCACCCTGTTTTTCCTGAGTCCAGTCCTTTTGCAATCATGTTGATTTCATCCTGTGTTTATTATTTTCTCTGGTTGAGACCTGGCCTGGGAAGGCAGTCCTGCTCTAGGAGTGGACACTCACAGAAATCTGTACTTTGTTTTGGATACTTTTATTACCTGAGATACTAGTTCGTGAGGGGGCACATGAGAAATACCGTAAGCTCTATGGAGAGAGGAAAATAGAGCTCCCACATAAACCAGCAGGAAACCACAGAGCCTAGCAGAGAAAGTCTGCAATTGTGGTGTCACTGTGAGCTGAATTCGCAGCTTTTCAAATTGCCTCTGAAAAGCAAATATAAAGATTTGCTGCTGTTGATATAAAGATTTGTTTAGGGGCGCCTGGGTGGCTTAGTCGGTTAAGCGTCCGACTTTCGCTTAGGTCATGATCTCGCGGTTCGTGGGTTCGAGCCCCGCGTCGGGCTCTGTGCTGACTGCCAGCTCAGAGAGCCTGGAGCCTGTTTCAGAGTCTGTGTCTCCCTCTCTCTCTGACCCTCTCCTGCTCATGCTGTCTCTCTCTCTCCTAGAAATAAATAAAACATTGAAAAAAAGAAAAGAAAAAAAAAGATTTGTTTAATCCCTTAGATGACCGTAGAAGTGTACATTTCCCCTAAATAACTTGCTAGTGATTTTTCTTCACTATGATATTCACAAGCTAATTTTGATAATGTCTATTTCAAAAGTGATCCTTAGCTAGGCAGGTCTTAAGCAATATTGTAACAATTGCAAAAAAAAAAAATCCCAAACACCAAAAAACTATAAAATAAAACCACTGAGTGCTTTCACAAGGTCTCCTGATCCAATGGCTTCCCTTGTGCGGGGCTTTGTCTTTCTTCGGAGCTGGCAGGTGTCTCTCGGGCTGGAATGCCACGTACTTCAGCCTGGGCTCAGCCTCAGGCCTCCTTCCAGGGGCATACATCAGCCCTATCCTCTCTGGTCTAGCTCAGCTGGTCCCCTGACCCTCCTGGGTCTCCAGCTTGCTTCTCCAATTGAGGATACCCCTGAACACCTCCCACTGAGGAGAACTGGGGCTCTGTCTTTGTCCCTCCAGGGCTGAGCACAAGCCTGGCACAGTTACTGCTGAACAATGGATTGGCAGTGGTCCTAGACCTGAGCTTATAAATATGGATTGGGGAGTAGAATGCCCTTGGGGAAGCCTGTTTGATTTGTTTTCTACCCTGTCTTAGGTAGGGATGCTACCCTCCCATCTGAGCCCCCGCCTGGAAGATTCCTATGGTCCTCCTGATACCAAGATTCTGTGAATCAGGGTGGCCCTATTGCTTATCATTCAGGCTGCCCACGGTCCCCTACCAGTGATTCTTCCTCTGTGCCCTTTGGCTGCCTCTGTCCTCAGCCCCCACACCAGTCATGTGCTGACATGAAGGAGTCACGCTGGGGTCTAGAGCAGCGGGCTGTCCCTCAGCTTTAGCTCTTTTGCCAAATTTAGCCACAGATATTGTAGGATAAAATTTCAGAGGTTTGAGCAGGGAGTTAGGGTGGACATGCACCACAAAAAGAAGGCTTGGTCTTAACTCCATCACTTCAGCACACCTTTATTGAGCACCTTTGAAATTGTGTTGCCAAAGGAGAGCGGAGATGACTGAAACCACAGGGGATCTCCCTGGGGCATCTCTGTGTGTCTCTGGGACGACAGAGCTAGGTCAGGGCAACCCTGGCAAGAAGCTGGCCCTGAACAGTGGATCCACATGACGAGGCTGCTCCCAAGCTCTGCTCTTTATGGGCACCAGTAAGAAGCCCTTGCATGGAGTAGAGCTGGGCTCTCTGTTATATCTGGAAGACTATATAGTTCTTCTCTTTAAATCTACTATCCACAGGCCCCAGTGGGATAAGAATTTGGCCTTTAACTTGCTCTGTTTTGGACAAACACTTCACATGACCAATGTAAACTGTTGCATAGTTTTGCATAGGCCTTCTCGTTCATTCCAGAAATTCTCCATCAGCTGACAAACCCAAATTGTTCCGGCCCCGGGGAATTCAAAGCCCTTTCCCTTCCAAACACACATTTCTTCTCGTTGTGCCCCTTTGACGAGAAGTGTAGAGAGTGGAGGAAGAAGACCAGAAAGGGCAGGAGACACACAGGTATCCATGGGATAGCGCGATGGGGATGAGCCATTGCCTTCCTGAGCCCACCTCTCAGCCACCCCCTGCACAGCCCCTGGCCTCTGCTCCACACAGGCTGGCACTCTTCCAGTGCCATGTTGGCCACCTCCTCCATGTGATCAAAGTGACGTGTTTCCTGTAGCAAGCTCCTTATAAGAATTCCTTCAGGTCTCACCATGGATGTTAAGAGTGAGTGCTGCAGAGAGAAGATGGGATACCCATGGTCTTATTCCTGGGCTGACCTCTGCTGCCAGGGTGTTAGGCTGCATGAGGCTTGTGGGGTAGCATCAAAGGCTTGGTGGCCGGGAATGCCATGGGGAAGTGGTGGCCGGATGCAAGGCATATCCCATATCTGCTAGCAGCCCCTTCTTTGCCCAGCAAAGTCCTGAGCTGATGAGGTGAGGGCAGATGGAGATCTTGTTGGGTCACGTGGATGAGGAGGTCGGGGGCTTGTGGCTGTGCACAAACTCTGGGCCAGGCACAGGGAAGTGGACAGAGCGCACATCTTAAGTGCTCTATCGGGCACTGCTTTCCTGAGCAAGAGAGGTGCGGCCTGAACAGGACCGGCCACCATGTCCAGTCATACTCTGGCCAGTGCCACAGTGTCAGGGCTCAGTACTGCACAGACAGGCCTGGCACAGAGACCCCACCCAGCAAATTCTTGGCTCCTCAGGCCTGGCTCTGGGCCCTGTGAGTACTCAGCGTGGAGCCCGGAGCCAGGGGCACAGGACTTATGGTGCTCAGGCAGGTGGATATGTAGAAGCACGTGTGCTAGACTCCTCAGCTGGTGGCTCTCAGTCAATGCAACCGATCAGGGTCCGGCCATCCGCACTCAGTGCGCACCGGCCGTGGGGGGCTTCGGAAGAGGCTGGTGCCGGCTGGCTACTCGGCCTCCACCAGCTGCTCCAGGCGCTGCAGCATCGTCAGACGCAGGGCTTGGAACCTGGAGGGAGACACAGCCATGGGGACTCACTGACAAGGGAGGACACAGGGAGAGGAGAGAAGAGCGAGGGAGCACACAGGTGCCTGGGCCAGGAGACCCATGGCTGGTTACCAGCCACCATCTCTCCTCCACCAAGGAGAGAGAGGAGCCAGGCCCACCCCCTGCAAGACGGCTGGCTTAGCGGAGCAGTCAGATGGGGCTGCACACCCTGGTAGGCTTCAAAAGCAGAGTGCGCTGTTCCTTTCCGAAGATTCCCCAGTACAGAAAGGGGCATGTTGGGGTGGACAGGATGGCAGTGCAGGGATCAGGAAGCCCGTGCTCAAGCCCAGCCTTGTCAATGATCTGTGCTGCGACCTTCCTCACTTCAGGCCTCCACTTCCTCTCTGTGCACTGAATAGCCTGCCCAGGTGGCCCCCAGGTCCTCTTCCAGCTCCAAAACCCTTCAGCAACACTGCAGACTGCACGGCTGACTGCCTGAGTGAGGCCTCACTGCGTGGACGGAAGTCTGCGGGGCGTGGGGAGGGCCGTGGCTTTCCAAAAATCACTCAGCCAGAAACTGAAATCCAAACCAGTCCCTCCACTGCAGGCCCTCGCTGTGAGCAGACTCCCTCCTTCCCTTCCTAAATGGCGGGGGGTGGGGGGGTTAGACTCCAGCTCTGGCTGATGCCCCACATGCTCTCCCTGCCCCACCCTCCACACTGCAGAGGGACAGACCAGCCACTGGGCTGTGCGACTTGACTAACCTCACCCAGCTGGGCCTTGATGTAGCTTCCCCAGGAGCCAGCAGGTGATACCTGCCACTTTCCACTGGACGGGTCCCCCACTGAACTGATATAGAAAGTTCCAACAGCCGCCGCTCTCTGGCAGGCTTGGAGGCCCCACCAGCGCGAAAGACGCAGACCAGGCTGAATGTGCCCTGAGCAGGGCCTTCTTCTCGGTTGCCCCTACAGGGCTGTGTCACCAGAAGAGCTTGTTACCCCGGTTCAGTGCCCACCCGCGCTCCTGCCTGACGCTCCCGCTCAGTTTCAACAGCCGGGTCATCCCCATGTTGGTGAGGTGCTGAATCCCAGCAGGCTGTCACCCCAGCTTGGTGTCAACACTGAGCAGGGGGCCAGAGGGAGGCGCTGGGGAGCCAGGGCTGGCAGGGGTGGGGAGAGCTCTCCCGGGGAGTGCTCTGCCCTGCACACCAGCCTGATGTGTGGGGCCCGCGACTGGCTCCTTCTGGGCTGCTTACTTCATGGTCAGTTTGATTATTTCTCTTTCCTCCTCTTCTTTTAATTTTTCAACAAAACTGTCCAGCACCGGCATTTCAAATTTAATGTACTGAGCGACCTAGAAAATCCAAGAACATTTGAATGTGCTTTCAATTAGAAGCCAAAAGTGTGTTTGCTTTTCCTGGTGGCTTCCACAGCAGCCAATCCAGCGATGTCTTGTAGCTAAGGAAGTGGCTGACCTTCCCCCGCACTCCCCGCCCCCTCCCCCCCCAGCACTCTGTCTGTACAAGGTTGGAGGACATATGGGCCCATTATTACCTCATGGGCCACTATCATCCCAGGGAGGAAAGATGAAGCTGGATATTAGGAAAATTATTCAGTAGAGAGCAGGGCCACGCAGAGTGTTTTCTGGGGTGGGGGTGGGGGGTGCTGGGAACACCACTGTTTCTACCCGTGAAATGAAGCTGCACTAGTCTGTGAATGGTCACCAGCCTTCGCCTTGGGTCCAAACCCTATAGGCCTTTTCTGTGTAGGGGAGTTTGGCAATGTGCTCCCTCCTAGCCTAGGACTCAGGCTGTGGTGAGTTAGCCACCCTGGGTAGGCCCTAGTTAAGGAGCCCTTGTGTAGGTCTTTAACATAATAACTAAACACAATCTAATGAAGGAAGAGGTTCTACTTGCCTAGGGGAAAAGCACAAGCTCTGCTTTTCTAGGACCCAACTTCCTCTTTCCCCTAGGCTTGCTGTTAGAGCTGGCGGTCACTGACAGGAGGAGGGAGAGCTGGCGCCCTCACTCTGCCAGGCTCGGGGGCCTTCACGACAGCTGTGTGGCCCCTGGAGACATCCCTCGGGAGGGCTCTGGCCAAGGTGCCCTTCAGAGCCCTCGGGGCCCCCCATGCTGTCAGCCAGCCCCTGCTTCAGGAGCAGGCCTCCCTGAGCCTCAGCCCCGACTCACATCGTGGGGGACCTCCTCGCCCAGGTCGGCTTCCATCAGGAACATCCTGGCGATCTTCTCACACGGCCCGTGCAGGATTCTGGAAATCAGTGGGTACTCACAGTCTTTTAATTTTGTTCGCTCTGAAAGAGAAGGCAGTTTACAAAATTCATGGGGCATTAGGACTGCCTCTGTTTGTGCCAGGCTGGGAATGTGGTAGAAAATGGATGTCCGTTGGGGCCCGGGAACCTTCTCCAGGCTTTGAAGAGAAGGGTGCCCTGAATGATGTGTGGCTGCGGCCCGCAGCAGAGACCCAGGTCAGAGAGGAACAGGAGCTGAGGAAGAAGAAGAGAGGGGAGACAGGCCATAGGGAGGCCAGTGCTGTGCAGAGGGCCATGTGGGTTCTGCAGACGTACTTGGGAGTGGGGTGGGGGGTGAAGGCCTTCAGCTCCAACACACAGACCCTGATGTGCACCCTCCAACCCCTCCCAATTGAGTGAGGCTGGAGACGGTGGCTTCCCTTGTGGCTTTGGTGGGATTCTGAGGGGTAGCAAGTGTGCCTGGGTTTGGGCCTGGCAGAGGCATTCGTGGTGGCCCCCTGCCCAAGCAGCATGGCCCTCAGGGAAGGAGCATGGCCAGCGAGACTGCCAGACGGACAGCGACTTTTGTTTTCATGACCTGGAAGCACAAGCGGACACTTACCCCCAGACTCGTGAACAATGTAGAGCGCAAACTCACTGGGGCCATTTTCCACCTGTACAGGCAGTGACAGGAAGTCAGAGCAGGGCTTTCTGGGACAAGACAGACAGACAGGGATCCCTGGCAGGAACCACGCCCCTAGTGCTACACACAGGAGTCCCCAAGGATCCTCCCCTCTCTTTGCTCTAAATCCCAGAGATGCTGCTTCAGCCCAGGACACCTTGCTAGACCTTCTACCCAGGAACTATGGGCAGTTTCCCCAGCCTTTGCCAGCCCCCTCCTCCAACAAAACAGCAGGCCCACCAGCATCCCCGGGCCAAGGCCACTCATGGCCAGACTTACTCGGAACTTGTTCAGCAGCAGGGTGAGCACGTGCAGGGTTGTCATGGTGCTGTTGACCCTCACGTTGGTCATGGAGCCATAGGCAGGAGTGAACACTGAGGTCTGTAGAGGGAGGCGGAGAGTTCAAGGCAGGGCCAGAGGGACATGGACCTGGCATCAGGCAGGGTCTGGGGCACACTGTCAGCCAGTGGTCCAGAGTGACAGGTGGACCTGGGCTGTGGGAACACCTGTGCTTGTCCGATCACAGGTCCCCACACAGCCGTGCCCACATCTGGATGCACTTGGGGAAGCTGTGGCAGCAGAGGACTGTAAGAAAGCTGCTTCTGGAGCGATTCGGGCCAAGCTGTCTCATCTTAGGAGCCAGTCCCACGGAAATACTTCACAGAGGGTGTGGGGGGACCAGTCTCCTTCTCACTCTTTCTCTGCGTCAAATTGCCAAGTGTCTGCTGATTCTAAGACAGAAAGTTTTCAAATCCGTCCGCTCAGTGGTGCCCAAGGTGAGGCTGTCAGTCTACACTGTATGAGTGCCGCCTTTTCCCTTCCAATCTCAGCACTTTCCATCCATGCTCCACCCTGCTGCCCAAAGGAACAACCTTTCAAAAACCTCGCAGCTCTGTATGTTCCAGACCAGCTGCATTAGCATAGAGTCTTGGCTCCCAGCCCCAGACTCCTGAATCAGAACCTGTATTTTGAGGAAACCACCAGGTGATGCTCTCCATACAATACAATTTGAGAAGCACTGTCTTCTAGCACAGTTCTTGTTAAAAGTCTCTGAAGGCTTCCCATGGCCTAAACAATACCATTGCAGCTCTTCACTGTTTACACGTGTGATATGATGATTCTCTCCCCAACTCCCTGTGGTCCAGCCACACGGACTCTTCACATTATGTTCCTTGCCTTTGCCTATGAGACATCTTATATCCAGTCAACGAGGGCATCACCTGAGGCTTAATAGTCCTCAATGAGCACTAGGCAGGTTATAGACCTGCTGAACGTTTCACCCCAAATCTTTGATTGGCTCCTTACCACAGCTTTTCGAAGTACCTGTCACTAGTCCCCCTTTTAAGAAAGGATGTGGAAGCTTGGAGAGGTCAAGTAGCTTGTCAAGGTCACCCATCTAGAAAGGGCAGAGCCTTTGGAAACCCCCTGCTTTAGGGCCTCCCTGTGAGACTCACTCCCCCGAGGTGAGCTCTTCCTTGCCTTCCAAAACCAAACTCAAATGTGCACATTTCTCCTCTGCGGTCCTAGCTCTGCCTTCCCCTGGATATAACTGGGGCTCAGGTGTATATGAAGAACTTGCTCAGTGTCCCCAAGCACCAGGGTCAGACTCAAGTCCAGACCTGCCTCCTTCATAGTTAAGACGTAGAATGACTCTGGGAGATACAGAACGCCACAGTAGGCTTTCAGTCCCCAAGAAATACAGACTGAAGGAGTTAGGCCATTTCAAGAAGAAAGGTCTTGTCAACCAGATGTTGTTAGTACTCTTCTTCTGCCTGGCACCTTTTCTCACGAGGATACTGACCAGCTCCATGTAGGAACAGAGCTCCCAGTGCTGTTTTGCATCTCTAACCACAATGGTTTCTCTCTGGCAGAACACCTTTGAATCCAACAGCCCAGGGCAAAGCACAGCCCAGGGCAAGTTTAACCCAGTCTGGAAATCATACCAACATTACTGTGAATCAGAATAGTTTTGGAAAATAAGTACTAGTGTGTGATCCTAAGAAAGAAAACCCAGACTAACCTCAGGAAGTCAATTCTAGGAATTTATTTTCTCTAATTGCTGCCTGTGACTCACGTACTTTGTCGATTTCTAAGGACACAAGGATACGGATTCGGAATGGATTCTAAGTAAGATGAGGGAAGGCGAGCCCTTTACTCAGCCGGGGGATGGGAATCAACATACTTACGATACTAGCTCACGTCCTGGGATTTAGTCAGTTTGCCTAGAAGAATGGACCCACCTTCTGTAGATAAATCTGTCACTAGGGCAAAGAGCTGCCCTGAGTGGGTTCCAGGCTAGTGTGTTGCGTGTCGGGCTGGCTGAGGAGCCCTTCTGGCCAAGGCAGCTCCAATGGGCTGTGATAAAAGCTCTCACTGTTCATTTCTGTGCATTTCCAAGGAAACAGAGTGCTCAGATATCCATGTCTCTGGGACATTTGCGATGACTAAAATAAGGTTTAATGTGCCAGACACACCTCTTAGAGATGAGTAACTCTCTCTTAGGAGGGGGTAAATGTACTGGAGATAAACCCCACTACTTGGTACCCTGAGTCATGGATCAAAAGGTTCCTCTTTTAGGAACATAGAAAAACAAAGAACCTAATCCCATGTAAATATTTAACATTTTTGAATAATTCCTTAAAATAGCATATAAATTTCTAATACGCTTTCATAACGCTTTATGGACTAACCTCCTTTGGATTAAGATTTAAAGACTATCCAGGCCAGACTGTGGGGCCTTTGGCT
Organism: Proteles cristata cristata; assembly: GCA_017311185.1. Taxonomy (NCBI): domain Eukaryota; kingdom Metazoa; phylum Chordata; class Mammalia; order Carnivora; family Hyaenidae; genus Proteles; species Proteles cristata. The sequence continues at coordinate 690,717 of JAESUZ010004239.1, forward strand.
AATCCAAACCATTCTTAATCTCTGCTTAACTTCAGCCCTGCCTCCCCTGCCTTGTCAGGAAACTCTACTCTCAAATAGTCCTGGGCTTTCCTGCACTCAGCAAAGATAACCTATTGTCACTCCTGGGCACTCACGCCAACCCAGCACAGAGCAGAAGGTGGGTCCTGACAGCACTTGCCTTGCTGAATTCTTCACCCCGAAGTCCAGGCTGCCCTGAGAGCACTTGAGCGGCTCCTGGTAGGCCTCATCTGGGTAACTGTTCTTGAGGTCTGACCCTGAGAGTTGCCTTTGCCAGGCCCTCTCCCCCTCCCCTGAAACATTGTCTATCAAGACGGGCAGCTGCCTCAGCTGGAAACCCCTGCTTCCATTTCCCAGCGCTGCAGGATGTGGCCCTGTTACAGGACACTCCATCCGGGGCCTCACCCACACTGCCATGCATGCCATTTATAGAAACAATCAACTTCTCCTTTTACACTTCAGTTTGTTTAGGGACTGATGTCATCTGGGGAAGGAGATCTTTTCCTAAGGTCAGTACAATGCGCACCCGGACAAAAGGCTCAGTGCTGGGAACCAGGAGCAGGGCAACTTCTCTGGGACACAGAAGCACGCGCCCCTGGGCACACCTCACCCGAGGCGGCTAATCTGCCCTGCAAGAATGCCAGCAGCACATCGTGTTCCCACAAAACCATCAACTAAGCTCTGGTGGAAACCTCGTGGAAAACTGCCTAATTAGACGAAAACATGGTATTACTTTCCAAAAATCCTTGCAACTTACAAAAATGCATTGACAGTGAGTATGTGGTAAAAAGAAAAAAAAAGAAAGAAAAGAAATATACAAGCTTTGGGGTCACTTTTTTTGAATGCTACTTCGATGTGACTTTGGGCAAGTTCTTTCTCCTCCTGAGCCCATCTCCTCATGAGGACACAGATACAACCACACCAGTCCAGGGCCCAGGGGAGAGGCCGGGCTGGGACATCACCTTGTGGTTGTAAAAGTGCCCGTTGATGGAGAACCGGTGTCTCCGGATCCTCTGGGCCTCCCCGGGGGCGCGGGACCGGGGCCTCCTCTGGATCACACAGGCTGCGTCGCTCTTGGTCCGCATCAGCTGTGGGATCTCATCGTCCTCCTCCAGGGGCTCTGTGGGGAGGAAAGAATGAGGAAGTTGGTCCCGGGTGGAGCGAAGGTGCCAGAGACCTGCTGTGCTGCGGTGCATGGGCCTGGCGTCCTGGGGCTTTGTGGCGGCACCACGCTGCAGCCCACGGTAATGCTGCTGCTGCTGTGACAGAGGCCAGCATCCAGCTTGGGTGACGCTCGCTTAGCAGACGGGGAAGCTGACCCCAGACAGGAAGACCTGTGTCACCACACCACATGGCCGTGGTGTGGGCCTCTGTCTCTGGGCACCCAGGGCAGGTCTTAGGCGGCCCTATCCCTATCCTCTGAGCCCCCACTGAGTGTGAGGGGGACAGATGAACAGTCTGAACCCCAGAGTGTGAGGAAGATGTCTTAGAGGCTTGCAGGGCCAGGAGGGTGCCCTGCCTGCCACCGATGTTCTCTCCTTTTTATAACGCAGCATGGGGCAGGAGTCTCAGGCAAATCATGTCACATCTGCAAGCCTCTGCTTCCTTTGGTGTGAGGAGCTGCTGAGAATGCCTCGTACTGAGGAGGGATTTAGCCGGTGATGCTCCCGAATACAAGTGAAGCCACTCTGTGCCCCTCCACAAAGCTGCTCTTCAGAGCCAAGCTCCTCTGCTCCTACCTGGGCTGAGGGAGACATGGTCCCGGGTAGCCTGAGGGCCCCCTTACCTGAGTTGTCTTTGGAACTCTCGGTGCTGTGCTCTGTCTGAGCGCTTGGCTCCTGGGCAGTGACCTTGCCATCCTGAAGAAGTGGCTCCTTTCTGAAAAGAAAATCATGGTGCTCAGAGAGCTGCTGACAGAGAAAAGTAGCTCAAGTGAGAGAGACAAGGCTGGAGGCTTCTGAGGCCGGGACAGAAGTGAGAAGCAGGGCAGGCCGAGGTAAGGCTGGATTTCACACTGAACTCATGCAAAATATTAAAAGAAGAGCAAAGAATTGCCATGGTGTCTTCTGGAAGGAAGGGGAGTCTGGCCCATAGACCTGAGCGGCCTTGTCCTCGTTGCACAGACACAGGGACACAGGAGGGGCCCATGCACTCCTGGGCACCAGGCAGAGGGGGTGCTATCTGCGGCTGCGTGCTGAATGGGCTTCCTGGGCTTCCCTCAGGCCTCATGGAGTATCGGGCAGGCACAACCTCGAGGGGCCGACCGCTGGGCCTCTGGGCAGGGTGGGCTCCAAGTGAGGGTACGGGTGCCAGGCTGGAGAAGGGAAAGTGTGTGATGGGAGATAGCCCCACAGCATGAGGGAGACATGGAGCAGGCAGAAGAGCCAAACTCAGTCTAAGAGGCCTCTGAGGGTCCTGCTGTCTGTCTGCTCATGTGGCTGCTTTTACCCCAGGAAGTGGGACGCACGAATCGCCTCACTTGCAGCCTTTCTAAGGAGTCCATCCAAATGCTCTACTCTAAGTCTGCATGGCATGCGATGGGGGGTGTTAAGCGGCCTCAGAACAGCACCTTTACTTGAATTTTTGAATTTCTGCCTCTCAAAAGGATTCATTATATGCAGGAGCAAGCAAAACTCAGCGGCTAACTGCCCTTTACCGGGGGTGACAGGGCAGGAGGAGGCGAATGTCCACTAAGCAATAAAATAGGAAACTGTTTTATCATGAGTAAAACATATTTCTGATATCAAAATAAATCTGATATCAATTTCAAATAAGTTTTTAGAAACCAATGCTGATATTAAAATAAAAGTAGGGCAGGAAGAGGTGAGATCTGCGTGAATTTTTGAGCTAGAGTGGGAGATGCTAAAAACCATTCATTTTGTCCAGGATGTGGGGAGTCCCTGGCTCTAGCTTGTCCCCTTGCAGACAAGGTGGTTCCTGCGAATGTATCAGAAACATAACTGAAGGTGATGGGAGTCTGGAAAGTTCTTCCAAGAGTGAGATGATGTGGCCATCATCTAGAAAGATCATTTGTTGGCAGGTGAGACCATGGGGAGGCAGTCGCAGGGTACCAAGGATGAGGCTGGCTTGTGTCTCCTGTGCCCCATGATGGATCAGGGCTTCTGCCCTGAGACTGAGGACAGCAGCCCCTGAACCTTTTCGAAAAGTAAGCAAGGTTGAAGAGTTGTCAAGGAGGCCAGCTGGTCCTGCCTAAGCCATCCTGGCACTCACAGGTGGCAGCTGGGCTGTCCAGGCGTCCAGGAGGCTGAAGGGAGATGCACTCGCTCCCTGTCGTCCTGGATCTGGAGCCGGATTGGCCGCCTCAGTCCCCAGGCAATGTTGAGAAGTCCCTCAATGATCAAAGCGCCTTCCTCCTGTGGAAACCCACACAGGTTAGCCTCGTTCCACAGAGTGGCCCACCTCAGGGGTCACTGCCCACCCTCCCCGAGCCCCCATCAGGCCCAGCCTATCATCCATGGGACTTCCTGTACACTCCTGGCCCCATACACATCCTCTCCTGCTTGGGGTCCTATTCTCCCCCCGGGGGGAGGCACATAAGCCTCTACGTGCCACAAGGTGTAAGGCCATGGGACTGACTGGAGGAAGCCTGAGGCATGCCCTTTCACCGCTCAGCTCCCTCTGGCCAGGGACACGGCCTGGGACAGGGCGCTGAGTCAGGCGTCCCACAGGAACCCAACTTCTATCCAGCAAGCACGTCCACACAGGAATAAGGAAGCGTGTTCCAGAGAAGCATGGCCACAGTGACACCAGTGCCAAGAGGGGTGGCTTTCCACACCCCTCCTCTGATGCTGCACGTGGGAAGGGGCCCCAGGGTCACCAGGTCCTGCTGCGAACATGCGGAGGGCACTGGATTTCATTCCCTGCTGCTCCTTGGAGCTGGGTCACAGCCTCACCCTTCTCCCCACACTGCGTCCATTTGCCGCAGTAACCACTCGAGTGGGCGGGACTCACCCCCAGATTTCCAAGCTGTCTTCTTTCCTGAGGGCCAGTCTCGCGTTCCTCACCACCTGGACACTGCCAGCCCCGTGTCCCACCACTGGCACGAACACTCGGAATATCTATGACAGCTCCCATTCTGGGTCCCCAACCAGCCTTGATTTCCCAAGGCCTTGGGATGGCACAGCTACTGCCCTTCTGCCAAACTCTGAGGTCCTCGTTGTCAGGCCCTCCAGAAGCACTCTCAGCGGGCTTATACTCACACCCCTCAGGTCTTTGATTTAGTTTCTGACCGATTTCAGGCTCCTATGTATGCGTGCCCACTCCGGGCTCCCTGCGCCCAGCCTAACGGCCCCCACGAGTGTGACTGGCCAGGCTGCTCCCAGAGCGTCTGCCTGAACTCCTCTCGGCCTCACTTTCCCCAGAGCTGTGGTCCTCCCAGCTCCACACTCCTCATCTGCTTTGATGCTAGCCCTTGGGCAGCGAACTTTGAGCACCAGTCTCCCACTGCTATCTTGAACATCACTCTAGATTCACAAATTCCACTTCTTTCTCCTTACAGGCATGGGAAGCCTTGGGAGAAGAAGGGACCTTGTAGAAACTTCTTTATGTCCCCGGAAAGCTTACGGAAGGTGTGCCTTGCGGTGTTGATTTCAAAGTAAGTTAGTAATCGCTTAAAACACACAGCCATCCCCAGAGAAAACAGTTCCACTCTGTTCAAGGTTATCAAAAGTACACATGGCTTTCTGGAATGGCCTTGCACTATTTGTTAACAACAACAACAAACAAACAAACAAACCAGAGCGAGATTTTTGATAACCTCCGATGTTACACAGTCACAGATAGGGAACTAACCCTGACAACAAAGGAAAGTCTGCATTGATTCACTGGAGTTAAAGGGGGTTTGTTTCCTGCCTTGGCCTCGGAGGCCTCTGTCAGATGTCCACACGTTGCTGGAGCGAGCCGCTGCCGGCCTGAACCCCTCGGCGTGTCTGTTCACGGACACCCGTGCCTGCCGGGCCGGACCCGGTGGAGGGAGATCGAGCAGTCAGGTGCCGGCTGTGAGAGTCAGGAGGAAGAGAGAGCACGGCTGGGGCAGGGCAGTGGGGCCGGACACGCTGAGGCTGGCCCTTCAGACAAGCCACAGCAAGGCTGTAGAGAGCTGGCAGGGAAGGAGGCGGGGGAAATCACCCTGGAGCTGGGAGCAAGTGGCTGAAGCCGAGCCGAGCCTGGGAGGTTGGGGTCAGCTGTGCTGGGGACTGCTGGCCCCATGTCCCTGGCACAGGCCACATGGCAGCCCCCACGCTGTCCCCCAGCCACGGCTCCACTGTCCCTCAGCCTACCCCTTCCGAATGGAGGGGAGGCCCTGTCTGCAGCTGTTTCTGGTCAAATCAGGAAACTGAGGTCAGGGCAGGGGGGGACCTCCGGGCTGCCACACAGGTGGGGAAGTGCATGCGGGAGGAGGCAGGACTAGAGTGTGCTGTCCCAAGGCCTTACGTTTCAATAAGTCAGGAAGTCCTTGTGGACCCTCAGTTCTGGGTCCCAGGCAACACCTCCCTCCTTACTGGAACCCCCTACTTCTCCCTCTGCCCTCCACTCCCTCACCCCTGCTCCACTCCTCTACTGGAATAGTGCCACCCCTCCCCTGCCCCTCCCTCCACTGCCCTGTAGAGTAAACATCCCCAGGGCCTCCCACAGCCCCAGGCTGGCTGCTGGGCCAAACCCCGCCCCCCAGGCTGTTTTCCTCTGAGAGCCTTCCTGTGCACTGCTATTTTTGGCCCTCGTGACAGTAATTGATGGCTGGTGGAAAAGTATAAAAGCAGCTGCCACACCTCCAGGTTCACCAGGCGGCTCAGGGAGCCCTCCGGACAGTGGCTGCTTGTCCCCACATCCCACGCTGGACGTGGGGCTCAGGCTCAGACGGCTGGGCCCCCAGCCCTCCACCCTGAGCTCTCTGGGTCTTCCCAAGGACTGTCCTTGCTCATCCGGCGTCCTCGCTCTCCCCACGTTCCCTCAGCTACAGGTAAGAGAGAGCAGCTTCCTTCTGGTTTGAGATAGAACGAAAAGGTTTTGTTTCTCTTCAAGGGCAGGGACCTACACAGCCTCACGGTGGGTAAGAGACCAGGGGATGCAGTCAGCAGCAGTGCTAATAGCTGCAGAGGCCTTCAGATTCGTAAAGGGATTTCACGTGAAGTGTCATTTCATGTGTTTCTTACAACATCCTTGCCAACGGGTATTTATAACGTTTTATGGATGGGTAAGGGGGCCCTTGGAGAGGTGACCCTGCCAAAGGTCCACAGGTCAGGAAGTGGCAGGGGCTGGATTTACACCCAGGTTCCCTCTGACTCCAGTCCTTTAGGCTGGGTTCTCTTATTTGTATAGGTTGTTAAACAACAGTAAGGACAGTGGGGTTCAGTGTTAGCAGGAAAGCAAGAGACCAGGCAGGGGGTCTGAGCCTGGACTTGGGGCTGCAGACTTCACTCTGCTCTCAGGCCCCGATTCACTTAGGCAGCCTCTCAGATGAGGGAGGGGACCCAGGAGGGGTGACAGAATGGCAGACCCTCATCCCTGATCCTCTGACAACCAACAGGTTGCCGCTCCCCATCACCGGCAGCCATGAGGTCCCGGCTACTGGTTCCTGTGGCCCACCTGCCCACGATTCGGGAGACCTCGGAGGAGATGTTGCCCGGGGGGCCTGGGCAGGAACCACTGGGCTCCCCCAGCCTGGATGACTACGTGAAGTCCATTTGTCAGCTGGCACAGCCCACTTCAGTGTTGGACGCGGTCACAGCCAAGGCCCAGCTCAGCAGAACGCCCCAGTCAGCCCGGGCCTTCAAGAAGAGCTGCCCTACCGAGTCCCTACAGGACATTACTACCCGTTTCAGTGGCCAGCAGCCTGCAGTGCCCAGGGATGGTGCTGCTGACCCCCTGGACTGGCTCTACGGGGAGTCCCAGGAAAAGCGGCCAAGCAGGAGGGACCCAGCGAGGCGGACTGGTTCCTCTGCTGACCCCCAGGGCTCACACAGACACATGGATGGTGGCAAGGCCCAGGGGACCCCCAGAGGGAGACCCTGTGATGCCAGGGTGCAGGGGCACTCTCTGGCAGGACCCTCAAGAGACTGGCCCCAGGGCTCCTGGCCTTCCAGGCCACTCTGTGGGACCGCAGCCTCCCCCCCGCCCCCACGCCACAGCAGCACCCTCAGAACTCTCTATTTGCACCTCCCGGTGATCCATGAACTCTGACCCCTCCCCAATAAAGGCTTCCATACAGAGCACGCTGGTCTGTGTCACCTTCTGGCCCTCTTTCCCGGAGGTAGGCGCTGTCCCCGGCAGGTCTCTGAGAGGGGGACACCTTTCTGCAGGGGCTGCCTGCCTTGGCATTTCATAGCAAGACCCCCTCCTCTGAAGAGTGAGAACAGCCTCGCTGGCCTGGTGAGGTATTACTGACCCTGCTCGCACTGCTCCTTGCTGGCGGATCACCGCAGGCAAGTGACTTAATGTTTCTGTTCATTGGTTTTCTTGTGGGGAAAATGGGAGTTTCCTAGGCTGTTTTGATGAGTAAGTGGGACAAAACCCACACGCATCATGGGGTGCATGTTATAAGCCCGTACTCGGAGTAGCTACGGTGTGGTTACTTCACGGCGGGGAAATGAGGTCAGTGGCAGGTGAGAAGCAAAGGTCTCAGCCCCACAGTGATTTCAGAGTGAAGCCCTGGGCACTCCCGCCTCCCAACCCTCAGAGCCTGTGCCCCATGTGGCCCCAGAGAAAACACAGGATTTCCCCAAATGAACCCGCTGGGTTTGGGGGGCACTTCTCACCAGGCTACCTGGGGGTATCTCAGCTCACAAGTCCTGTTGTGTCACTGGGGGAGGCTTGTCTGGGCTGAGGGCTGACACAGAACCTGCCCTAGCTCAGCTGCAGACCAGGTGGCCCCGTCCTCCCTTCCCCATCTCTCCCTCCACCCAGGGGGCTTCTCAGCTGTGGGGCAAAGTGCAGGCTGTTGTCCAGAGCCTTGCTCTCTGGCAGGTCCAGTGGCCAGGGCCTCACTCCACATGACCTGAGGTCCAGGACAGCCCCGGGTCCTCCAGCCTGGAGGCTTCTAGGAAGGAAGGAGATGAGGTGAAAAATAGGGAGAGGAAGGGTCTTCTTCCTTAGGCAGGTGAGGCATCAGAAAACTCAAAAGAATCAGGCCTGAGGACCCATTACCCTGCTCTCTTGGGCCAGGTCAGAGCTGGCCGACCCTGGTCAGTGCTGAAGGGACAGAGGGGAGAGGAGGAGGGCAGAGCTGGGGCGACATTCAAGCTCACAGCCTGCTTCAGTGTCCTTGTTCTATGGGCTATCAAACTATTTTCTTCCTTTCTTCTTCCCTTCCTACTTTCTTCTATTTTAAAATTGCTTTGCACTTTTAAAATGTTTATATGCCCTCTTTTTAAAACATTTTTCAGAAGTTTACTTATTTTGAGAGTGAGAGAGACAAAGCCAGTGAGCGATCATGAGCAGGGGAGGAGCAGAGAGAGAGGGAGAGAGAGAGAATCCCAAGCAGGCTCCTGGCCATTGGCGCAGAGCCTGATGTGGGGTTCGAGCTCACAAACTGTGGGATCATGACCTGAGCCCAAACCAAGAGTCAGATGCCCAACTGAATGACCCTATCTGCCCCCCTTAAACATTTTTTTTAACGTTTATTTATTTTTGAGACAGAGAAAGACAGAGCTTGAGCAGGGGAGGGGCGGAGAGAGAGAACGAGGTGGGGGAGAGGGGGAGACACAGAAATCAAAGCAGGCTCCAGGCTCTGAGCTGTCAGCAGAGTCTGATGCGGGGCTCAAACTCATGGGTCACGAGATCATGGCCTGAGCCGAAGTCAGCCGTTCAACCAACTGAGCCACCCAGGCACCCCTGATCTGCCCTTCTTTAGGTGTGTTTTGTGGGGAGGCAGAATGTAAATCATACATTGAAATGTTTCAGACAAGTAATTTACTCAGTACCTGTAAAAAGGGGACCCCAACCCTGTTCTTGGACATGGAGTTAGAAACCACACATACGAATGCCTGCTTCTGCCACAACCTGCTGGTCCCTGACCTTCGCTGGTAAATAAGTGTGGGGCAGCTTTCAGCCAGAACTTCCTTAGGAGGTGGCGGGGAGGGCTGACCTGGGAGTGGGTGCTGGCTGGTGACCACAGGAGTTGGGCTGGTCTCACCATAGCCCCTTCTGCAAAGCTGTGCGAACCGGGGTCACAGGGAGGCAACCAGGATGAGGTTGGCCAATTCCCCCCAAGCTCAAAAACCACGTGGCTGCATTGGGGAGGTCAGACAGGGCTCTGGGCTCCTCTGCTAATGTGTCCTGAGATGAAAGAAGCTAATGGTATCTTCAGAAGGTTCCAAAAAAAAAAAAAAAAAGAATAAAGGGCAGGCGGAAGGGGTTTCTGGCATTATTGCAAGCTTCTCATGAGACAGAACAGCTTAGGAGAGAGTCCCAGTGCCGGGGGTCCCATCGAGCAGTCTCTTCCTTACACCCACCACTGGAGTAGGAAAGGACACAATGACCCGACCAGAGGGCAGCCTGGCAAGCACTTTGGAGCTCTCGAGGGAACACGTCCATGGCCGAGCACTCACCCAGGTGCCAGTGGGCTGTCAACTGCCTTTCATTTCTGCCTTCAGGCCTTAGAAGAAGGAGGACCATTATAAGAGGGAGGGGTATCCTGACTTTCCCCATCCTGGGAGAGCCAGAGTCCCTGAGTGAGGGCATGCTTCTCCCCTGCCCAAGGAGCCTAGTGCCAAGGATGGGGATTGGTGTTGTGCATGCTCACGGCCACCAGGGGGAGCACCAGAGGCAGGCTCCCTGAGGGGCCACATGCCCCTGCACAACTTGAGGGTCCTACTTTTCATTGCAGTGATATATTTACCCACTGGTATTTTCAGCTGGTCCATTTTTCTCTCGAGAAGCCAACCAGCCTGGTTAAAATGCTTTGCTGTCTTTCAAAAGGCACAGGCAGCTCCAGTTCCTCATGCTCTTCGTTCTAATACAAACAAAAGTATCCCCAAAGGCGAAGTTCACAATGGAGGAAGCTAGTGCCTGGGCCTCCGGAGGGTGGAATCCCTCCCTCCATGTTTGGAAACACTTGCCCCAGAGCGTGGCCCCTGCTCCCTGACACACTTCATCTCTCCAAGTGCTCTGGACCCCTGAGGAGACAGTGGAGGAGAGGATGTCCCCAAACTATAGTAGTCAGGCCACAGTTGCTCTGGGGGAGGCCCAGTGGCAGTAGGGAGGGGGGTATCTCCTGGGCCCCACATGGCTCTGTGAGGTCACAGCCTGTGCTGAGCCCCTCAGCAGCTGGAAGGCACCTTACTTCTTTGTCTGGAAAATGGCCATTATAACGTCACAAAGCCCTTGTATTACGATAAATGACATAGAGGCAAAGTGCCTGGTGCCTCTCTGCCCTTCCCCTGAGGAGAAGCCGGCCTGGGGTGGCCCCATCGTGCAAGTATCTGCAACTGTGAATCCGCCGAGGTCCAGGAGGTCTCGGGTCTGCATTCTGGGAAAGGGCGGAGGCCTGAATGCTGGGTGGTGGGTGGGTCACATAGGTACTTGGTGTCCAGAAACCAGTCATGCATTTCGGCATCAGAACTTGGTGCTTCCCAGGCCTACAGCCTGTCTTTACAGAGGCGGTCACCTCCCACAGACACATACTCCTTCAGGCTGGCGCCCCCTGGGCTGTTAAGGCTGTGGAAGTTTCCTGCAAGGTACTTTCTGGCTCTAGGGAGATCAAGTCTGGTCCTCATGCCTTCTTTAGGTTAGGAACATGAAAATCCCTAACTGTGGGGCATTAACTTCTTACCGCAGGGGCCTGTCGGGAATACCTCTTCCCCTTTTTGGGTCTCTCACTTTTCCACATGGACTGTCCCATCCCACACAAACACAGGGCACAGGTTTGGGGCTTCCCAGCCCTGCTCCCCACACAACTATTCTTACAGAGGGGACTGTCTTGGGGAATCCCAAGAGTCAAGACCAAACTCTAAGAGTAGCAGTTCTCAAACTTGGCCTGGAGGGCTTGTTAAAACCCAGCTGGGAAGATAGAGTTTCTGAGTCAGCAGGCATGGGGGAAGGAGGGTGATGATAATTTGCATTTCTAACAAGTTCCCAGGTGACTTTGAGGCTGCTGCAGGGACCACTTGCTGAGAGATGCTGAGTCTTAGATCAATCACTGAATGGCCTGTGGCTGAGGAGCAGGGCGCAGCCAGAAGACCCCATCCAAGCCTCCAGCGCAAGAATTGAAGTGGGTCCAACTCCTCACTTAGCATAAACTGCCCAGCACGCTGGAGCTCAGGACCCATCCCAGCCTGCCCTGGGCCTGCACCTGCAGGTTAGTCATCCAGCATCTATGCTCAGGTGCTATACCGTGCCTGGAGGGGGGACACGAAACCAGGCAGTAAGAAAAGAAACAGCAAAAGCAGAGATAGTAGGGCGGTGACATCAGAGCAATGCCAGCAGCAGTAGGGAGCACGGTAAGTGGACGATAAGACGCATATCAGAGAGGCTGCTCTGCGAAAGAAGAGTGAGCAAAGGAGCACGTGGCAGTGCAGAGAGGGTGGGGAGCAAGTGGTCAGGGCTGGCGCAAGGCCCTGTGCGGGGCGGGTGCACATGGGAGGTGGCGTGTGAGGTTTGTGCCATTCCAGGTCACTACAGGCAGCCGAGTGCTGCCCAGACCACGAGCCAGCTGCCTCCCTCCCAGCCAGGCTCTGGAGCTGTGTGATGGTAGCCTGGCCTGGGCTGTGTTTCACCTATAGACATGTTTTCTTTAGCCCACTTGGTGTTTCGAGGTTTGGAAAATTGCACATGGAATTCCAGATGTCTAACTTCTTTTGAAAACTTAGAAAGGCCCTGGCTCTCTGGAGCCCCTGTTCTTGTACTGCAGCAATAGGTTCGATCCGCAGGGCGGTGGCGTCTACAGACAGGACGTGCTCTCCTACAGCCTCCATTCCCCATGCCTGCCCTGCCCCCCACGTCCTGACCTGCCTGGCCCTGGGAGCATCTTCTGGGGAGTTCTTCATTTCAAGACCTTTCTCCGATGTCTATTCTGATTGGCGAACACAGAGACTGCTTTCACTTCGTGATTGCCCTGTGAACTTGGGCAAACCAGAGGTCTGGGCTGAGTTCCTTATTTGTGCTGTGCGATCGGCAGAGAAGGGACTGGGCTGTGTGGTCTGAAAGATTTTAGACTCCAGTGTCCTGGCAATTCACGTAGGCAAAAGTCTCAGGGGGAAGGAGAAGAGCCGCAGGTGATTATTTCCACCTGCTCTGAACTCTTGCTGGGGGAGGGGGAGGGAAGTGGAGATGCTCTGACCCTCAGCACCCCTTACAGGACCTCTGGGGGGAGAGAGCTGGTAACCTCGTCTCTAACTCAGAAGATGGGCAGCCTCACAATTCATTACCCAAATTGGGACACTTCTCAGAGTGAAGGGAATGGTCTTAATAATGACCCTGGAATAGCAGGTATAAACTGGGACTGTCGTCAGCAATCCAGGATAAATGGTGACCTATGGATAAAGAAGAGGAACAGGCCTTACCTCTCGGTGTCTCAGCTGAAAGCTTCTGCCTTCGTGGTAGCAGTTGTAAGTTTTTAGCAAGCTTAAGAGCTCCGACCTAAAAAGGTAAACACACATGTAATCTTTGGGCATGGCAGGGCTCTGGGCCATCATGATACATGTCTTGCTAGCCACACAATATCAGTGTAGAGACTAGACGCTACCATCAGACACACACGCCTTTTAGTCTTCTAGAGGCTTCCACATGCTGACATGCTGACATCTTGTGGAAGGTGTAGGGCTAGGAAGAGGAGGAAGAGAAACTCACAGATGGCCCACATAATTGTGCAAATTGTGTTTGCACACTTTCACTATCACAGATAAGAGTTCCTGACAATCTCCCTGTACTTTCCTTCTGAGTCATTTCCTCAATAAATCCCCTGGGATTGGATTAGTGGCATTTTAAAGACTTTTGCTTCTCCCCCACCATATTATTTCCTGTGGGGGGCAGGTGGCACCATGAGGGGTGTCTGCCTCTTCCTCATCCTGGCTTTCTGGAGGTCTGACAAGAGATGAAAATGACAGCTGTGAGATAAGACCCTGAAGGTGTGAGGGAGGCCACTCTGCCCAAACGTCTTCTCCCCAGGATAAAGGGAAGCCATAGCAGATAGAGGACGGTCCCTACACCCAGGCTGGGCTCTGCAGGGGGAGTGCAATCCAACAGATCAGAAATGCAAGGCACACATGTGCTTTTAAACCTTCCAGTAGTCACATCACAAAGGAAAACAAAACAGGTAAAATTAGTTTTCATAATGCATTCTATTTTATGGCACAATATAGCTAAAATATTTTAATGTCCACATTTAATCAATATAAACATTATTAATGAGGTCTCATTCATTATTTTGTAATATGTGTTTGCCACCTGTCTTTTATATTAACTATACTTCTCCAGCCATAAGTCACGTGCCTGGAAGCCACACGTGGCTGGTGGCTCCCCTGCTGGACAGGGCTGTTCTAGAACCTCTTAGGGCAGTGCCTTCACTGACGCTGGAGCACTCCAGGGTACGGATGAGCAAAAGGTGCCGTTGGTGCTCTGGTGTGCTGCCTGCTGTGGGGAGGATGGTAACTGACGGCATAAGGGAAATCTTGTGATTCAATTAATGTTACCGCATTAACAAAACAAGAGTGAGGGTTGCATGTTCACTGTGCGTCTAAGCGTATAAATGTTGAACATAAACTTATTAGGATATATACATGAAACTAGTTATGTTATGGTTATTATTATGACATTCCCCCAAACTATACTTAATGTTATTTTTCTTTAATTTGATAGAGAGAAAGAGAGAGAATGAGAGAATCCTACGTAGGCTCCATGATCCTGTGACCCTGGGATCATGACCTGAGCTAAAATAAAGAGCTGCTCAACCAGCTGAGCCACCCAGGGTTCCCGAATGTTACTCTTATAAAATTTAAACCAGGACAGTGATGGTGTGGACAGCACTGTGAACGGGATGCTGTCTGTTTTCTCAGGTGTCTAACTGGAGGACCCAGGAAGCAGGTCAGCAAAAGCTAGGAGGTTGGCTTGCCTTCAAGGAGGCAGATAGGAGCTGCCCAAATCTAGAAAATATTTGGATCCAGCACTCAAAAAGCAAGATAAAATGAAAACTTACTTTAGTTCAGAAATACATTTGAAAAAATACTCCAAACATTTTTTATGGTAAGACGGAGTAAATAAAATAGAAAATAAACAAAGCTAAAAATGATCATGTCAATAGAACACATTTTTAAAAATAAAAACTCCAAACCTACTTTAAGTTTCATTTCCCCCCAAACTGTTTGACACAGTAAGAGTGTTAGTATTGCTCTAGTTTTAGAGCATAAATTAGATGCCATCTGTGCAGAGTCACAGCAAGCATTGTCATGCTTTCCTGCTTTTGTGGGCCTTAGGGGACAGGGGTTAAATCCTCAACCCAAAGAGATGCTTGATCTCCAGGGAGACACGCTTCAAAAAGAAGAGCCCCAATCACTGTCCCTGGGGACAGGCACATTGTCCTATCTATGAAAAGTGCCCAGAATCCCTCTACACAAAGGCTGCCCCTGGCAGGGAGTGGTCACAAGAAGACCTCCTGCCTGTACACAAAGGCTTACTTCAGGATGGACTTGCTGTCGCTGACGGGAACCTGAGAACTGGGTGGACAATCTTCCTTCATCTTCCCCTCTTTTTGCAGCATCAGGAAGCTACCTGCTGGGAAGAAGAGGAAGGACATACAGACAGGTGAGCCTGGAGAAGGAGTGCTGGCCAGTGCAGTGCCCAGAGCTCTGGTGTACAGGCCTGTGGCTCCAGACTCACCTCCCACTTCCCCCCTTCCACCACGCCCCCTCCGGCCCGGGGCACAGGGTGGCCACAGCTCTGAAGGATCAGGCTCAGAGGACTTAATGGGCCACATGCCCACATGGAGCAGCCAAGTTCCCCTCAAGAGGGAACAAGGTCAAAAGTGCTGAGCTAGTCGGCACCCAGCTCCCCTTCCCAGAACCTCTCCATAATCCCTAGGGATCTGACCTGTCTTCTAAATGTTTCACACCACAGGCTCTCTTCCCTCAGCTAGGACATCCTGAATGACAGTTTCTGCCTCCATCTCTCCTCCATACCCCCAGAGCACCCTGGGCCTTTCTTCTCCTTCCCCACTGAGCCCAGGCTGGTGGCCCTATCACTGCCTTTGGAATCAGCACACCTGGGCCAGCTCTCCTGGTGATGGGTTAATTGGTACTGGGGTCACACATGCTGGAGACCCTGTTGAACACTTTCTATGAATTACTTCTTTTACTCCTTATAACAACAGTATGAGGTAAGTACTATCCTCTTACCATTTTATAGACGAGAAAACAGGGACAGAAGTTGACGACTTTGCCCAAGATTTCCAGTGAATCAGTAGCAAAGTCGTTGTTTGAACATAAGCATTTAGATTCTGGTCACAAAACCCATCTCGTACAGTGGCTTAAACCCTCCAGCCTTCCTTTTCTTATCGGTGCAATGGGGTAATCTCTACCTTATAAGATTGCTAGTTGATTCACACATGAAACTGTGTATTCACAACCCGGAAAGCTTTGCGGAGCTTCTCAAACCCTCCCGGGGAGGGTTCTTTCCCTCTCCAACTTACTCCGGCTGAGAACTTTCTTACTGAGACCCCTCCCCTCCCCACCATGTGTCAGGCAGTGGGCCACAGCACCTCTCTGTCTCTGTCTCTCTCTCTCCCCAATCGCAGCCCTGTCTCTACCTCTCCTCTCAAGTTGCAGCTAGGACCCTGAGGAGTTAAGTCACACCAGGAAGTGGCACAGATGGGGTGCACAGCCTGTCCATGTCACAGAGTGGCCCCTTCACAAAACCCCAACATCTGTTCACACAAACCTGGTTCAGTCAAGTCTTCCCCTCCTGTGTGTGTGCGCAAATGTTCCTGGGGGGTTGAGGTCAGGTTCAACTGCTGCTGAATTAATGTCCTCAAAGTGGAGAAAGTGCTCTGCCCCCTTGGGCCCTGACTTACTAGGTGACCGCACTCTCTTCCCACTTATTTGATACCACCCACAAACAACACAGGCCTGCCTTCTGAGATGGCATCAGGCCTGAATGATCATTTGATTCTGGAAGCAGGGGAAACAGGGAGAAGGGGAATGAATTGGCGGAGGTGGGCGTCTCAGTGACCTTAGAATCATCCTATAAATACCTCCCCTCTCCCTGGGTCTAGAGTGAGGCAAAACACGGTTTAGAGGGAGGTCAGGCCCCTGGCTGTAGCCACGGCAAGGCCCACCTCCATAGGGCACAGGGCAGGCACTATGGGGTTCTGGGGCGGGGGCCTCACTGCTGGGCAACAGGATTTCAAAACTGGGTTTCAGTTCCTCAGCCCCTCAGCCTCCAGTGGAAAAAAGTGATCTGTGAGGCTCCCTCTCTGGGGAGTTCCTCAAACACTTCATGCAGAGCTGGCTTCAGCCCGAGAAAAAAGTATCTGAGCTTCTCCCTCCACACTGTTTCTGGGGGGCCCTGGCACAACGGTGCCTTGCTTTACGCAGGCTCCTTATGGAAAGAGCTGGACTTACCCAGAAGTAACAGCAAGTGGTCTTCCCTCTCGCCTCCTCTGTGGCCAGCTCCTCTAGTACCCCTCACTTCCTGGTCTGAGCGCTGACCTCCCCAAGCTGTTCTCACCTCTCCCAATGTGCTCTCCGCTTTGTTCTCCTTCTGGGTCTTTACGGTGCTCTTCTCTGTCCAGAAGACAGCCTCCGGCTTGCCCTGCACTCTGCAAGCTCGCTCTGCCAGGAAACCCTTGCCAGAGCGGCGCCCTCTTCCAGTATCAGGGAGGCTCCTCTCTAGCCCTGCACCTGCTCTGGGCTCCTGGCTGTGCTGGGCCCCCAGGACCTGACCCATTGAGTGGGGAGCTGATAGCAGGATGGGGGAGCGGAGGTGCGGGAGGTGGGAGGGGAGGCTGAAGCCGCAGGCCTCCCACCAGGGATGATATGTTTCAGGCTCACTTGTTTCCAGCCCCAAGCCTGAGCCTGACACACAGCAAGAGGTCCATAGATGGCTATTAAATTATTGGATGGATTGGAGAAGCCTCACGGGGTCCTCCAAAGTCAACTTTCCCAGAGTTGTGTGTCCCCGGCTGGAATAAAACACCTAAAAGTCTCCAGGGGCGAGGAGATTGACTGGGCTGACACGCCGGTCATGGGAGTCCATGGGGGACTGGGAGACACATTCCTTCTCTGGAGGGGCAGCTCTTCTGGTGTTTCATGAGAAGCCAGAAATCTGCATCTGTAAGGGCTATATTTCACTGTTTAGAGTGGGACACTGCGGTGGAGACATGGCCTGCCCCTGGGATGACCTGTGATGGCTCACAGTCCTCAGCCCCCTGTGGGGCCATGTGACCAGTATGTCACATGTGACACATAAGAGGTGGTGTGTGTGTCACTCTCAGGCTAGTGCATTCAAGCCGGCGTGTGACCCTGTTCTCTGCTGCGGTGACCCAGAAAGCCATATGTCCTGACTGGTACAGCTTCCAGATGGTCAGCCTGGGTCCCAGAGTGCCTCGGTAGACTACAGCTCTCTGCCAACCCATGGTGGATGTGGACTGGGAAAGAGAAATAAGTCTAAGCTGCTGGTGTCTCATAGATTTGTTATTGCAGCATAATCTGCACTATCCTGACCAATGCACTAAATTATTCAATTAAAAGTATATAGTTAAAAATAAAACATAGCTAGACAAAACATACTTGCAACACAGATGCCTTTGTAGGGCTCCAATGTGTGACTTCTGATTCATGACAGGACCCAGTTTACAATACTTTGATTCTCCTACAGCATGTGGGGACTATGCCGATTTTGCTCTATTTAGCAGGAATACTTAGAAGTGAAATCTCTATAAGTCAAGCAGTGATTAGTTAAAGCTCTGGGCCAGGGGCTGCTAAAGACCCTCATGGCTTTAGTTTCCCATATTTTCCTCTCTGAGCCTTCATTTTACCGTTTGTACAATAGGAATATTGATCTCTGGTAGGTTAGAAATTTTCTTAGCTGTAGAACATTTTGTTCAAATGGAATAGTTATGCAAATCAGATTCAATGCTTGGGTTGATAGTGAGGTGGGTGGCTGAGACCCCCATCTAGGGCTTTGCCTAGGGCTCTGGATAATAGTATTTGCAAAGCACGGTACAAAGTAACACGTGAAACCTTCCTCACAATGGCTTTTTGGAGAACTTTGCCCTCCAGAATCTACTTTTTAAAAGGACATGACCCACGTGCTGAGCGGCTCCAGCTGGAGTGAGGTGGCATCAGCTGGGTAGGGGGTCAGGAGGAAAGTGAAGATCGGTCCTGGATTATAGAAGGTCAAGTGAAAAGAGAAAGGGGAAGGTGGCCCATTGGGTAAATAGCTTAGCTTGGCAGGGATGGTGAATGGGGTTTTACACTATCCCAGGGGAGGGCAGGAAATGAGTGAGCAAAGCTAGGGGTAGGCAATAAAGGGCCCACTTCAGCAAAGGGGGTCTCTTCCAACTTGCTGGGCTGAGTCTGAGCCTTATGTGGCTGGAACCTTGACCCCTAGAAAAACAGTATCTTGTTTGAGAGAATCACGCATCTCTGTGTCTTCTGACATGTATCGTCTGTCTGTCTGCTTCTCACATGTCCACCCTTCCACCCCAAGGAGACGTCTCCACCTCCCTGAGTTCCAGACCTGAGCTTGGGGTCACTCATAAGATCTCCACTCCAAATCTGAACACTGCCTTTGTGCCTCCATTACCAGACTGAATGTTGAGAGGATTTTCATTCATTTTGATAATTCAGTTCTTGTAGAGTTCTAAAGTGAGGTACATGCTCACCTAAGAGTGCCCTAGAGATAACTGCTGAATGAGAGAGTCGCAAGGGAGGGAGGGAGAGAGAGAGAAGAAAGTAACAGAAAGAAAGCAAAAAAAAAAAAAAAAAGATCTCTCTGTTTGGAACAAGTTTCTGAAACTGTCCCTTAAATATTCACTCTCCTCGTGCACTGGACAGGGCCTTAGAGAATCTCTAATGGAGTGCTTTTCAACCTTTAATAAAAAGCACAGTCTTATTTTTACAAGCAGAAGCCCAATGTACAAATGAATTACAGCAAGGCTGCTTTGGGGGGCACCTGGGTGGCTAAGTCAGTTAAGCGTCCAACTTCGGCTCAGGTTGTGATCTCGTGGTTGAGGAGTTCAAGCCCCGCATCAGGCTGTCTGCTTTCAGCACAGAGCCTGCTTCTGGTCCTCTGTCCCCCTTTCTCTCTCTGCCTCTCCCCTGCTCTCGCTCTCAGAAATAAATAAACATTTAAAAATTTAAAAATAATCTGAAAAAAAAAAAAAAAGCAAGGCTACTTGGGTTGAAGCAGGAGTGGAAGAGGATGGGCTGCGGCACGCCTGTCACCCTGACGCAGCCTAAAAACCAGAGTGACAGATGCAGCCTGGGCTCCAGCCCTCTTTGTCCTGGCCTCCCCTCCTCCCCCAGGCCCCAGGGCGCACAGCTCAGGTCTCCAGGTTTTCTTCCCCGGGCTGGAAGAGGCTCCGTTCCCAACCAGAGGACTCAGACTGCAGCCAGGGCTCCTAGTGCCCCAGAGGAGGGCCCCCGGGGCCACGTGCCAGACGCGGTTACCTACCTGTCCCCAGTGAACAGGCAGCGAACTGGGTTTCCACTTCAGTGGCTGCTCGGGTCAGCCGTGCGGAGGGGCTGCTGAGGACAGCAGGCCCCACAGCCTGCCCTTGCTATTGTCTCTGGCCTTTGGTTTGGGACAAAGGACACTGAAGCTTTTACAACGGCTAGGCTTGGCCCATCTCTCCCTTGTTTGTGGTCATGGAGCCGGTTATCCCAGAAGAAGGAAGCTTTGTGGCCCTTCGGTCACAGCGACAGCCCAATTCCAAGTAGCCAGGGTCAAAGGAGCCAAAAAGGCTAAGCGAGTGGGGTTTTCGTGAAGCCAAACTGAGTGCATTTGAAGGCCTTTTCTTTCAAGAAGATGGCTGCCTACTTTTTTCTCTTACAATGCCCTCTCTTTTCCTAAAATGATGGCAAAAATAGATGGTCATTGTCCTCACTTGGCAAAATGGTGAATGCGTCACTATCCAAATTAAAATGTTCCGGGGAAGTCCGTGAGATCTGAGGGCGTGGTAACCTCTGTTCTAACACTTTAACTTATTTTCTTATTTAGGCAGGATTAAAATCGAATGTGTAAAAAAAGCGATGTGGGAAGCAAAAGGCAGGACAACAGAGGTGTGGGGCTCAGCTAGGGGCCTCGGGCCCGGGCTGCTCCCACAGAAGGAGGCAGGCTCTGAGAGAGAGGGCAGGTGCAGGGACACTGTCTCGCATTCCTAAGAAGCCCGTGTCCTCTGAGCGGCAATCCAGGACCACAGCTCCCCGAGGCCAGCCAGGGGCAGCAGGGGGCATTGGAAACAAGGAGCCTTAAAGGGCCCCCCACCGACCCCCCAGCACCTGTCTGCCAGCAAATGGTGGAGCTCGGCCGTGGAGGAAGCTGCCGTGCCTGCTGGTACCAGCTGCCTCTGAGAGGGGTCTGGCTGCACACAGCCTGCCCCTCGGCGACACATTTTTGCTGAGAAAGCCAGTTGTTAGGATGCGAACAGCAGATGGCGACTCAGCAGCTGCTGCCCCCGCCCCTCCACCCTGCTGTCCTTACCCCCTCTCCATTTTCATTGCTGCCCACCCTCTGCCGCCATCTGCCTGCTGGCTCAGCCACAGCCTTCCTTGCCTCAGCTTGGTAGCTGGGAAAGGGGCCCCGGGAGGACACTGTGCAGATGGTGGTGATGGTGGCTGAGGGAGAGCAGGAGAGGTGGCCACCGCCGAGCCATCAGCTACCAGCCACTCCGCTCACTGCCTTCTTCTGGGCTGACTCACAGACCCCAAATTGCCTTTACTGCATCCTCCCACCTCCTGGGTCCTGGGCTCCCACCAACAGGTCTCCCTGACACCGTCGCCCTTCCTCTGAAGAGCCTGGTCCTCGGTATGCATGTAGGCTGGCCTTCCTTACAGCTTCCCCGCTCAGCACACAGGCAGTGCTCACCCAGGCCCCTGTGGCAGGATTTTGGGCTTCTGCTCTTGCTTTCAAGGCATGGCAGCTTGAGGCAAGAAAGCCATTTCCGACCCTCCCGCTCACTCTCTCACACCCACTTGGCCCTGTGGGACCCGTCCGTGCCTATGGAAGAGGGTGTCTATGGAAATAGAAATCCCTCAGCCATGCTTTTGGGCCAAACAGGTGCTCAGAATGACCAACAGTCTGAGTGTCTGGGGCCAGAGGTACAGTGGGGTGTTGGGGACGAGCCCTCCAAGGGCTCAGGGCCAGCTGCTGTGGGGCCACACTCGGTGCCCTCTGTGGCTTCCCCCACCCCTGCTATCTACTGCACCAGGCCTGTGTGCCAGTGCAGCTGCTGGAGGTGGTTTCTTGTGACATACAGTGGGGCTCAGAATCTTCTGGGCCACAGAGCCCTTTGGAATCTCTTGAAAGCATAACACACACTCCCCAGAAACATGCACATGTGTGCATGGGTGTGCAAGCATGCACACACCACATCTGCATACCACTGCAGGGGCCTTGGGAAGTCCCTGTTCATGTGCCGCTGGATTCCCAGATCCCAGATTAAGAACTTCTGCCGAAACAGGTCACGGTGAGAGACAGGAGGCAAAGGGGCATCCCAGAGAGAAGTCTGGGTGTGGGTTTGGCTGCAGTGTCAATGTGGCATGTGATGTCACCACGTTGTGCCATCCCTTGGGCCTCAGTTTTGCCAGGATTGTACTGGCAGCTGACCTAGAGTGTCTTCAGGGTTCCTCCCAAGCTCTGCAGCTCTGGGGCTGCATGACCTCCCTGCTCCCATCCCCCAGAGTCAGGCAGAGCAAGGGGAAGGGGTTCCAAATCTCTCCCTCAGCAGTGCAGCCTGGGGAAGGAGGTCAGACAGCCAGAAAAGAAAATTGAGCAAATGTAAGTTCCCCTTTCATGAGAGCAGAAGCTCTGGGAAGTGTAGCTGCTTCCTATTTGATTTTAAGTTACTTTGAAACAATTCCCAAATATGTTTTTCCATGTACTCTGTGACCAGGTAACAACCCAATCTTTATAAGGATCTGGGTTTAAAGCTCTCCTCTGTGATTCTTTAGCTGTGTTACCTTAGGCGAAGTCCCGTTCCCTCTCTGAGCCTCAGTTCCTCATTAGTTGAACCACTGACTGCTATAAGATGAGCCTTGTAGGGAGCTCACCCATAATAAACTGAAGATAGGGAGTCGGAAGCCACGATGGGGCTCTGGAGATGGGGACATGGCACTCAAAGAGGGTTGCAGTCGTCCCCTGGAGTGGCTATGAGCAAGGACATATGGCTGAGTTTACTCTCAAAACCAGGGCCCGGGTCCTCAGAGACCCAGCCCAGAGGGCCTTCTGGGTAGACCTCCTGCTCAGGGTCTCTCTGTGAGGCTTCACATTTATAGGATCTGAACTGAGACATGCTGAGTTCTGTTCATGTCCTCTGTTCTCTGTCATTGTCCAGCTGACCTTGACCCAGGGGGACCCTGGACCTTCACTCTGTTTTCGACCTCCAGGCCGCCCACTGGAGTCTCATGGTGGAAATACGGCCTCCATTCCCACATTCACAGGGGCTGTTTAATCTGTAGTGTCAACCTCACTTTCACTGTCAAGTCGAACCACCAGCACCCCACACACAGAGAATGAGGACAGAACTACTGAAAACCCACCTCACCACCAACAGAGCCCCGAACCACACCCCATTACAACTTGCGGGCAGAAATATTTTGACCTAAGTTTAATGTGCTCCATCTTCTCTGCTCACCCTTCCCCTTCTCTCCTCCCCCTTCCTCTCTTCTCCCTCAGTCCCTCCTCCCTTCCTTCCTTCCTCCCTTTAGCACCTCTCACCCTGGCGGTAGCAGCTCAGGGATTATACTGGGGAGCAGGAGGCACGCAGACCTGCATTAACCTGCGCAAGTATCTTTTTTTTTTTTAATCATGGCTCCTGGCAACAAATCTTGATTGTATGCTGAGCTGTTAAACTACAGAGAAGCTAGCAAGGATTTCTTCTGCCATTACAAGTGTGTGGCTTTGAAGGCTGACCTGCGTGGGTTCAAATTCCAGAATCCTAGCCCCACTTGCTGGGACTTTATTTAATTTGTTTATGAAGTGAGGTTACTAAAGGTTTCCTTACAATGTTTTAAGAAAACACCGACCAGCACTAACCCTGCACGGATCCTGGTGTGGGAGGAGGCGTTCCCTCCCACAGGGCTATGTACGATTGTAAAAACACTGCAGCATCTCTTGGGGATTAGAAGTGCCTGACTGAGTGTCAGGAGCTTGGGGGAGAACAGGATGGAAGGTAGGGTGAGCTCTGAAGTGAGAGGCTGAAATGCACGAATGAGGCCTGGCACTACGAAGTCTGAGTTCAAATCCTGACTCAGCCACCAACTCATCTGGGTGAAAGTGGACAATTCCATAATTCTAAGCCTCAGTTTTCTCATCCTGAAAATGGGGATAATGAAAGTATCAGGGCTGTGAGAAGTAGGCGCCATATTGTGCTAATGCCCTTTGCACAGGTCTGGGAACACTGCAAATCCTCTGTAAATAGTGTGGCGATGCAAGCCCCTCCTTCTGCTCTTATCTCGGCGCCGGTTTTCCATCTGTAAAATCTGAGAGTTGTGTCAGAGCCTCTCTGAGCCTCTCCCCACAACTAACATCAATGCTTCTAGGATATTGCCTAATATGAGAGGCAAAGAGGGCAAAGGTGTAGCCTGCGGCCGCTCTCACCTACTGTGCTCAGGTTTGAGCCCCTGAAGTGCCTTCCCTCTGGAGAAGGTGCCTGCTGTAGTGCCCACTCTCAGCAATGGGCCTGATGCCCGGGATGCGCCAGGCTGGCAGGGAGAAGGAACTCTGCACGCGGCAGCCAAGGGGCACCGGTGCCCGAGCTCCAGAGCCCACCGCTGGGGGCGGTCTTGGGCTTGGGGACAGGGGTGACGGTGCTCCGTGGACGCCCCCAAACTCTCCTGCCTCTGCATCACTCACCGTCCGCTCATCGCGCAGTCCAGAAGCCGCTGCCCGTGCTGTGCCCTCGCCCGCACTGGAGCTGTGTCTGCAGCGCTTACTGCTCTAGTTCCCCCGGGCTTAGCGCGTCGGGCCCGCCCCTCCCCGCCCTCGCCCGGCGCCGGCCAATGGCCCGCCCCATCCGTCCCTCTGCGCCCCGCCCCTTTCCGCCTCTTCCCCGCCTCTCGCCTTGCGTGGGCCAATGGCGCCTCCCCGTCTGTCCCGCCCCGCCCCGGGCACACAGAGGAGGGTGGGCTCTGGGCGGTGCCCGAGGGGCAGCAGAGAAGGTTCCCGGACTAAGGCCGCAGAGGTATCACCGCGTCACGACGAGGGCGCCCGGAGATGCTTGGAGGAAGCCGACCGGACTCTGCCTGGAGGGTCCGGTGTGTGGACGGAGTTGGGACCCTTGGGTTTTCAACGAAGGCCGCTGCGTAGGCGCCGAAATTACTAGTGTGTACTGGGGAGGATGTTACCCAGTTAAAGCCAGACCATTGTCATCTTTTTGGCTCAAAGGGCACCTGTGTGTGGTCCTACTGTTTGGTGTGACCTTAGAGAACTTTTCTGAGTTTAAGAAATGCGATCCGATGGTAAAGAGGAGATAAACTTCTCTGGGCGCCTGGGCGGCTCAGGGCTTAAACATCCACCCTTGATTTTCGCTCAGGTCTTTATTTCGCTCAGGTCATGCATGATCTCATGATTCCTGTGATGGAGGCCCGGCATTGGGCTCTGTGTTGACAGTGCGGAACCTGCTTGGGATTCTGTCTCTTTGATTCTCTCTCTCTCAAAATAAAAATAAACTTAAAAAAAAAAAAGGAGATAAAACTTCTCTCCCAGGCACCGCCTACCGGATGGGGATTTGCTTGCACAGAGGCAGAGAGGACAACAGCACACAGGCCTTTCAGAGAACTCAGAACAGTTCATTGTTTCTGGGGTAGGGAGGGGGGTTGGGGTGGGGTGGGGAAGGGGTTGATGGAAACGTTTGCAGTTTCTGTTTTATATCACCGTCCCTAGTCCTGACCTCCAGACCTCTTCCTCTTCTCTTGTACACCCAACACAAATCATTTTAGTGTCATTCAATCTGCGGTTCCTAATCTTTGTAGAAACAGATGTTCATTTCATAACCTGATATGTACCTTCTAGAAAAATGCAGGTAAAATCAGCCTGGGATTTGAGTTTATGGGCCCTCCAGACCCCTCTTGAGAGGGGCTGTGCTAATCATTGTTGCTGGATTTGGAGCCAATAGATTGGCTCTGCTATTTCCTGCATGACCTTGCCATGTTGCAGCTTCTCTGGGCTTCCATTTCCCCACCTGCTAAAATGAGGGGGCTAAAGATGACCAGAAATTCTTCAGCTTTGCCCTTGCATGAATTTGTGGAGAATGGCCCATCTTCTGCCAGCCTAGGGGCTGTGGTCAGGGACTTCCACTCTTGCACAGCCAAAAGTTATGGCCATCAAAGCCAAGGCTCATAACTGGTACTTCTGAAAGTTTTTCAAAAACAGTGGGCAACAAGTGTCCATCAACTGATGAATGGATTAAGAAGATGTGGTATACACACACACACACACACACACACACACACACACACACACCCCGCAATGGAATACTACTTGGTGATGAAAAAGAATGAAATTTTGCCATTTGCAACAATGTGGATGGAACTGAAGGGTATTATGCTAAGCGAAATAGGTCAGTCAGTGAAAGATAACATATGATTTCACTGATATGTGGAATTTGAGAAATTTAACAGATGAACATAGGACAAGGGAAGGAAAAATATAATAAAAATAGAGAAAAAGGCAAACCATAAGAGATTCTTAAATACAGAGAACAAACTGAGGGTTCATGGGCGTGGGTTGGGGGTGTGGCGGGTGATCTGAATGGGTGACAGGCATTAGGGAGGGCACATTTTGGGATGAGCACTGGGTGTCATATATAAGAGGTGAATCACTGGGTTCTACTCCTGAAGCCAAGACTGCACTGTTTGTTGAAAGACAAACAAAAACAGTGGGCAAAATTCATCATAGCTCTTAACCTCTGAGTATTCATTCTATGCCCAATAGGATAAGTAAACACAGCGCCAGGGTAACATGCAATTTCCCTGGGGCTTTCCAGCACTTGAGAATGAATCATTCTCTCTGCTGTAGGTGATGTTGTGCCCAGGGCCAGGACCAGTCTGGAGGGATGATTGCATTTGAAGAAACAACTGGATGTGTCTTGCATTCCCACTGTGTGTCAGGCATTGTGCTGGTGCTATGCATCAGGGATCCGACACAATCCCCTTAACATCCCCTGGGAAATAGGTGTTTCCACCTGGATTTTACATGGAACACAAGTGCTGTCATCAGGGTCCTCAGTTCCTTCAGAAGGAGGATCACCTTCTCCCTTCAGGATTCAATGAAACTGTATTTGGTTTCCAGCTCACTTATGGTGGGTGTGTGGCTATTGTTAGTTGCCAATCTCTTATCCATTTTCTTCTTTGGAAAAAAGAGAGGGAGGAAGGAATGGAAAAGGAATAAAGTTGAGAGAGATGGGGAGTCAGCGACTTGTTTGGAGCAGAGCCATCCCAGGCCCTAGTGATGGATCCTGACCACCGTATTTTTCATATGGCACTTGCAACAACCCAACACTGGACGATGAAATTAAGTTAGTAGATGATGTGACTCATATTTAAAACATTGGAAGAGAAAATATCAGTTTACAACATACAAAGTAAATGTAAGTTGTATCTTATTAAGCTTTTGTTTGCATTATTTGTTTTAGGTACATGCATTAGGCTATGATATGAAATGTATTTCTCACTGTGGATTAGGGTCAGAAATGTTTGAAAACAACCATGTAAGTCAACCTTGACAATCCTTTTAATCACTTTCCCAACTTCCTTTGAAGCTAGAAGGGCCATATGACCTACTTCTGGGCGAAGAGACAGGGAAAAGCATTCCGTGGGTGGGGGTGAAGTCAACTTTTGCTTTCCTGGTGGAAGGAACAGATACCTCTTTCACCTGCCTTTCTATCTTAGATCTGGATAGAATGTGCAATTTCTGGAGCACTGGCAGCTATTTTGAAAACATGATTAAACACATCCACATGCTGAGACTATAGAGATAAAAAGAGTCTGGGTCTTATTAACATCACGGGGTTTCTGCACCATGCCTGCACTGCCTACTCTAGACCTGTCATGGAGAAAAATAAACCTTGTATGTTTAAACCAGAGATTCGTGTGTTCTGTAAAGGGCCAGATAGTAAATATTTTGGGCTTTGTGGGCTAAATGGGCTGTGTTGAAACTACTTAACTCTGTTATTGTAGTTTTTAAAATGTGTTTTTAAAAAAAAATTCATTTTTGACAGAGAGAGACAGAGCATGAGCAGGGGAAGGAAGGTCAGAGAGAGATGGAAACACAGAATCGGAGACAGGTTCCAGGATCTGGGCTGTTAGTATGAAGCCTGATGCAGGGCTTGAACTCGTGAACCACGAGCTCATGACCTGAGCTGAAGTCGGCCACCTAACCGACTGAGTCACCCAGGTGCCCCTGATGTTGTAGTGTGGATGCATCCATAGACAACACGGAAACCAAAGGGCATGGCTGTGGTTCGAATAAAACTATTTACAAAAATAGATGGCAGGTCACGTGACCCTAGGCTGTCATTTGCTACCTCTTTTCCTAGATGATCTTGCCCCCTTTATTGCCTCTCTGACCTTATCTCCTCCTACCTCCCCTCCTTCTCTCTGCTCTGGTCATACTCTTTTTCCTGCATGGGCCCACTCCCACCACAGGGCCTTTGCGCTTGTTGTTTTCTCAGCCTGGCAGGCTCTTTCCTGACATGTCCGCAGGATTTGTTCTTTTGCCTCCTTCAGGTCTTTACTCACAAATCACCTTCCCTCTGAGTTCTTTCCTGGTCCCCTACCCAGAATACTCCTCACTGGCTCATACTTACTACTCTCTGCCAAGCTGAATGTTTCACTTATTTACCGTGAGCTCCTTGATGGAGGAAGACTGTATCTGTTTTCTTAGATATTGACTCTGGAATGTGGTAGTGTTTAATCAATATCTGGCCTATGATTTTTCCCCCTTTCTGCCAGATTCAGATTAGAAAACAGATTCAAGTTGTCTCAATACCCCATCCAAGGGGACATGTGAGTAAAGTGGTAGGATCTGGGCCTGGGATGCTGTGTTTGTGACACCAAGGAATGAGAGTAAAGGAACATCTATCCTGTTGGAAGATTGGGCCTCAGGGGAGCTGAGGCCACACAGAAGCTTCTGTAAGACATTTTACGCTAGCACATGGCCCTAGCAGTGGAGGTCTTTGGGGGTCCATTAAGGACCAGGGCATTATCCTGTTCACCAGGGGCAGTTTCACATTTTATAGCATTCTTACATCAGAAAGTCTTTAGAAAAATCATTATTTTGTGAACAGCACAGACTAACTTGTAAGATCTGTAAAAAGCCAAATGGAAACACACATGATCCAACATTTTTAGTCAAGAAAGAGCCACAAAGAACGAATTTGTGTTTGAACTTCAAGGGGGTAAGCTTATAGGAGCCTGAGTCTGATAAAACACCCGTGACTTCTTGCATCAGATAAGGCTGCCACTGGGCAGGGTGCTGTGCTGGGCTTTTGCTCGAAGCTCTTGGCACCAGTCCACTGTTCCAAAAAGACTGAGAAATTACCTTCTTACCTCTGGTGCTTTGAGAGGCAAGTTGTGAAAATGCCTGGGCATAGTCACATGTTGTTGAGATGCAATTTAGATTTCTCTGAGTCTTGAAATATGGGCTTATATAATTGAACATAAATGTGATTAATAATGAGGATCATTTTCAAGGCCATTCTAGTAAAAGTGAGTTTGAATTAAAATTGCTGTTTAACTATCTAAGGCCATTTATGGGTGACTTTGTATGATTTTTTTCCCCTTTACTCTCTCTGACATAAGATTCAGAACAAGTGTTTTTTAAAGGTGTTTTTTCAAAGTCTTCATGATTTCAAAAGTATATTCTTTAGGAAACAATTGGATGATTGCACTTGTTTGAGATCTGTAAGATCTAGTTGAAACCAAGCAACTCTTCTTTGCCTTTAATGGGCTCTATTTGTTGAAACCCACCAACAGGAAGGGGCCACTTACAGAATGTTTCTGGCACCACTTGGTTTGATGGAATCCTTCAGTAATGAGATCATCCATTGCATGATCTTTTTTTTTTTTTTTTAAATATTTTTTTTATTTATTTCTAGGAGAGAGAGAGACAGCGTGAACAGGGGAGGGTCAGAGAGAGAGGGAATAACAGACTGAAACAGGCTCCAGGCTCCGAGCTGGCAGTCAGCACAGAGCCCGACGCGGCGCTCGAACCCACGAACCGCGAAATCATGACCTAAGCGAAAGTCGGACGCTTAACCGACTAAGCCACCCAGGCGCCCCATCATGATCTTAACACACAGAAGGATTTTCCATCAGTTTTCTGATGATTTCTGAAAATAATCTGCATACCATCTTCCCTTCTTTCCTATGTGAAATGGTTTTCATTAACTCCATTTGTTAACACATAAATAACACTTTCAGGTTAATATATGAAATTCCTCAACCCATGCTAGAAGCAGGCGGAAAATGAGAATTTATTCTCCAAATGGACGTAAATTTGCAAAATATGTGCCACATAATTGCCTTCTTAAACAGTCACATACATACATACACATGCAACACACATACATGCACTCTACATATTACATATTGTTTGTCCTTTATAGTTATGCTTTGGAAAAGCTTTGTATCCGATGTTGCAGGATTAATAAGTGCTTAGGCACTGGGTTTCCTGGGAGAGAGAGAGCTGACTTTAAATTTTTTAAAAATGATTTTATTTATTTTTGAGAGAGAGAGAGACAGAGCATGAGCTGGGGAGCGGCAGAGAGAGAGGGAGACGCAGAATCTGAAGCAGGCTCTGAGCTGTCAGCACAGAGCCCAACTTGGGGCTGGAATTCGTGAACCACAAGATCATGACCTGAGCTGAAGTGGACGCTCAACTGACTGAGCCACTCAAGAACCCTGGTCAGAGCTTGCTTTAAAACGTGATAGCTAAAAATTGCTGCTGAAACTTCCTTTTGGGGAAAAATACCTGCTTAGCTCAAGCCCTTTCTCCACTTGGTCTTGAGAAAAAGATGTCACTGTTCCTAAGTTTGCTGCAAAGAAGAGACACCTGGGTGGCTCAGTCCACTAAGCGTCCAACTCTTAATCTCGGCTCAGGTCATGATCTCACAATTGTGAGACCAAGCCCTGCGTCGGGCTCTGCGCTGACAGCGTGGAGCATACTTGGGATTCTCTCTCTCTCTCTGACCCTCCCCAGCGCGCGCACACATGCACACACACACACACACACACTCTCTCTCTCTCTCTCAAAATAAATAAATAAAATTTTTAAAATCTTAAAAAAAAGACATGTGAGGACAAGGATGGCACAAACAGATGTGCCAGATCAAATCTTTCCATTTCCTTAGGTTATTCCTGTCTTCCCAAGCCTCCTGCAGATCTATGTGATCCCCCCCATACAACCACACTTCATACACCTTGCCACCTTCTACTTGGGCTATGCTCCGCTGCCAGAAACTCAATTATTATGAATGGACTTTGTAGTGGCCATGAGTTGCTAACAGCTCAGAACTAAGATGAAAATAACTATGGCAATGCAAGACGCTTGAATAAGTTGCATTTTCAATGGAACTACAATTTTAATAATAGAAAAATACTGTTCAATATTTTCATTCATTTAACAAATGGCAAGACTGTTTGCTGGCCCTGGCATGAAACAGTCCAAGGGTTGGAGGATTTACAGGTTGAAGGATGGTTTCTCAAAGTACAATATCTGAAGTGAGGATTTCCCTCTACAAAGAGTCTGGTGTTGCTTGAGATCCAGAATTCCTATGAATAAACAGATATTGAGATTCAAAGGGACAAACTAATAAATGATTAGAACCTTCCCTCAAGCCAGGATGTTGAGCAGCCAACGGAAGTGGAGACTTTCCAGATGGAAAAGAAAGGAACCTTGAGAGAGCACAGAGCATTTGCACAAACAAGGGCCATTTGTCCAGGTCCTGGGCTTTGTATCTCAAAGCAGACCATCCTCAGGGCACTCTGTGGAGACTCACCAGCCAGAGAATGTGGCTGTATTCTGTATTCTGGAGGGAAGTACAGCCCCTCTACCTCTTCTTGCAAGCATGCAGTTTCCCAAGGAATGTAAAACATCCTCAATGGAGAAGTGGCAAGCCGGCCAGACTTGACCTGTTAACCTTGTGTTTAAAAAGATGTTTCAGCTGAGTTGACCTCACCTCTGAACCTGCCCTCAGAGCCACCTCTATTTAGTTCTTGGTGTGACAGGGGTCGACTTACCCAAGTTTTCTTCGCAGTCTTTGTAATTGTGAAAGGCTGGGAAGAAAGGCTGAGGATGTGTGTGTTTAAGGCAGGATTGTGCCCTATAATAATAACCACCTTAAATTTTGTGTCCATTTGGGAATCATCTCTGATTTTTCACTTTGGAAACTCCCTTTCAGCAAAATAAATAAGACGTCGACCTTACAGCTGGGACAGAATGATCAGTGTAAAATCTTTTCAGAGAGCTGGCAAGCTAGAGACTCAGATAAGAGTTGATATTGCAGTCCTGTGTCTAATATCTTCAGGCCAGCACACTGGAACCTCATGCAGGGGTTCTCTGTTAAGTCTTGAGGCAGAATTGCTTCTTCTTTGGGATACCTCAGTCTCTTCTGAAAGGCCTCCAGTGGACTGGGGAGGCCACTCATGTTATGGAGGAAAGTAATCTGCTTTATTCAAAGTCTACTGATTTAAATCTCAGTCATACCAAAAACAAAACAAAATAAACAAACAAAAACGTTACAGCAACATTAGACCATGTAACAGGGTGCCATGGCTCAGCTGAGTGGACACATAAAATTAACCATCACAAGCAGTGAGATTGATCAATATCTTGTACCATCTTGTCCTTCTAAGGACAGACTCTGTGGCCTTGTATCTGTGACAGAAACTAGGCATTCCAAGACTCTTCAGGATTAACAGTGCCTTCTTTCCCAAGGATATCATGGTTTAATGTACCTATATAATCTGTGGCAATTTTTGAGGAACTATTGCTTCTCTATCTAATGGATCTAAATTTGAAGTTTGGCAAATATTTTTGGTAAAGGGCCAGGTAGTAATTATTTTCATATTTGTTGACCATACGATTCCTCTCGCCACAAATCAAGCCATAGGCAATCTGAAATTGATGGTGTGGCTGTGTTCCAATAAAACTTTATGTAAAAAAGAGGCAGAGGGCCTGAATTTGGTCCATGGGTAAAGATAGAGTTTGAGGTGATATCAGACCTTTTCTCCATGGCAAACTTGGAAAAGGGGGTAGAGAAACCACACTTGGGGGTGGGATGCTTTCAGCTGTGAGGCATAAAAAACCCAAACAAAGTGGGCTTTATTATCTCATATAATGAAGAAGCCCAAGAACAGGTGGTTCCAAGGTTAAGTCAAGGTCTCAAAGACATCTTCAACGACCAAAGTTCTTTCTACCTCTGGACTCTGTCACTTTCAGCATATTGGTTGGTTTAGTTTCCCCTGATATTTACAAATGGTTCTTACACTTCCTGATAGACATGACTACATTCAGTGGAAGAAGAAAAAAGGTATGGTCCAGTGCAGCTCATTTTAGTAGCAAGGAAACCTTTCCCAGAACGTACTGGACCATCTCTCTCAGTTCTCATTGGCCAGAACTAGGGTGTGAACATGATGTACAGGATGGACCCGCTGTGCCTGGCAGGGTGAAAAACATGGCTGGCCAAGGGGAAGGAGGTAGATTGACCATGAACATTCAGGCTCTACCAGCAAACAAGTGATCAATGGTGCCCCTGGGAAGAAGCCAGCAATGTCTGCCCTGACTCCTGGTTCTATCATAAGAGGGGGGCTAGAGAGAGGGAAAAGTTGCTGCCATGTGATAAGTGAGCAGGGTTTGAAGGGATACAAGGGAAACAGTCTGGAGAGATGTTCAGGACAGCAGTTTCCTCTGCGAAGCACCATGTATGGGGAAGGGGAGGGGAGGCTCTGGTTAACTGTGAAGAAACCCTAGCTAGAGAAAGGGAACCACCCAAGCCAGAAAAATGGGAACTGAAAATGCCCATGGAGAAATGAAGAGTGCCAGGGGGACCTGAGGCCAGAAAGTTCCCCACTCCCTCACCCAGTTGCCAGCCAACTCTGGGCTCAGGGGAGCAAGAAGCCTTGGAGGCTAAGGAGGCTGTGCTGGCTGGTCTCTATCTGTGAACCTCCTTTAGAGCCTCCAGGGACTGCAGTGCAGCAAGGAAGAGCAGCGAGAGGTCTGGGCCCCAAGAAAGAAACTGGAGGGGTAGCTGGGATGTTTAAGCTGTGTTCCTAGGTGTCAAAGTGACATTTACTTAGTTATTCCCTCTTGCATGGGGTGGGGGACACTCTTCTGAGGCTGGGCTTTTTGTCATGAGCTTTGAGTAAGCCATTCAGGAGAGCTGGACATAGCATCTGGTCTGGCCCATCAGCCAATGTGGGAAGTCCAAAAGGTGCTCCCAACCCTCCAGTGTGAGGAGGTCAATGCTGATCAGGTGTGGTGACGTGGTAGAGAACCCATCTGACCCTTTCTTTTCATTTCCCTGTCCCTGTGCCTTTCCTTTCTTTTTTGCAAGAATATTAGTTTTTAAATGATATATGATAATGGATAACACACATGCTTCATTCCTATCTATAGTTGTATCTGGCACCATAATTCAATTTAGACATATTGCATAGGATGTGCCTGCAATCACAGTAGTAAACAAATGAACTCCATGACTTTGCTTGGGCAACACTCTTTACAGTGAACTTCGGGTCACAACACAGGAACTGTCTGTCACCAAGGTTTCTACCCAAGCAGGTGGCAAGTCAATTCTCAGTGGAAGCTGGTACTGCCAGCAGGGACTCTGACTGTTGGGAGAGCTCATCAAGACTGCGTCAGAGTAGCCTAACTGTGTTGACATGAGGGCACTGCATGCTCAGGACAGAAAACATACATGAGCATGTGAGCACAAGGGTGAAAAATGAGGTGACTCCAGTCACAACCAAAGTGGAGAGCTGGTCTTCTGCCTTGTCCCACCTAAGCTAGTTCTCCCCAGTCTCTGACTCTTTCGATCCCTCCCTGTCCCTTGCCTCCTCTCCTTCTATGCCCAAGAAAAATTAGTTTCAGATAATTTAGCTGGAGGGTCACCTGGTCAACACTCTTCTCGTTCAGAAGATGAGGGGGAAGAGGCCCAGAGGAAGGGACATGATCAACAACTGTCAATGTTGTTGATACTGCTCTTTGTCTTACACTTTTTTCCTGCTGCACAGAAGTCTTCTTTGTCATATATGGAAAATGCATCTGCAGTCTTCAGACTCTGATGGCTTCCCTTCTCCTAGGATGGACAGTTATGTGCCTGATAATATTCTAGTCCTACTTTTGACACTAAACACAAATCTATCTTCATAGATTTCCTTTTTAATTCATCTCTCATGGCATTTTGTTTGCAGTTTCATTGTAGCGCTTACATCTGCCCCTTGTCAGCCATGCTCACCGTCCATCTACGAGATCAGACAGACGCCTGACTCATCCCTTCAGCCCAGCACTTTGCATGATTCACCAGTAGGTGCTTAATGAATATTTGTTGGGTTAAATTGGCATTTATTTTTAGCAACCTATGTCCTAAGTTTATGCTGATGCAGTTGGTTTCCAAGAAAGGAACCTGTTCCACTCTGGAAAGTGGAACCCAAGACCCAAGGCCTAGGATTATCTCAGCGAGTTTTCTGGAAACTGGAAAATGAAGTGATAGTGAGCTATCATGCCCTTATTCCAATCAGAGCTCTGTGCAGCCTCAGATAGAAGCAGCTGTTTAGGGACAAATGAATCATCACAGTCATTGCCCATCCACTTTACTTGTGATCTTCTCTCTAAAGGGAAATTTGATTTGAGACTCGCAGAGGCTTTCAGTATCAATTAGGTGGTAGCCATTCCATCGGAGGGGCTCTTGCAGCTGCCCCAGTATATTCCCAGTACACTTCTCCGGTTCTATTGCTCCCCCTCTTTCCCAGATCATTGTCTTAAGAGATTACGCAAATTTCCCAGAAACTCACACTGCACAAAACGTCACAGAGCTTATCTTTAGACTCAGAATTGGATTTCCTGTGGGTCTGCTCTGAAGTCTGAGCAAATGCTCCCGGTTAATGTGTACAGCTGGTGCCTCTCCCTTATGCAGATGGGCAGGACTTTTGGAGATGACCTAATTCCCTCAGTCCCCAAAGCTCAGCAGAACCCCATGGGAATATACTCTTGGTCACTTGGAAGCTTCTTTTTATGAAGGTGTTTTCACCCTTATCATAATGTGAAACATGAAGTATAATATTTCACCGAAATGAAACTTGGCTTCTTTATATTCCCCTTCTCTTCTGTGCAAAGGTCTTGACTTAATCAGTTCTTTCTTCTTCTTGGAATAATGATAAGATAACCAGCCAGGCAGATCCCATGGGAGCAGCCCCTTTCCAGCCAGTGGGGACAGTCCCTCTGTGTCTTCCAAGAGCCTTATATTTCCTTCCCTCTTCAGGTGCTCAAACAAGCTCCCCACCAGCAGGCCGGCAGCTGTCTAGACTCCAGCTGAGCCCAGAGCTTCAAGGCAAGAAGCTGCAGGCTGGATGACTAAGCAGTTTACAGAGAACTGAAATTTTGTGCAGGCAGGGGATGGGGCAAGGAGCTTTCCCATTTGGACTTATTAACAAGTGTTTCCTCTGAGAGATTAGTGAAGAGTGGGACACTGTAGAATCCAAGGAAAAGAAGCTCAAGTTTGTTCCTAGGATAAACATATCACTGGCAAAGTATGGCTCCAGACTGAGCTGAAAGGAGTAAGTGGGGGAAAAAAAGAAGGCACCTGGGTGGCTCAGTCAGTAAAAACTTTCCACTTCAGCTCTGGTCACGATCTTACAATTTGTGGGTTCAAGTCCTGCGTTGGACTCTATGCTGATAGCTCAGAACCTGGAACCTGCTTTGGATTCTGTGTCTCTTTCTTTCTCTGCCCCTTTCCCACTAATGCTTTGTCTCTCTCTTTCTTAAAAATAAAAGCTTCTCTATTCTGAAGAGGCCCAGCCAAGATGAACGAAGCCCCCTTCTTCCAGGGAGCCCTGCAAGAAATGCTCTGCTCCAGGTGCAGTGGACAGAGAACCTGGGGCCTTAACTGCCGGACCCTACTTACTCCCAGGACAGAGGCTCCACACTGGGAGAGGCAAGCTGAGGACACCGAGGGGCATCTCCATCTCGGTACCTACTTGTAGAACAGAGGTGTCATGCTGGGAAGCAGATATCTGTCCCCATCTCTGGCTCTTGCACAGTACTACAGATGTTCTACCCGGGGAGAAAGCAAGACAGAACAAATGAAGAGCTCACAGCTCTGCCTGAGGAGACTGATTTTATTTAGAACAGAATGTGGAGAATTCCATGCATGGCGGGGTGGAGGGGGAGGGTATTGAAAACAATGGAGATCTTGATAAAGTGCAATTAAAAGGATGCTCATGACTCTATGACATTAGTAATAGCAAGCAAAAGAGAGGCACAGCTAGGGGTTTACTAGAGACTTGGTTGAAGAGACAGCCAAGAAGAGCCATCCTGAGATCTCAGTCACTTCTGGGGGTCAGAAAGGCTGTGTGCAAGTGTTACGCTGCATCTACTCAGGCGCCATCAGCAGGATGTGGGGCAGATTTGAAATCATTCCCCAGCTCACACACAGATCCATCAACAAATGGTAGGTGCCTCACCGGCTCAAGAGGCTTAAGCACACTTTCTGACCAAATGCCAGGCTAGAGGCAACTCCTAGAAAGCCAGGCTCAAAAACAAAGTCACCCATACGCCTATTGGGCACACCGCCTGGCACACAGGTTTGTGTGTCCAAACTCTCAGGAGAGGTAAGGGAAGAAACATCCAAGCTACTAGT
The DNA here is from genome assembly GCA_017311185.1 of Proteles cristata cristata. NCBI lineage: Eukaryota > Metazoa > Chordata > Mammalia > Carnivora > Hyaenidae > Proteles > Proteles cristata. The sequence goes on from JAESUZ010004239.1 coordinate 727,762, forward strand.
CCCTGGTTAAATGTGGGGCGAAATGTAAATTTCTAGAACTGTGATACAAATCTTCAAGTCCCACTCACCCACACATCCACACACACGCACGCGCGTGCACACACACACGCAGACACACACATGCTCGTGAAGGGTAAGTATTTAACTGGTCAAAGGCACCTAATCATAACTTTTGACTGATAAATGGCTTATGCTCACCCAGGGGAGGCTTCTGGGGAAACAGGCTAAAAAATTAAACACAAGGAAAAAAATCTGAGCAAGACCTAAGAGGATGAATGGGGGAAACTGACTGGCTTCACAGAATTAGTCCAGGCAAGTCAGTAGACTTAACATGACAGATAGGGGAGGAGGAGAATCCAGGGTAATTATCATATATTATTGAAAATGCCCAGTTGTGAACAAAATTCTTTGAGATATACAATGAAAGAACATGTGATACACAGGCAATGGACACAGTGTTGAGGGGGTCCAGAAGTAGGACTTGGTGACAAAGACTTCAAGGCAGCTATTATAAATACATTGAAAGGAAAACAGAAAAAATTGAAATCATTCCAAGTGTGTGTTCCAAACCCGATGTAGTTGAATTAGAATATGTGTAAATTAAATAGCATACTGTTAAATGGCCAGGAGGCCAAAGAAGAAGTCAAAGGAAACTAAAAATACTTTCAGATGAATAAAAAAAAAATCCCTCCACATATTAAATCATATGGGATGCAGCTAGAGTAGTGCCCAGAGAGAAATGTGTAGCTGTGAACGTATATATTGAAAAATAAGAAATAGCTCCTATCCACAACCTAACTTTTACCTGAAGAAACCAGAAGAGCAAAATAAATGCAAAATAAGCATGAAGAAAGAAAGTGAAAGATTAACAGCAGAAATACATGACATAGAGAATATAAAAACCATAATGAAAAACCAGTGACACCAAAAGTTGGTTTTCTTGAAATGATCAACAAAATTGACAATCTTATAGCTAGAATGACCAAATTGCAGAAATGAAAGGGATTATAATATAATATTATGAACAATATTATACCACCAAATTAGATACCTTGGGTGAAATGGATGCAGTCTAAAAAAGATGATAGATGTATTAATTGACTGTGGAAGTCATTTTACAATGTATGTGTATATTAAATCATCACTTTGTGCCCTTAAATATATATAATTTTATTTGTCAATTGTACCTTAATAAATCTGGGGAAAAAGGAAAACCAGTCCATTTACAAAATCATGAAAAAAAGAATACAATATTTAGGAATAATTTTAACAAAGAGAGACAAAACTTGCATGTAACATTGAAAGAAATTGAAGACGATCTACATAAATGGAAGGGCACCATATATTCTTGGGTGGAAAGATTGTGGAGATAGAAACGCTCTCAAAACTGGTCCACAGAGTCCATGAAATCCCTATCAAAATCCTAGCTGGCTTTTTTTTTTTTTTTTTTTTTTTGCAAAAGCTGACAAGCTGATCCTAAAATTCGTATGGAAATACGAGGGACTTTGAATCACCAAACCATCTTTAAAATGAACAAAGTTGAGGGCTCACACTTCCTAGTTTCAAAACATACTTACTACAAAGTTACAGTGGTCAGAATTGTGGTAATATCATAAAAGCAGATACACAGATCAATGGCATGGAGTGGCAAGTGCAGAAACTTATGGTCTATAAATTTTCAACAAAGGTGCTGTGACGATTTACTTTGACAAATGGTACGGGGACAACTGGATATCCATAAGGAAAAGAATTAATTTAGACCCCACATTACAATGTGCTCAAAATTACCCCAAACTGATAGTTCTAAATTCAAGAACCTAAACTGTAAAACTCTAAGATGAAAATATAGGAATAAAATTTTATGACCTTTGGTTAGACAATGGCCTCTTAGATTTGACCACAAAGGAATAAGCAACAAAAGAAAAGAAATAGATAAACTGGACTTCACCAAAATTAAATCTTTGGTGCCTTAAAGGATGCTACCAAGAAAGTGAAAAGGCAACCCACAGAATGGGAGAAAATTTTTGAAAATCGTATATCTGATAAGGGTCAAGTATCTGGGATTTATAAGAAACTTTAACAGCTCAAAATTAAAAGACAACTCAATTTTAAAAAGGCAAAGCATTTGAATAGACTTTTCTCAAAGAAATTACATAAACAGTCAATTCTTACATGAAAAGATGCTCAATACCATGAGTCATTAGGGAAATGCGTATCAAAACCATAATGAATGGGTGATTATAAGCAAACAGTCAGACAGTAACAAATGTTGGTGAGGATGTGGAGAAATCAGAACCCTCATACATGGTTGCGATGTAAAGTGGTGCAGCACCTTTGGAAACCAGTTTGGCTGTCTCACAAGAAGCTAAACGTTGAGTTACTATTTGACCCAGCAATCTACCCCTAGGCATGCATCTACGAGAAATGAAAATATATATCCGCTCCAAAACTTGTATATGGATGTTCATAGCAGCATTGTTCATGATAGGCACAAAGTGTAAACAACCCAAATGTCCATCAGTGGATGAACAGATAAACACAATGTGACATATCCATATAATGGAATACTCTTCAGCCACATAAAAGAGTAACATCAGGATACATGTTACAACATGGATGAATGCTGAAAACATTATGTTAAGTGAACAAAGAGAGTAAAAAAGGCCACATACTATATGATTCCATTTATGTGAAATATTCAAAATGGGAGTATCTATAAAGACAGAAAGTAGATTAGTGGTTGGTTTGGGTGGGGGTGAGGTGGCAATTGCTAATGGGTACCAGGTTTTTTGGGGGGATGATTAAAATGTTGGGAACTGAGATTGTGATGAATCTGATTTATTCAGATGTGATGAATTGGTGAATTTTATGGTTTGTGAATTATATCTCAATAAATATATCTTAAAAACTAAAAAAAGAAAAAGAAACACATCCCTTAGCGCTGATGGGAGTCACAGAGGACATACTGGACAGTCCCCAGGGCAAGGCTCCTCACAACTGAAGGTCCACTGCGGTTCTCTATCGAAGCTGGAGGTGGGTAGCTACACCCATCCGAGGCTCAAGCACTGGATTCTGGAGTGGCTTGCTGCTGAGACATATGTTGGTGGCATTTCCTCAGCGCTTCCTTACTTTGCGGCTTCCTCGCACACTCAGTATGAGGCCCCCATGGTGATGGGGATGTACACTCACACCGACATGGGTGATATGTGATCTGAACAGCACTTTCTCCATCTTTCTCAATTGAGTCATTGCACCAATCCTGAGAGAAAGCTGTTATTCCCACATACTAGGAGAGCCTGAGACCAGAGAGGTGAGGAAGGTTGGCCAAGGTCAATCAGCATGTTCGTGGCAGAGCCAGCGATCCCAGCCCAACACTGCTTCTACTTCCAATTACTCTGTTCCATATCTACAAAATTTCTGCTCCACTTTCTGCTGAGTAAGGGAATAGTGGTCTTTGTTTCTCATCAGGGATAAGGGTCATTATACCATTTTCACAGGGATAATGTGAAGGGTCATTATACCATATCCACAGGGATAGCAGTGGATGAGGATGTGGTTGGAGAGAGTCTCGGGCTAAGAGTCAAATGGTGACACATGGTATTCATTTGCTTCTTGGGAGACACCACTTTCTAATCTGGCCTACTGACAAAGGTGAGGGCTCCAGCCTATTTCATGATCTTATCCCAGCCTTGTTGTTTTGGGCAGCAGTAAGAGTATTTGAGAGCTTTACTTTGCTGAGCTACGTGAGATCGTAACTGTCCGAGCCTCTAATGCTGCATAGCCTTGCAGCCTCTCCCTTAACTGATGATGGGTACCAAGAAGCCCAGATGTCACAGGATGGTATGCACACCGTGTCACCTGAAACCCCAATGTGCAGCTCCCTCTGGGGCCCATGCCAAGCGATGCTCTAGCCCTTGGGTTGACAGAAGTGTTTATTAAATGACATCTGACAGCTCTGATATCACACTTCGGGGTTTGCTTCTTGTGACCTGGGCATCCATTCCACTCTATTGGCTTGGGTTCTGAGAACAGAGTAGAAGTTTTGAGTTCCCCAGAAGCCTGCCATGCCTATGCTGTGAGGGTGCCTGTGCCCACATGTCTCCCCTGTACATATGATGGATGCAGAACCCCTGCCCCCTCTCTATGTGGGCTCCTTCTGTGTACCGGGGGCCCAGGACACCTGCCCCAGCAGGAACTGGGTGCTGTCCCTGTCTACAAATACCCACATTATGTTCTTCACTTTCCTCCATGGACCCTGGGATCCTGAAGCTCTTCTTTCCAGCTAAGCAGCTCTGCCACTTCCAGCATCGAGGGTTCATGGGAATCTATTTCTTTGTTTTTTCTCACTTGGTTTTACAGGACAACTGGATTCATACAGGAAGAGGGCTGCTCATTTGGGCCACCTATGGGATTTGGGCACCAAAGTGATCATCTGACTGGCTGTATTGCCACACATTTGCAGCGTGACTGCTAGGGGATGTCGAACACATGTTTCTTGTCCAGAACCTAGAGCATGTGCTGGAAGAGTTGCTGTGGCACAAACTGGTCAATAATGTAACTTTTTTTTCAGCTTGCCCATTAATTGAGCCTGCCTACCAGGATTAATGTGTCTGCTCTTCCTTGCAACAATCCCATGAATCAGAGGACACTTTTTAGAAACAAATACCATTTTGGAAATCCTGTAAGAGCTATCTGATTCAAATTACTTGGTTCCTTCTAGGTTAACTGGCACTCCCACAGTGCAGTGACAGAGAGCTAGCCTGTCTGCCTCCTTTCCTCCCATCCCCCCTCTTTCCCTTCGTTTCCCTCCCTTACATTTTAAAAAAATGCGTATTCTGCCACCACACACCAACGCATGACAGAGACACCTCTGTGCTGAGTATCTCCAGGGCACCACCTCCATGGTCCCTGTGTGCTGCGGGTACTGTGTCCTGTGCTGCTGTCCTCACTGCTCACGTGTTGTTGGCTTTCAGGACCTTTTAGTTTACATCATCTACTTGGAATCTCGGGAAAGTTCATGTGGTGGGGAGGCAGGGAGTCCTCAGCGATGCCTCTGGAATGAGCCTGACTCATCTGGCCTAGTTTTCTCTGCAGGGAGCACAGTGTGGCATTGTTTCCCTGGGTGGCTCTGTAACTCAGGTCACGCAGGGCCAGCCTCAGAGCACGCACAGAATGCAGCCCACTGCTCGGCTGCCCCCACCCCGAGGGCCTGCAGCCTTGCCTTCCCCACACATCCTGAGCCATCTTGGCTGGGGGTTGGGGTCTATGGCTACTTTCAACACCTGCCTTTGTGATGCTTAAGTAGTCCGCGTCATTGGGCCTTCAGGGCTGGATTGCTGCATCCGAGAGGAGATGGACTATGAGGCCTTGCTGACTGCTGGGCCCCTGTGTCAGGAGCAAAAGAAGCTCATTGGCTTTGGGGGCTGAAGCAGCCTTATGTAAAGTGGGACTGATGGTCTCTTTTGGGGATTTCCCCGCCCCCTGTCCAGGAAGGAAGAACTTCTATTGGCTTGAGACAGCATGAGCTTCATTTGTGCCTTGCCCAAGGCGTCTCCAGGGTCTGCCATGCCACCTGATGGGCCCAGAAGCCCAGCTACCAGGGGGATGTCTGGTCACCCCTTGAAGCACTAATCTGTGAAGACCCCAAGCTCCCTGGAGGGGGCCCTCAGATGTCAGGAAATGCCAGACAGGGCCATCAATCTATGCAGACCCCTTGCTGAGTGTTCCCTAGGCTGGAGCCAACAGCTCAAAACAGGTTGGTGTCTGTGAGAGAGGACAGGAAGACAGGGGCCTGCGGGGGAGGGATGATGGGGGTGGTGTCAGAGGTGGTCTCCTCTGGCTCGCTGTCCCCCTCGTCCAGGTCTTCAGTGAGAGATGGGATGATTCTGACCGTACTGTCTTCAAAGTGCACCTGCTTCTTCTTGACCAGAGAGTCGGCCGGCTCCAGGGTCAGCTCTGTCAGGGTGTCTGGGCACTGGAGGGCACTGGGCTTTTTTGTCCCCTTCAGGATGCTCTTCATGTGGATGAAGAGGGAGCCGGTCCCTTCCTTGAAGGCCCCGTGGAAAGTGTAGGTTTGCTCGGTGTCCCCAGAGCCGGTGGTGCTCACGGCGCTGCCCGAGGGGTCCGTGTACTGTTCCGGGGGAGCAGGCGCCTCGGGCTTGGCTTTGCTCTTCTTCCGCTTGCTCAGCAGGAAGTAGGCCAGGCCGGTGATGATGAGCATGGAGCCTGGAAGGGATGTGGGAGGTCAGCATGAGGGATGTGTGATGAGGAGGAGCCAGAGGCTGCCCAAGCCCACGGTTCCAAAGGGCCATTGAGGCACACTCAGGCCCTCTATGCTCCAGCCTGCACATCTTACTTTTCCTTGTGCACCCACTTCAGATTCAGGGGACAGGCCTGATGCCTGGCTGAGGGGCACTGGCAGGGCCACTCTATGTTGGGGTCCACGCCCTCATTGTTAGCCAGGGGGCCCTTGAGGCCTACTGACAGCCTACCCTGATGCAGCCCACCTGGCCTCTCATCACCATGCTTGGCCTCCCAGTGTGTCAGGCTGGACCTGCAATGGGTCTGCACTCTGTTTTGAATGCTGGGCTCCAGCTGCCGATCTGGGCTTCCCTCCATTCCCAGCAGTGGGCAGATGCTCCTTCCTCAGCCTTCTCAGTAAACACAGAAGAAAGAGCAAATCCTATTGGGTGGGGCTTGCTTAGCCTGGGTCCCCTTCCTAGGTGCCCCCCACCCCAGGCTCCAGGCCAGAGGTCCCTCTGTCTCAGGCTGAAATGGCTCCTTCTGCCAGAAGACCCAACCTGGCCAGAGGAAGCCTCTGGGTGTCTCTCGCTCTTCAAGAAGCGAGAGACCGAGGCTTGCTCTGGCCTGGGCAATGCTGAATCCTTCTCTGGAGGGCTCACTGAGGGCCGTCCAGAGTGGCCCTGAGATGCTATGACAGGTACATTAAAAGAAACCACAGGAAGGAAGAGGAGGCTCTGCTTTTCAACTTTGTTTCCCTGTACAGTTGGTTTCCCGACATTTTAAGTGGGTCATGAGGAGGTGTATAGTTTTCACAGCTGGGGGGGAGGGAAGAGAAGGGTACTAGAAGAAGAGGTCATGAACAAATCCCAGGGGTGGGAGCACTGAGTTCTGGCTTCTGCGATCAGAAACCAGGCTGACAAGCAGGGTCTGTGAGGTCGGAGTGGGAGAAGATGATGAGGCTCTGAGGGTCTGGCCCGGGTCTCATCATGGCGTGCCTTCCAAACCAGGCTGAGGAGTTTGCACCTGAATGGGTAGGTGCTGGGGAGACAGGGGAGTGACTATCTCACACCCTCTGAAGGCTCAGACCACACCTAGGCGTTGGAGAAAAGTCTCTGTTTGTGGGTGCAATCTCTGGATACCTACATGAAGGGACATTCCTCCCACTTGACAACATGAAGGAGGTCTGACACTTCCTCATCCCCATGATCTAGCCCAGAGAAGTCAGTGGGGTCAGTGGGGGCCCCAGGAATCAGTGTCAGTGAGGCCCATGAGAAGGGGATTCAGCCCTTCCTGCTCAGAGCCCACCAGTGTGGGGGTTGCCTGCCTCCACTACCTCCTGGACGTCCTACCTGGGATGGTCACGTGCCAGACCAGGACAGGGTGGAGAAAGCAGGCCACAGACAGCAGCATGTATGCCAGGAACTTCTGGAAGCAGCCCAACCAGCGGGCTTTTTCCCTTGCTCTGTAGGCCAGGGACTCCGGCCGGCACCTGGCGGGAGGGAGTTCAGGGTTAGTAGGGGACAGGAAACAACCAAGCAAAACCCCAGCGACCTGTGAGGCTGTTGGAGGCTGGGGTTGGGTCCTTCTCTGCCCATGTTCTTTTTAGTGGCCTCTAGCTGAACTCTCCTCAGGGGCTGGTGTATTCACCATGGGTTCCACACTTAGGGGTCTTGCCTGAGTCCCTCCAGAGGGTCCATGATTTTTCTGAAAGGCTGCCTAGCCCTGCCTTTCTGTCAAGGGGGAAAGGAGCCAAATGATATCAGGACTTAGCCAAGACAGTGGGAAGGAGAGTAGGAGACCCAGGGCCCCACTGGGGGATCCCCCGTGGAGTGGGGTGGAGAAGGCATGCAGTAGGGGAGACAGCTTGCTGGGACAGTTGTATTGACTGTGCACTGCACAAGCTGCCTGGCCTCCTGTGAGAAGAGGCTGGAATCCAGTTATATCTTGCTCATGGAGCATTGCCTAAACATAAGATGGCATCAGCCCAGAGGGGCTTCTTTTTAAACTGGCACACAAGGGCCACACACGGGCCTGGCAGAGGCCTGATGCTGAGCAGTTTTCCTCAGGGGTGTTGTTTCCAGGTTTCAAAGCAGGAAAGGGCTTGCCTTAGGTCTATCTCCGCCATCCTCTGAGCTGGTCTGGAGCAGGGCTTTGCACAACTGAATTCTGTCCAGGCAAGTTTTGGGGTGGGGGAGCAGGGGACTGGAGGATAATGTGCTGGTCCAGAGCACAGCTGTCGGCCAAAGGCCATTGACTGTGGCTCATTGGTGCCCTCTGGTGGACATTCTTTTGTGACCAAATTCTGGCTGGGAGAGGAAGCTGTCCAGGGCAGGGTGAAATGCCCCCTTCAAAGTCAGGGCTCTCTCCTCCCCCACACGCCCTTCTCTTGTCCCAGAGAAGTTGCAAAGCTCTCTTGGCAATAACATTCATCAGAAAGAAGGAAGCCTGTTGCCTAAGGGCTGGTGACCTTGGGAGGCAGCTGACAGCCTTGCAAGGTATGGGATGGCTGGATTTGAGGCCTGGCTTTTCCCCTGACTACCTAGAGACCCAGATGTTTAGGTTCTGAGAGCTATGGTCCGGGACAGCCCTTGGCCACACTGATGACAGCTTCTCCCAACTGAGCACTGCTGGACAGCAGGTATGGGCCTCCGTGGCCATGTGGCTTCCCAAGATCCTTGTAGCCCCTGACTCGTTCCTGGGTCCCAGCAGGAAAAAGAGCTAGTTCTCAAATATAGCTCTGCTTACTCCAAACTCCCTGGCCTTCCTCAGGGTCCTCACCTCTCTGTGGGTACCTTGGATGGCAGGTGCAGCATAGTCTGTTCTTGGAGGTGGGGGCAGACACTGCAGGGGATTCTGGTGGGAACAGGCCCTCAGTGAATGCTTCACTCTACTACCCTGGTTGGGAGCAGAGAAAGGAGACCACTGAGCCCTGAGGGCTTGGTCCCATGTTGAGGCAGGGCTGGCCGCACTGTGGGGAGGGAAGCCATCTGCAGCGGCTTCAGAAGCAGGACATCCCCTGGGCTGTGGCCTCACAGGTGGGGGCATCCGGGGGAGTCTGGGGCTGGGTGGTGGTGGAGGAGCTGCTTGGGAGGCTACTTACTGGAAGCAGATGGTCAGCAGCTGAGCCACAAAGTAGGCCCCTTCACACACGGAGATGACAGCTCCTATAAACCTGTGGAGGAGAGAGGTAAGGGAGGTCTGGTGCCATTTGATCTGCCTTCCGCTCCTCCCATAGCTGTTTTCTCACAGCATCCGGGCTCCTGGCCATGCATGGGCAACAGACTGACCAGGGGTCTCCCGATCTAATGCTGTACCCAGCCAGCATCTGCCAGGAGCTGGGCCTCAGTGGAGGGGTGGGAGCCAGGGCCCGAGATGGGTGAGGGAGTATGGGCCAGCAGGGGAGGCCGCCTTGACCCAGGCCCCCATGTGGACACTGGCAGACATGTACTTCTACCTACTATCATTAGGATGACATTCACTGCTTGGCTTAGAAACCTTAAGGCTGGATCTGTTCCAGACTCCTTCCCTTCTTCCTCTTTTCCCACTGTCCAGTCAGTCTCCAGGAGGGGCTGGTTGTATTCCTTACATGGTTTAGAGTCACTCCCGTCTCTCTGCCCTCACCTGTCTGACCTGAGTTTGGGCACTGCCCTCTTGACCCCTGAGCTAGTCTCCCCTTTTCTGCCTCCCTGGTTCCCTGCTTCCCCTCTCCCCCTCCTGCTCCTCCACTCTGTCACTACTGGGCTTCCCCGAGGGCTCCTTCTGACACCTGAATATGACGGTATTACTCCCAACCTAGAATGCTTCAAAAGTTCCTTGTGCTCCAAGTATGATCCAGGGGACTTCCAATCAGAATCTTCTGGGAAATATGTAAAATCATAGATTCCTGGGTCAGCCTCAGACTTTATATATTAGAATCTTTCGGAATGGAACTTACACATTTTATTGGAGGGTCCTATTGGCCTATACCATCGAAATTTCTCAGCATGCCTTTAAAGTCTTACATGAACTTCCATAGTCCTCTGACTACACAGGATGCTACTAGGTACCACAGGGCCTTTGTGGCTAATCCCTCATGGAAGGACCCCCTCCCCCTTTTCCTCTTTTTGTCTGCCTGGTCTGTCTGTCTTGCTTCTCCTTGTTTTCCCGTGTGATCTGAGCCACCAGTCTGTGATCTCCCTTTGGCAGTTCCCTCTCTAATTCCTGCATGCAGTCCAGGCCCACTCTAGGGAAGGCTTACTGCTAAGTGCTCCATGGACATCACTGGACTGAAAGAATGAGAGGAGATGCTGCCTTGCAGGGCAATGTGGCTGGGGGTCGCGGTTTCTTCAGGGTCCTGAGCATTGCCCTTGGGTGCCTATAGGCTGTGTGCCTATAGGCTGTGTGCCTATAGGAAAGGGACTTGACCTTTCTGTGCATCAGGATCCTCATCTGTAAACTGAGGGTAATTACACTGCTTCAATAACATTGTTATAATAACTGAATGGACTGATGTTTGTAAAGCCCTTTAAATGTGGCCTATAGTGCTCATTGTATAAATGTTAGTTATTATTTTTTTTCTTTTTCTTTCTGTGACCATAGTCCTCTGACTACACAGGAAGCTACTAGGTGCTACAGGGCCTTTGCATAGGCTCTCTCCCTATTATCTCCTATTCTTTCTATGTCTCTCAGTATCTCCCTGACTCTTACTCCTCAGTTTTTAAATTGAATAACTAACATTTATATAATGATCACTATGTGCCAGCTATGTTCTAAGGGCTTTAAAAGATCAATTCATTCAGTCCTTGTAACAATATTATTGTTGAAACACTGTAATTACCCTCAGGGTGCAGCTAAGGGCCTCAAGGCACAGAGGGGTCAAAATCCTTTCTGTGGTCATGCATCAGATCAGTAGCAGGGGCAGGATTTGAACCCAGCACTCAGACTCCAGAGCCTATGTTCCTAACAAGCACACCAAGATGCGTGCTTTGTAAAGCAAGCGTCATTGCCCTTTTCTACATCCGGGATGGTGGAGGGGTGGGGAGCAAGGAGGAAACTGAGGCTTGGGCAATAAAGTGACTCACCAGATGGCCTGTCTGATGCTATAGAGGCTGTGCCGCTTGAGGCGAGGGAAGTCTGCTTAATCAGGTGGGGCAATGAATCCAAGGCGAGAGCCATGCTGCGCTAGCAACATCCTAGAAACCAAGGCCTCTGCCCAGCGTGCCACACCAGCCACACAGACCCTTCAGCCAAAGGTGTGGCTGCTGTTTGTGGGTGAGTGGGAGGGAGGCAGTGAGGGGCCTCACAGGAAGGAGGAAGATGGGAGAGGAAGCAGGCGAACAAGAGAAAGCCAACAACAGCTCAGTTCTTCCTGGAGGGTACTGGGGGCCTCAGCCCCTGCTGGCTCCCAGGGACACAGAGGAGGGAGTGACAGTCCTGAGGGAATGCGGAGGCAGGAGTCTGAGATCTGTAGAAGAGCCTGATTGTGTGCAAGGGAGGATGGCAGAGGGAGGAGAAAGAGGGAGGCGAAATGTTTAGATGGCCTTGAGGAGCGGGTGGCTGTGAGCTCAGGAGGGCAGTGGCCACCTGTCCGGTGGAGTGTAGAGCAGGGCACGGTGTGGAACATAAGCCAGTTCACAGCGAGGGGTAGGGGCACCCGAGGCTGGAAATAATGTCTTCAAGGACTGGCCCCAGAGAGACCAGATGGGCATGGCGCCCTCTCTGGAAAGGGACAGAGCAGTCACGAAAGGGCAGGGTTCTGGACAGAAAGCAGTTTGCATTAACCGGCTATGGACCTGACCTGTTACTGTAGGATGATAATCCTACCTCTTACTGGAAGTGACGGTGTGGGTGAGCTAGGCAACCACGCGGAGGGGGGGAAGGCCGGGCCTGCTGCTGGATCCGGAGACAGTGCACAGAGGCGTGGACAGGCTCAGTAAGACATGGAGGGCGTTCAGAGAGAAGAGAGGTCATTTTCAGGCAGTGGGGGCTCCAGGCTCAGGGCAGGCTTCCCAGGGCAGAAGGCCAGAAGGAACATCAGGCTTTGGGAATGTCAAGGTGTGTGGGAAGGCACGCTGGGTGCTCACCGTGATGAACAACAAGCTTGGAGGTGAGTTTGAGAAAGAGTTAGAAGCTCCTGGGGTGTACGCTGAGTGACGAGAAATAAAATGGAAGCCAGGGAATGGCAGAGGACTGTGGCCTGGAGGCAGTGGCAGGTGCTGAAGGTTCTGGGAGAGCCCTGCATTTATAGGTGGCTAATTTTGTGGTGGTGTGGATGTGGGCTGGAAGGCTGGAAGATGGTAGGGAGAGGGTGGGTGTGACCCACGTAGCAAATCGAAGAGCCTCCCTGGGCAGTGATGAGGATGGATGTGGGTGGGGAGGAGAGGGAGGAGCGGAGGAGGTGGTCTGGCCACCCAGCTGGCCAACCGTGGCCAGGAAGCGCAGGCTCCCTGTGTCCCTCAGGATGGGCTGCTGAGAAGCCGGTTGGTCAGAGCCAGCAGCGATCCAAGGCTTTCCTCCCTCTCTGGGTCACTGCACTGTGATCTTCTCCCCAGGAGACACTGACAGAGGCAGCTGGCCAGGGAAGGATTCTGGGGGGCTGAAGGGACCAGGCCTGAGTTTGCACCTTGTTGCTCATAAGTTTGGTGACATGGGCTAAGCTCTTTACTCCCTCTGAACTTTCTAACCTGAAAAACTAGGACAGTGTGCCCTTCTATGGTGCTGTCGGAGTTAAAGAACATAATGTGAATAAAACATTGTATGTGTGTGTGTGTGTGTGTGTGTGTGGCATGTAGAAGGGTTCAAATAGATAGTCTCTTGAGCCGATTCCTCTCTAAAACAAGAGCTCAGTTAGTGTTTGCTGAATAAAGAAATGATTGGAAAGGTAGATGGGTGGATAGATGGTGGCTGGCTCGCTGGCTGAATGGATGGATGGATGGAGGGGTTGTTGGATGGATGGATGGATGGGAGGAGAGGTGTGTAGGTGGATGAATGGAAGGAGAGTTGTTTGGTTTATGAGATGGTCTGCCCAAAGCCCTGCCCAAAGCAGAGAATATCCTAGAAGCCCCCTCTACTTCTTCCACCTGGGGGATATGATGGATTTAGCAAGGGAAAGGGGCCAGGGCTGCTCTGTGTTAGTCTGCAGAGACAGACTCAGGATGTGCACGCATACTCACAGCAAATAGAAAGCCAGGCTTTTGAACTGTCCCTGGAGGAAGGTCTCAGTGCCCACGCCGATCAACACTAAGAGGGGAAGAGGAGAGGGGAGAGTGGGCCCAGGTGCTTCAGCCACAGTGCGGCCCTGTGGAAGATTCCTTAGCTGTGGAGTGAGGCTTCTCCCTGGCACCAGGGTGGGCTCTTCTCCACATGGCACAGGGGTTGGTGGCTGGGAAGATGAAGGAGAACAGGGAGCCTTCTGGAATGGTCTCTGGAAGCCAGAGGGGTTTCAGGCAGAACCCCAGAAGTGCCCCCATAGCACAGATGCCTGTCCTTTGCCCACATGGGTCATGCCTCCACCCCTTAGTGCCCCCAGAAACAGTTCACACTGACGGGCCACCAGCCCCTCTGTCCCACAGCTGTATTCCAGGTGGCATGGCCTCAAGGGCCCTCACTGTCCTGCGGGCCGTACCCCTGTACGCTGTGTGTCTGGGTCCGTGCTTGGCCATGGGACCTCCCCAAACCTTGTCCCCTTGCCTAGTTCACTGTTCTAGCTATTTCTGTGACTTGTTTTCACTTGCTGGTTTGGTGACTCTATCACACAGTCCTAGCTCCTTGCTTTGGCCTCAGTGCTGGTTAAGCCCTTGAGGGTTTCCTCAGACACAGAAAGCTGATCAGCCTCGTCCCTTCTCCTGCCCTTTCTTGGCAGTTGGTGTTTGTGCTCAAGCACCTGACCTTCCATTTGTGCAGAGTGAATTTTGTCCTGGACCCACCTTTCCAGACTTGCTGGCTCCGGGCTGTCCCCTCACGGGGATTCCCTTGCTCTCACCACTTCACTCAATGAGCCATGGCTCAGACCCCATCCACTCGCTGATGGAAACATTCCACAGACAACACTGAGGTATCCTGAAACCTTCTTGCAGGGCTGCATGGCCCACTAACCAGATTCTTTCTGGTCCTAATTGATTACTGTGCACCCTCTATTTGTCTCTGGGCTCGGATGACATACCCTGCTATTGGCTGAATATGGCTTCACCTTGTCTGCCTCCCGGAAATCAAAGGTGGCGGGTTAGGCTGTCATGTTTGGCAGCCCGTCCGTGTGTGGCTCTTCATCTCTGCTGTTCAAGAGGCTGCTTCCCTTGATGACTCCTCTCCTCCCTGGCAGAGACGTGAACTTCCATTCCCTGTGTCCCGAGCCCTCTGTCCACTGAGGAAATGCTGCCTTCTGAAGACTGAAGAGCAGTGCAGAGCCCCTCACTTACCGGCACCTCTCCCCCTCCCTTGGGGGGCTAGATGTGGAAGTACTTTGGGGGTAGCAGGGCGCAGAGTGCTTCAATCTAGGAAGGGAGGGGCGGCGCCTACAGATTCTTAGTGAAGGAGGGCTCCTGTGCTCCCCTGGGCTTGGCCTGGAGCAGGAGCCGAGGAGGGCACTGTGCTCTCCCCAGGTTCTAGATGTTCACTGGCTTGTACCAGGCCAGGGGCTAGGGATGCTGGTCAGCCACACACACATCCAGAGGGTTGGCACAGCCTGCAGAGAGCTTAATGCTTTATGCACGGTCGTCTGCTCGTCCTGGCTCCTCACAGCAGCCCCGGGACACAGGGAGATGTTTACTTCCTGCTTAGTCTGCTGTCTTGTATAGGTCTCCCAAGGACACATGTCAGAAAGTAAAGGATCTGCAGACCAAACTTGAGATGCTAGCTCTGGGTGGTGGACAGTTTCCTGGTTTCCACTGTGTGTGTGTGTGTGTGTGTGTGTGTGTGTGTGTGTGCATGTGTGTGTGAGATGGGTGTGATGCATATGTGTGATGGGTATATGATTTGTGCATGTGTATGCGATGTGTGTGGTGTGTGATGGATATAGTCTGTGTGGTGTTTGTGTGTGTGGTGTGTGCATGTGTGTGTGGTATGTATGCTGTGGGTATGCTGTGTGTATATGATATGTGCACGTGTGTGATGTGTGTGTGATGTGTATGGGTATGTGATATGTGTGTATGTTATATATGCATGTGTGTATATGTGTGTGCTGTGTGCATGTGTGATGCATGCATGTGTGTGGTGTGTGCATGTGTGTGATGGGTGTGTGATGTGTGCCTCTGTGTGTGTACTGCAGGCAAATGCCCATTCGTCTATTTAGTTTTCACTATGTATCTTGTCTTGTTCTCAGCACTTAGTATTTATTAACCTTTCAAGTTATCACAACAGTGCTCTGTGAAGGTACTATTGTTACCCTCATTTTACAGAAAGGAAACGGAGGCACAGAGAGTGTAAGGAAAACCAACCTACTGGCCAAGGTCATTCCTGCATTTCACCCTTACATCTGCCAGTTCATAGCTGAGTCATGCAATCCCACTGAGCCTCAGCTTCCTCATTATCCCTCGTGCACATCATGGTTATAAGGATTCAGTAAGCTAACTCATGCCAAGCACATCAGTTGCTCAGTCACTTGTTAGCTTTCCACCGGTGGCTTCATCACATTTGTAGATTTGTAAGCTTTGTGGCGAGTGACCAGCAGGTGGCAGGAAAGGGTCTTGGAAACTCAGCCCTTTTCCCTGAATTGTTAGGCCTGTGGAGAGGTATTTTGATGCCTTTTGATGGAAACAAAAGGTCAATAGTCAAAGGGGCATTCTAGGAATGCTGTAGAGGCAGCACTGGTCTGCAGTTAAAACAACAAATCAGTGGAACAGCAGAGAAAAGAGAGAGTTGGGTTGGAATCCTGTTTGTGCGTGACCTTGTGTAACCCCTTGGGTCAGTACTTAGCACAGAGGGGGGCATGGGCAGCCCATGTGGACTGAGGCCGGAGGGTGGATCTTTAAATATTAGCCCCCACAGGACGGGCCAGGAGGGCCCTGAGTGTTTTGGAGAGGCTGAGCGACACTTTAAGATTGGCCCTTCGGAAAGCATCCTGGCCTCGGGCAGACAGGGTAAGAGGCTTGGGTGACATGTGGCCGAGATTAAGCAGCAGACATGAGGTGGTGACCGAGAGACAGTGCCATGCTCTGGCTACTTGTGACCTCCCCGTCTCCCGGCTCACTGGTAGACACTACCTCTAGTTGTGGCTCCTGCTGGTGTGCCCAGGTGTCCTTGTTCCCCCATTTAATACTAGGGTGCTGGTAGGCATAGGGGTCCAGGGGGAGAGGGCCAGTTCTGTCTGGGGGCTCAGACAAGGAGGCTTCCGAGGCACAGGGAAGGGCAGGTCTTGCCACTTCATCCTGGCTTTTGTTTTGTCCTGGGTAGTGGAAGGCAGAAACGTAGGACCAGAAGGCGTCGGGGTTTAGAGGTCCCTGGACGTGACTGCCCCCTGCGTCTCAGGCCGGTCCCACCATGTGCCTCACATTCCAGTAGGACCCTACGTGCATCTTGTTTAGTCTGTGCAACATCCCTCCTGTCATTTATGGAAAAATCCTAATGAGTGTCCTGGAGGTGCCGCGCTTTGCCCGGGGCATGTTGGTGGTAAAGGGCAGAGGGCACCCAGAATCAGGACTGATTCCCAGGGGCTCCAAGACACCTCAGCAGAGGAAGGACTCTGGCAACAATGGTGCTGATGGGGAAGACATTTCCTGGGAGCCTTCATGCATAATGGGGGTGTCACATGGATGAGACCCTCATTGCCATGGGCAGTGGTCCACTGTGTCCCCCAAACCCAACTGTGAATGGATTCTGCTAATGTCTGCCGCAGAACGAGTCAGGAAACTCCCGCCTCACTGCCTCGATGACCTGCCTAGTGTCTAAGCTCTGGATGAGTGTGACGATAGCCCATCTGCCCCTCACCCCAGGCCTCTGGAAAGGGGCCCTAGCCTGAGCAGAGCTGGCTTCTGAATGTCAGAAGTAGCCACAGCTGAATCTCCTTGCCCAGGGCAGTTCCACTCAGCAACCCAAGAGCTGTCCTAAAAGGCCAGGGTCCAAAGTCCCCAGCGGTCAGCCTGCACCCTCATTTATGGCACATTCTCTGTGCCAGGCCTGGGCAAAGCACAGGGGAGCATAGGATATATACCCTGGCACCTGAGCAGACTGTCGCGGGACCAGGAAATGGAAAGCAGATGAGGGCGGGAAGAGGCCACAGCACCTTGGGAGCAGGACTCGTGCGGGCTCCATTCTGTCTGGGCACCGAGGATGGTCCTGCCCAGAAGGAAGGCTAGGTGATGCCAGGGGTGTGGAGCAGCATGAAGAAGAGTCTGGCACTGCCATGGTTCTGGGTACTGAAAAGGGACAGGGCCTTGTCTCTGGGCTTCTCTGTGCAATTTCTGGCACCAGGTAAGGTCACAGGTTCCACGCTGGGGCAGTGACAGTGTGGCTTCCTGGGCCCACACCCTCCAGTCCTCTTGCACTTTGCAACTTCCTCCTGCTTCTCCAAGGGGGTCAAGTTCATTGAGGAAGCTGTGCCCTGTGGTGCTGGGAAAACCCTATCTCCACAGCCTGAGTGGGGACGAGACTTGCTTCTGCGAGAACTTACTCTTCTCCCCAGCTAGCACTTGTCTCCCCAAAGGTCTCCCGGGCCTCTGAAGGTCACACCAGTTGCCATGACTAAGGTAAGTGAGCCAGGCATGGTCTTGTGAAGATGTTCCCATTGATCTCTGGGGCAGCTACTCTCCCAGACACATGATAAGCTAATTTCTGGGCTCTATGGCAGAAAAGGGGAATGGACGCCCATGTACTTTACACAGTTAGGTGAGAGACATACCCGTAACTTTGGGGTTTCTTTGTTACAGTAGGCAGTGTTACAGTAGGGTGTGTTATGCCTCCCATCAAGAGGTGGCGTCTAACCTTCCCTCCCCTTGAATATGGTCTGGCATTAGTGACTCACTTGGGGAGTAGAATGATGTAGAAGTACAGTTCAAGGCCTTGCACTGCTCATTCACAAAGAGCTTCCACCCTGTCCTCTTAAGATGTTTGGCCTGGGGGCAACCACCCTCCGTGTAAGAAGTCTGACACTCCTGAGACCACCCTGTGCGATGAGACCATGTAGAGGGAACACCAGAGAAGGAAAGACAGACAGACAGATACACAGCCAGCCCTAGCTGGCTCAGCCCTCTCCACCAGGCAAGTGTCAGTGAGGAAGTTTCCATGGACGTCCCAGACCCAGCAGGTACCAAGGGGAGAAGAATGGATGAGCTAACCCAACAGTCAGACCCAAAGCTCCAGACATTCAGCCCTAGAGGAACCACTCCAGCCACCCCGCCATCATGCAGCAGAGATGAGCCGTCTCCACCGTCTTTGCCTGAATTCCTGAGGCACAACATTTTGAGCGTGATGAAATTGTTGTAGCCTCAAGCATCCAAGTTTTGGAAGGGTTCATTATGCCACAGAACTGGAAAAGCAGATTATCCTGTCTTCCCAGCTACCTGAGGGTTTTGGCCCAGAAGTCCCCGTGTCTGGTCTGGTCTATATTCTGACTCTCCATGGGGAGCGTGCCCCCAAGGTCCCTTGCGTCTCTGGCCCTTCTCACTGGTCCTCAGCTTGGTTGTCAGAAAGCCGTCTTGTGGGCTCCTAGGTCCTGCAGTAACAGTCCCCCTGCTCGAGTTTGGGCACAGCCTGGGAGATGCAGTTTCTTAGGAGTGGGGGTAGTGTCTTAGAATCCTATGTGGTGGTATCATATCTGAGGATTTCATGCAGGATCTGTGAGGCTCTGCCTCCTTCTAAGCAGTTCCCTTCTGCAGATTCATTTTCCAAGGTTCCCAGTGGAAAAAGTGAGGAAAGCAAAAATCGAGAGTCCTCTACTGTGGGAGAATGCTGTGACTCGTGTCCAGCACTCGCCGCAGACTGCCACATCAGCCATTGTCACGGAAGCCCCCCGCCCGCTGTTCTCACTGAACTGTGCTGGGAGCACACTGTCTCTGGGGGCACCGCAGCTCCATGAGACATAGATGCAGGACTCCAAGACTGTTTTGACTGAGGGTCTGGAGTTTCCTAAATGTTTTTCCAGGGGACTAGTTTCCAGAACTGGGGTATTTCAGAAGCCAAGAAATGAGCGCGATGTGTGGCCTTTAACTGGAAGGAGGGGTGTTCGGTGAAAAATGGATCTCGTGTGTGAACAGTGGTTTGGCCATCCCGTGGCCTGCACGTCTGTCTTCCCAGGACTGCACAGGTGGACCACCTGCTCTCTTCGAGGCCTCCTGTCGGCCCCGTGGATGAGAATGGGTACAGTCCTTACTTGGTGGAATTGGCCCTAGGAACCCAGCCAGGTTTCCAGATTTAGGCAGGGCTGTCTATAAGACACAGAGAAATTATGGTATCCAGCAAAGACAGGACTAATGTGAGGTGAGCACAAAATTTTAAGAGGTGCTCACTCTAAATTTAAGAAGGCGCTCACTTTAAATGTAAGGAGGCACATCCTAAATTTAAGTAGGTACTCAACCTAAATACTAGGAGGTGCTCACTCCCAGGGCCATGCAGGGGCAGCATTGGCCCTTTTGTGATCACGAGAATGGGTGCCGCCAGCCCTGGTGTCCAGAGACGCGCATGGCCCAGGGTATGGGAGCCTCTAGTTACTCCTGGAGTCTGACCTGTACGCCTGGTCCTGCTTCTTCCTTACCAGGCAGCCTGGCTGATGTCTCTACAGCTTTGCCTTCACGGGGCTCTAGTTCAGTGTGAAATGGACAATCTGTGTCAAGAAGTCACTCCAAAATATGACCCTGAGGCCTTTTCCCAGAGCTGGGCATGGGGACAGAGGAACGGACAGTTTGACAATGGAAACAAATACCATACGTGTCCCCAGAATCAGGGCTTCAATATAATAAATTCTCTGTAAGAAAAACTTGCCCCTTAGAACAGCCTTGATCCTAGATGTGTTGTTGTTGGTTTTGTGCTGCAGGTAGGAGGGTGGTACTGGGCAGAGCTGCCACATAACTACTTTTATACCCAAGTGGCCCATTGACTCCTTCCAACACTCCTGTTATCTGTCCCTCAGGGCCCTGTGACCTCTCGTCCCAGACCAACAGAACCACATTAGGAGTCCCTCCTCCAGTACGGTCTGCCCCACCCTTCTGTCTCACCCCTCCTGCACTGCCCCCCGGGGGAGGCATCTTACTTGGTGCCAGTTAGAGCCAGCTCTTCCTCCCCAAGCATTTGTGACAAGCCTGGCCTCCTCACCTTGTCCCCTTCCCTCTAGCCTCTGTCCCTCCTGCCTGGGCCGAGGCACAGTAATTTCTTCTCCCAGAGGCCAGGGCTTTCTTCTGAGTTGCCTTCCTGAGTGGTTTGTTCTAGTTCAGGTTAGCAGGGATCAGAGGTTCTGGGCCAAGAGCCCGTGGTGCACCGCTTTCTGAGCATCCTTCTGGGCGTCCTGAAGCGCTGGTCTCAGAGCGGGGGCGGATGGAAGCTGTGAGGGTATTCGGCTGTAGCAGAGAGAATGTGAGGGCAGATCAGGAAAGCGGAGTCCTGGCTTCTCAAGCAAATCAAAACCCTCTCATCTGCTTCCTCTTCCGGAAAATGGGGGTAATAAAAGCATGCATAAATGGCTGTGAATATTCAATCTTAGTAAATTATAGAGAGTTGTGCAGATGTAGATGATGGCTCAGAGAATTATCAGGAGAGCCAGGTTGTTCCTGCCTGAGAGAGGCAAGCACTCTCAAGGGAGAGGAGAGGGTTTATTCTCATCCTTTCCTTCCATTAATACACGGTTTAGTTGTAGCTAAAGAGCTCTTCTCTCCTCACTGATGTTGTTCATTGATTTTTCTGTCCTAGGTCCCTTCTGCAGGCCTGACTGAGATATCAGTAGTCCAAAGCCCCATCCATTTCAACATCTCTTGTGTCATGTCCTCTGTGTGACCTGCTAGGGATGCCCATGGCTTAGGGCCAGTGTGCTCATGAGGGTGTGGCCTGTCCGTGGTGCTGACTGCTAAGGGGCTATCCTGGTGGCTTCTGGCCTTATGCTGCTTCTGTCTCAGGACTGACCTTGTGGTTGGCTGTAGGTTGTATGTTCTGACTCCATCACTGGGTTGAGTTTTGATATCTGTCTTACATTCAGTGCAGTGCCCTGGTGGCAACAGAGGTCACTAGAGGTCACATTACCTGGCTTTTCATGCCAGACAGTGATCTTGGCTCTGGATGCGTGGGGAGCAGGATGAGAATGTCATATTCACTGCTGCTGAGGGCAGCCTCATAACTCGCCATGTCATAATTATTGCTCCTCTTCATCCTCAGGTCTAGTGTATCTCCTACTGGTC
Source organism: Proteles cristata cristata (assembly GCA_017311185.1). Taxonomy (NCBI): domain Eukaryota; kingdom Metazoa; phylum Chordata; class Mammalia; order Carnivora; family Hyaenidae; genus Proteles; species Proteles cristata. Next base: position 749,295 of record JAESUZ010004239.1, read on the forward strand.
ATAGGATCAGTAAGGACATGTCAGATAAGGATGTCCCAGCGGATGACAATGACTGGGGATGGTTTAGGTTCTGAAAGGGTCACAGAAGGGTGACCTACAACGGGTCTACCTCATTGTAGAGGTAAAAGCTAGATTTGCACCATTTCTAAGAACATGAAGATGTTGGAGCCAGTTGCTAAGAATCCACTGAGATAAGGAGGTAGTAGCTGTAGGCTTCTTACTCCAGGAGAAGCTTTGGCAGAGTCTAAGCCTGGCAGGAAGGTTTACCTGTATGCTGAGAGACGTTCAGCTGACACATATGGGCCAGGGTTCATAAACACTATGAGAGAAGGCCACGATTTTATAGTATAAAATTCTGGATATTCAATTAGAAGAGATTTTAGAGTGTAATGTGGCAGTCAGTACCCCTAATACCTCTCACAAGCCTGTTAGGGGAGAATTTCCTGAAGGCAAGAGATTACCTTTAGATTTTCTGAACAAGATTCTTGTAACATGACCTATAGACCAAAGTTGACCAGCCAGGAGGTCTATTCTGGTTGGCCTTGTAGAAGTCCTGTGGTAGATTGCAATAATGCCCCTCTTGTGTTTGCACCCTTTGTTATGTGACTTTGCAGTCCCCCACACTAAAGTGAAGTCTGATTCCCCAGGCCCTTGATCTGAGCTCAGAAATGTGACTTGCTTTGTGCAAGAGGGTGTTATCAGGCATCATGCAAGCAATGATATGAACTGAGCTTGTGAATGGCCCTGTTTTCTCCTGCCTCTACCGTTATGCACAGCTACCTGAGCCAACCTGCTAGGGCACGAGGGACGCAGAAAGCAGAGCGGCCCTTCTATCCTTGTATACTTCCATCCATCCCCAGACAACCACTGACTTGCTTTCTGTCATTAGAGATTAGTTTGCATTTTTTAGAAGTTTATAAAAATGGAATCATACAGTACACACTCTTTCTTGGCTCTCTCCTTTCATTCAGTATGATTATTTTGAGATTTATCCACATGGCAGCATATATCAGTACTTATGTCTTTCTATTGCTTTTTAAAAAGTTTATTTATTTTGAGAGAGAGAGAGAGTACATGTAAGTGGGGGGAGGGGGAGAGAGAAGGAGAGAAACCCAAGCAGGCTTCACGTTGTCAGCTCAGAACCCAATGTAGGACTCAATCCCACAAACCATGAGATCATGACCTGAGCCAAAATCAAGAGTCTGACGATTAACCAACTGAGCCACCCAGATGCCCCTATGTCTTTCTATTGCTAAGCAGTATGGATGCACCTTGGCTAGTTTAGAGCTCATCTGTTGATGGGCAATTGGGTTGTCTCTAGCTTCTGTCTATTACAAATAAAGATGCTATGAACATCCATGTACAATCTTTTAGTGGACATATGCTTTTTTTTTTCTCTTGGGTATAAATAGCTAGGAATGGAATGGTTGGATCATATGGTAGGTATATGTTTACCTTTTAAATAGATTGCCAAATCATTCCCAAAGTGAGTGTACCATTTTACATCCCATCCGTAGTGTAAGAGAGCTCTACATCCTTGCAAACATTCAGCACTTCATATGGTAAGTCTCCTTATTTTAAGCCATTCTAATACTATGTAGTAGTACCTCATTGTGGTTTTGATTTGCATTTCCTTAATGACTAATGATGTGGAACATCTTTTCATGGGCTTATTGGCCTCCATATATTTTTGTTAACTTTTTTTTCATTCTCTTAACATTATATTTTGAAAAGTGAAGTTTTAAATTTTGATGGTATGCAATTTATCAATTTGTTCTTTTATGGATTGAACATTGATATTATAAATAAGAAATGTCTGCTTAACTCATTACCTAGGGTTTATCCTGTAATATAAAAGTTTTTTAGTATTAGGGGTGCCTGGGTGGCTCAGTTGGTTAAGGGTCTGACTTTGGCTCAGGTCATGGTCTCACCATTCCTGGGTTCCAGCCCTGCATCTGGCTCTGCGCTGACAGTGTGAAGCCTGCTTGGGATTCTCTCCCTCCCTCTCTCTCTCTCTACCTCTCCCCCACTCACACACACTATCTCTAAAAAGTAAACATTACAAAAATAAAGGTTTTGGGGTGGCTGGGTGGCTTAGTCGGTTAAGCATCTGACTTTGGCTCAGGTCATGAGCTCTCAGTTTGTGAGTTCAAGCCCTGTGTCGGGCTCTGTGCAGACAGCTCAGAGCCTAGAGCATGTGTCTCCCTTACTCTCTGCCCCTCCCCCACTCATGCTCCATCTCTCTCTGTCTCAAAAATAAATAAATACTAAAAATAAATAAATGAAAGTTTTGTAGTTTTAGGCTTCACATTTAGGTCTATAATCCATTTTAGTTTTTTTTGTTTATGGTACAAGGTATAGATAGACCTTCATTTTTTGGTAAATGGATACTCAATTGTTCAGTTGTTGAAAAAGGTATCCTTTGTACGCTAAATTGTCCCTGTACTTTTGCCAAAACTCTGTTGTTTATAAATGTATAGGCCTATTTCTGGACTCCATTCTGTTCCATTAACCTATCTGTCTTTCTCTGTGTCAATACTGCATTGTCTTGACTTCTGCAGACTTACAGTAAGTCTTTAAGTCAGGTATTGTTAATGTTCTATGTTCTTTACAAAAGTTTTTTGGGCTATATTAGGACCTTTGCATTTGCATGTGAATTTTAGAAGCAGCCTTCAGGTTTTGGAAAAAACTGTTGGGATTTTGACTGAGATTTTGGCATATCAGCAATGTTGTTTTCTGACCCATGAGCAGGATAGATTTCTCTATTTATTTAGGTCTTCTTTACTACCTCCCAGAAATTTTTTTTTTAGTTTCCAATATACAGGCTTTTATTTATACCTTTTGGGTCAAGATTCATCCTGAAGTGCTTCATATTTTTGATGTTATGTTTATTGTGTTTACAATTGTTCATTTTCTAATTTTTCATTTCTGGTATATAGAAATATGATTGGTTATTGTATATTGATTTTGTCTTATGCAACTTTACTAAACCCTTTATTAGTTCTAGTAGTTTTTCTGATAGATTCTATCAGATTTTGTATAGATGATCATGGTCATCTGTGAATAACAAGTTTTCTTCTTCCTTGCCAACCTATATTATTTTCTTTCTTTTTTCTTTTTTGACTTATTATACTGGTTATAATCTTTAGTACAATGTTGGCTCAGGTGGTGAGAGTGGACATCCTTGTCTTGTTATTAATCTTAGGAGATAATTTGAATTTGTACTTGTAAGTAGCTGTAAAGTTTTTTGTAGATGTTCTTTTTAGACTGAGAAAGTTTTCTTCTATTCCCAGTTTGATAATAGATTTTATCATGAAAGAATGTTAAATTCTGTCAAATGCTTTTTCTGTATAATATAAGCTTTTTTTTTAGTTTGTCAATATTGTCAATTTTATTAATTGATTTTCAAATATTAAGGCAATCTTATTGTTTCTGGGATAAAGTCCACTTGTATATGATATACTATCCTCTTGACATATATATATATTTTTTGATTTGCTAAACTATTGTTTGGACTTTTACATCTATGTTTTGAGGGATATTTGTCAGTAGTTTCCTCATGATGTTTTTTCTGTCTGGTTCTGGTATCAGAGCAATCCTAGTTTATAGAATGAGTTGAAAAGTATTCCTTCCTTTTCAGACTTCTGGAAAGGTTGTGTAGAATAGATGATATTATTTTTTCAATGTTATAGAATTCACCTGTGAAGCTATCTAGGCTGATATGCCACTTTTGGGGGATGACATTGTTTATAGCTCTGCAGGGTTCACTGATACTATTAAGGATATCACCTATAGCACATAATAGCATTCTTGTAAGGACCTACCGGGGAAATTTCTTCTAGCTGTTGATATCAGGTCAAGGTATTTGCCCAAGGTATTTACTTCTTACTCTTTCTCACATTCGAAAAGAATGCATCTGCTCACCCGTCCATATGGTAGCTTTCCTGGAGCCAGAAAACAATGGCCATACTTCCAGATACTCTCTGTCCATGCCACACAAGCCATGTTTCTTCATCTGAACTTCACCTGGCTTTTGGCAATCTAAGAAGTCTTGTGGGGGGACCCACAGAAAGCTCTTCCTCCTCAGCATCTGCCACTTGTATCTAATGACAATCTCTTTTGAGAATAGCCCTCTTCAGATGGTTGTTCAGAACTAAGGACAATTTTAAAAGAATTGCCAGTCCATAAAAAATAAAGTGAGGCCACCGTCATTCTTCCAATTTGATCACTACATGTGATATAGAAATGACCAATTTCCTGTGGGCTGATCCTAATGACCCAACCTCGCATTGTGAAGGAAAATGTTACTTAGTAAAAGACTTTTACATTCTTACTCCCTCTTTTCTTTGCAGCTTCAAGGGTCATAGATTGCCTTATTCCTTTCCTTTGGTCTTTCTTCTTTTTCCCATCCTGCAGGAAGAGCCTATCACTTATGCTTTACCATCCCTCTGTGTTCTACACATTTAGAAATTAACCAGCCCTGGTGGAGCATATGTGTGCCAGGCATTTTGTTTCTTCAGTCATTGTTTTGTTGAATGTTCACAGCCCCAAAAGGCAAATATAGTCATTATTCCCATTTTGTAGGTGAAAAAACTGAAGTTCAAAGTGGTTAGGTAACATGCCTAAAGTCACACACCTAGTAAGTAGTAGAGAAGGACACAAATTCACCCCTTCAACTCTACACTGCAGCACTTAATGCTAGGATGTTTATTTATTGGCTTGTCTCCCTGGTAGACCATATGCTTCTCAAGGATAGGGGTCAGACCATCCTAATCTATGTGTCTACATGGCACAAGTGGGAACTCAGCACATGTTTGCTGAACAAATGAATCCTAAATGGAGTTACAAATTTCTTGTTCTAACTCTAAAGAGGACACAGGCACAAAGAAGTAAAAAGAAATGTTTGACCCAAGTCATATGATCTCTCAGTGGTAAGAGAGTGGGACAGAGGTAGGGATATTTCACTTACTCATTGGAACAATTGGATCAGAAAAGAAAAACAGTCAACATCCATTTGGAGGATGTGAAAACAATGTGGTCTTGCTTGGGTAATAAATTCACTTGTGGACATGTTAAAGTGCTCAAAGCTTCCTTAGATGGCAGGAAATGGTCACGGGGATACACATTTAAGAAGGATGGAAATTAGCATGGAGGGCCCAAGATGGTTGCCTCAGAAGCATTAGATTTTTTTTTTTTGAAGGCTTTGATAGGGTTAAGGTCAAACTATGCATTTGCTGTACTCTTTAAAAAATAATGAGAACATCTGGGTTTAAATGTTTCTTTTGTCTTAGGCTATATTAATAAGACAGATCTCCATTTTGAACCAAATATTGGCAAGGAATGGGGCTTTGGGGAATGTGGCTCTGTCCCTTGGAGGACAGAAGAGGTTAATAGGTCAAAAACCTGGAACAAAACAAAACCTGTAAGTGATTCCAGGTTGATCTAAAATAGTTGATTTGTTCCAAGGGGGAGAAGAAGGGCGGAAATGGTGGGGGAAAGGGAGAGAGGCAAACCATGAGAGACTCTTGAATGCTGACAAAAACTGAGGACTGATGGATGTGGGGGGGAGGAGGGATGGGCATGGAGGAGGACACTTGTGGGGATGAGCACTGGGTGTTATGTGGAAACTAATTTGACAATAAACTATTTGTAAATAAATAAATAAATAAATAAATAAATAAATAAATAAAATAGTTGATTTGTGAGAAAGAGCACATTAGCCTGACAAGCAGGGCTCATTCAAAATGGCCTTGTCTCAGCGCCCGCTCATGTCCTTGCTGGGTGTGTGGCGCCCCGTCTTTGGAGCAGTGTGCCCATAGTCCCGGGATGTTCCACTGCACCACTGTGCGTGGGCAGACGGGACCTCCAATACCATGCCTGCTGTCTGCTGGCTGTGTGACTTCTGTCCAGCTATCTGAACATTCTGAGTTTCAGTTTTCTCATTTGTAAAATAGAACTAAGGTCATCAGTTGGCCCGCATAGACACTGGTGGGGTTTTAGCAAGATCGTGACTTTACTGTTGTTATCAGTTGTGCATCTCTGGACCCATAAATGGGAGGTCCTGCTGTGGTAGTTCCCTCTGGAAACGTGAGCAGATTTGTCTGTCTTCTGAGGAGGTCGAGGGGTGGATTTGGCAGTGCTAGTCAAAGTATGCATGGTCATTGTTCAGAGACAGAAAATGAGCATCTGGATGAAATTTAGGAAGTATTTGGTCATGCTTACTACGCTTCAGTGTAGCTGTGCCCAAGCTGACCATGACCCTACGTGCCTGAGCCTGTGTATGACGTGGCCTCATTCAGGCCTCTTTGGGACTCTCTGTGTGTTTTACACCCTGCATGTTGGGGTTGCCAAGACATATAATGACAAGTTCTTTAGCATGAATCAGGTCGAGGATACACTGATAAGAACAGGGTCTCAGGAATAGATCATCATCAGTTTGAATCTTGCCTCTTCGCTTCCTGTTTGTGAGACTCTGAGCAAGGTGTTTCACGCCACCAAGCCTCAGTTTCCCCCACATGCAGTGAGGCTGAGGAGGAGGATGATGATGCTTCAAAGAATCATTATGAGGATGAAATGCAACACTACATTTGAAACAGGTAGCACAGACCTTGGCTTACAGTAAATACTCAAATAATGTTCATTATCAGCTATTACACACAAGTGGGGCTGGAAGAACGAAGAAAAGTCCTCAAGCCCTGGCAGTGAGAAGCCTCAATCTTGAGCCTCCATTGCTCTGAGGAGAGTTGCAGGGGTCTCACCAAAGGGCTAACACAGTGGGCTCTGTCCATTCTCTTCCCCACAGACTTGGGGCTGGGGCTGAGGAGTGGTGAGGATGTACATGGAGATTCTCACCCAGGGACTAAGAGGACTGCAGAAGTTCATAGGGAAGCCAATCCTGGTTTCCAAGAACAGGGATGGGGACCAGTCCTGTGGGGCAGAGAAGGGGCACCCTGTACCTCTGTGCTCCCATCTCAGTTAAAACCTGCTTCCCAGGTTCCCTTTTCTGATGGTTGATTTGTAGTGAGAATTAAGCCAAGGGTTGAACATCCCCTAGGGCCTGAGTCTGTAACTCAGATGTCATGTCTCTGCCTTTATGTGGACACAATGAGAACCCACTTTGAGGGTTGGACAAGTGGGTGTCTGGCATCTGCAAGGGGAGGTATGGAGTGATCACAGTCTGCATGCAATTCCCCGGTTGTCTGCTTCTTTGAGTGACTCCTGGAGCCACATCTCAGCAGCAGAGGCACCAGACATCACATGTGCACACACACACACACACACACACACACACACACACACACACACACTGCCTTCCATGCCAAGGAGGTAATGCAAATGAGTGAAGCTGGCCAGTGTAAGACAAATGTTGGGGAGCAGCTCTGTGATGACCTGGAAACGTTATGACTGGTTCAAAGTCATAAAAAGGTCTCATGGGAGAGACTTTTTCTAATTTTAGAAACACTTCCAGCTGGGTGCTGTCTGCGCATGGCCTGCCGGCCTTTGTTCAGCAGTGGCAATGCTCTGTCTGTGCCCATTGGTGTTGTGGGTCTGGGCATGGGGGTGGGGCACCAATGGCCCACGGGACCACTGGACATCCTGAAGAAGCTTCATCCAAAGGGCCCGAGAGGAGAAGAAGAGATGAGCTCAGCTAACCAGGCCCTAGCCACTGGACCTTGCCATTGTGGTGGCATCTCCTGGGGTCTGGTGTCCTTAGAACTGCTAATAGTCTCAGACTCCATATGCAGAAGGGAAAAGGGTCTAGGGAAGAGGCTTTCCTCTAGGGAAGAGGATTGGCAGGTGTTTGGTCCCTGCAAGTGACACTGGGCAACCTTAGGCCACGTGCTTCTCCCCGTTTCTGAATATCCTGCACTCCTTCTCACAAAAGGACCAGGGGCTACGTTAGGTCTCCTGGGTTTTCTGCAAAGTGACAGCCTCTGTCTCAAATCTTATTTCCTCTCTGGTAGCAATGTCCCTGTAAATGAGGCCCAGATTTCCCAACAGAGATTTCAACAACAAGAGGCTTAAGGGAATAAGGAATTTGCAAATCTTACACACTGGAAACAGGCCAGGAGTTTAGTCGGTGGAAGAAACTTGAGATTTGCCCAAAAGCACCAAAGCCCCTCTCTTTAGCTTCCCACTTGCTCCCAGCACTCTAAAAGGCTCAAACAAGATTATTGGAAAGCCTGGCCATTAAAAGGTAACTTGTGGCCTATTTTTAGCCTGGGTCCTATCAAAATCAAGAGGAAGGCCCATCCTCAGCATTAACAGCAGCCCTCTGCACAGAGATAAGAGTGTTGTTAAGAGGAGCAGTGTTTGTGTGTGTGTGTGTGTGTGTGTGCGCGCGCGCGCATGTGTGTATGTGGTTACAGACCTTTCCACTGGCTGAGATAAATTAGACTTTTAAACTGTCTTTTGCTAGGCTATTAGGAAAGCAGAATGTCTTAAAACAGCTTCCTGACAGGAGGCAGGGCTCAGCTGTGGGCAGAATATCACCAAGATATCTGAGAGTTAAAAGGGATACATTTTAGTTATCTGAAAACCGCCTAGAGGAAGGTAGGGTGGGCTCAAGATCAACACAGAAACTCTATATAGATTGACCTTTCTCTCCCCAGCATGGGAAGTTGTGGGCGTCGGCATTCATTCCCTTACATGTAGGTAACAAGGTGGTTCTGTCAGAGGTGCTAACTGACTACCCTACCAGCCCATTTACTTAAGACCCTCAGCAGAGCAATTCCAGACCCTTCCTGGTGTCTTCTGGGTGGGGTTTCCTACTCTGAGAAGTAGAGGGTTCTTTAGCCAGAGTCCTGGCCTTTTCAAAAGTTGAGGCACCTGAGCTCCAGATTGGCCATCCCTTTGATCTGCATTGTGACCTTGGGCAAGGTCACTGCCCCTATTTGAGCTCAGGTGCTCCATCTTGCAACAAGAAGGGTGGCATTAGAGCTTCTCCAACAGCTAATGTCCTGTGCTAACTGAGGACCTAGATGCTAGCCAGCCTCCCCAACAAGCTCTGACCCATGTCATAGAGGCTTCTCCCAAGAGGTTATGCCCTCGGTTCCACTTAGCTCTGCTCAGTTTATGCATCCTTAATCCTCCAAAACACCCGGACAGCAGGTCTGGACCAGAACATGCCATCCTAGGGGGTCTGGGTGGCTCTCCCAAGGTCACACATCAGCAGGTGACAGGGCGGGGGCTGAGACCAGTACTGTTGGAGTCTGAGCTGGGGGACATTTCCTATTTGCCAAGACCCATACTGGATTTTGTCCAGTGACAAGTAAGGACTTAGTGAGCAACATGTGTCTCTTCCTTGTTCCCAAGGGACAATGGGGCCCAGAGCTAAGAGCTCAGAATGCTGCCTTCTCACTTCCCCCACACAGACTCTGGCCATGTGGGGGCTGATGGGGCTGAAGGTTGGGTCTACAGTGGGGAAGTAAGCAGACAGAGCTCAGGATCGTGGCTCCTCTGGTTCTGCTCTGTGCTTCCAGAAAGCCAAGTGGCCTGTGATCAGGCTGGGTGAGGGAGAAGAGCCCAGCATAGGGAACCGTTTCTACCCCAGACCCACACTGTGTTCTTGCAGTCAGGCCACAGGGAGGGGGCTTGGGTTTCTACAGGACTTTCTGTTAATGAGATAGGAGTGGGCCAAGGGAAGCCAGGGATCTCTAAGTTCAGGGCTAGAGCTCAGCCTGCCCCAAGTGCTGGGAATTCTCATTCTCTGAAATAGGGCTGTGGTTTGAGTAAAGCAGGATGGGCTCCGTTGATCATCTTTTTCACTGTAGAGTGAGGCATCCAATTCTCATATTGGCCTGGTCTTTTCTACCTTCACCTTCAGCCCCCCATCTCCACCTCACAATAGCCCTGTAGGAGGTAGAGCAGACCCTCTCTACTTAGTTCCCAGATGAGGACACTGAGGGCTCTCAGGGTCACATGGGTCTCCAAGCAGAGATTCAGCATCAGGCTCCCTCACCCAGGCTCACCCCCCTGCACCTGCCACTGCCCTGCAAAACAGTGTTTCTGGAGGCATTGGGAAGAAGAGTGAGGGCAGATGTGGCCCGCTGTGTCCATCTGTCCCCAGCCTGCCGGTCCCCACCCCTCGAGCAGCTGCGTCTGCTGTGCACCGTGCACAGGGGACTGTAGCGGGGAGGCGGGGTCTTACCTGCAGCAGTGGTGATGCCCAGGAGCCGGCAGGTGTATTCCAGCCCAGTCCAGAACGTCTGCAGCTTCATGGTGCCAGGGTTGAGGGCAGGGTCCTAGTAGGGCTGGCAGCAGTAGCTCTGGCCTGAGATGCTCCTCGATAGCCGTGTGCAGGGGGAGGCTGTGACTGTCGGCTCCGGGCCCCCGTGCCCCAGGGCCCTGCCTTCCCAACCGGTCCTGGCCACCGCAGCCTGGCCGAGGTGTGAATAGGGCTCACCTTCCCGGCTCTGCCGCCTGTGCCCTTGCCAGACGTTCGGCTTAATCATTACCTTGGAAGAGTGCCCCTGCCGCTCCGTGCGGCTCCGGCCTGGCCTGGAGTTGCTGCGGCTCCAGCTCGGCCGCTTGAGATCAGGCCAATTAGGGCTGGGCTGGAGGCAGCCCGGAGCTGGCAATTAACCATTTCTGGGTGGGAGGGGAGAGCTGGGGAGCCAGCCCAGGCCCTTTCTTACTGGTCAGCTCTGAGAAAGTCACACCTGGACCTCAGGCCCTCGGGCTCCAGGGAAGTCATTGTCTAGAGGTGACGGGTTTGTGTGGGAGAGAAAGAAGTGTCTTTAAATCACTAGCAGAAACAACTCATAAAATGAGTTCCAAGCTTCTATTCTTCTGCATATAGGTGGATTAGAAAGCTTTGCAGCCATGCCAGGTTTGGACTATGCCCAGACATACTTAGCTCAGGCCCATAGCACAGAGGGACCCTCCTCTATCCCCGACAAGGATCCCTGACGTGTAATGTGGAAACCACTATGATTCTCTGGGAGGGGACTTTCTATGTCAATAATTAACTGGGTGACCTTGGGGAAGCCCAAAGATGTTTGTGAGCCTTAGTGACTTTTGCAGATGATAAATGAGAGGGTTTGGCTGGATCAGTGATTCTCAGGGTACATTCTGGGAGTTGCTCCGGGAAGCCCAGCCTCTAAAAGCTGACAATTATGGGCTTTTACTAATTCACAATTTACTCATTGATGAAAAGTTTTAGCATTCCTCCCAGACATTTTTCTGAAGTCTTTTATCTCTTTGCTCAAGTGGAATTGACAGCAAAACAACCAAATCATGGAAAAAAAAAGTCCCCAAACTAAATTCTAATAATAACAAAAACTCAGGCATAGTCTGTTTTGCTTATTGCTTTGGTGAGGATCATACACCTTCATGTATGAATACATACTTTTCTCTAGTAAAGTTATTATAAGTTTCCCGTGAAGAAAACAATCAAAAAATTAAAAGGCAACCTACAGAATGGGAGAAGACATTTGCAAATGATATGTCTGATAAAGGGTTAGTATCCAAAATATATAAAGAACTGATATAATTTAACACCCCCAAAACAAATAATCCAATTAAACAATAGGCAGTGGTGCCCAAGTAGTTCAGTCCGTTGAGCATCTGACTTCAGCTCAGGTCATGATCTCACAGTTCATGAGTTGGAGTCCTGCGTCGGGCTCTGTGCTGACAGCTCAGAGTCTGGAGCCTGCTTTGGATTCTGTGTCTCCCTCTCTCTTTGCCCTTCTTTTGCTCATGCTCATGCTCATGCTCTGTCTCTGTCTGTCTCTCTGTCTCTCAAAAATAAATAAACATTAAAAAAATTTTTTTAAATGGGCAGAAGACACATGAAAAGATGTTCATCATCACTTACCATCAGGGACATTAAAATCAAAACTACAAACAAATATCACATCACACCTGTCAGAATGGTTAAAATAAAAGACACAAGAGATAAGTGTTGGTGAGGATGTGGAGAAAAAGGAACTCTCTTGCATGGTTGGTGGGAATGCAAACTGGGGCAGCCACTCTGGAAAAAAGTATGAAGGTTGCTCATAAAAAGGAAAAGTAGAATTCCCCGATCATTCAGGAATCACATTACTGGGTATTTTACCCCAAAATACAAAGACATTAATTCAAAGGGGTACATGCATCCCTATGTTTATTGCAGCATATTTACAGTAGCCAAATTATAGCAGCAAGTGTCCATCAATTGATGAATGGTTAATAGGATGTGGTATATATATACATTGGAACATTATTCAGCCATAAAAAGAATGAAATCTTTCCATTTAAAATGATGTGGTTGAAGCTAGAGAGTATTATGTTAAGTGAAATAATCAGGGAAAGACAACTACCATATGATCCCACTCATATATGGAATTTAAAAAACAAAACAAACACACAAAGAAAAAAAAGAGAGACACAAACCAATAAACAGAGAACAAATTGATGGGTTACCAGAGTGGAAGTGGGAGGGGGCATGGGGGCAGTAGAGGATGAGGATTAAAGACTTATTCTGATGAAAAAACAGTAACAAAGTTATTCTAATGTGATTGATTAATTTGACCAAGATTTTGTGGCATTCCATAAAGACTGCCATTTTTTTTAAATCTCCTCATTTGAATTAGTTTAAGAGTCTCTGTGTTCATGTGACTTTTAAGATCAAGTTTAAAAATATATGGTTTGGGAGGCCCTGGGTGGCTCAGTCAGTTGAGCATCGGACTTCAGTTCAGGTCACGATCTCATGGTTTGTGAGTTGGAGCCCCTATCGCTCTCTGCTGTCAGTGCCGGCTGGGCTTGCTTCTGATCCTCTGTCCCCTCCTCTGCACCTCCCCCATCCTTCCCACCAGCTCATGTACATGCATGTGCTCTCTTTCTCTCTCTCTCTCAAAAAGAAACAAAGCACTTTTAAAAAGATTAAAAATATGGTTTGACATATTTATGTCTTGGGTCACGTGTGTTTCCCAACTCCACAGTTCCCAGTTTCCCACAGGTCCTGGCGCTGGCGCATGCCCTCTCCCGCATGCCCTCTCCCGCATGCCGGCGCCTGGGTGTCTGTAGCACACACGACCGCATATATGTTATTGTGGGCGGCCGGGGGTCTGCAGTCCCGTGGCTCCATGCCAAGTTGGAGCCTGTTCTCTCAGCTCCTTTGGAAGCTCTGGCCAGCCCCGCAGTACGCTTTGCTCCTTCCTTGCTAACAACAGCTGGTTTTGTTGGGTATCTGACATCTGCCTGCTCAGAAGACAGAGACCTCCCAGGCCTTGCTTGACACAGTCTGTTTAGCTCTCCAGTCCTGATTATAGCCCCTTCCTGGTGCTTTTGTTTTAGAAATGAGCGCATGACCCTATTTTGGTCAAACAGCCTGGAAGGGGTATATGCCGAGGTACTTCTGGGAAAGCGTCCCTCACTTTTAACAAGCGCCTGATGATGGGCTGGGCTTCCCCTCCTTGAGTGCACCTGTATCAGGACGGACAGCTCCTTCTTGATTGGGGGGTCAAGGCAAAGGGCAAAATGAGCACATGGAGTCTGTCCAGGGATATGATAGCAACACTGGGCCCTTAGCGAGCTGCTAAACTTACCTGTTCCTTGTTTGTTTGTTTGTTTACATTTTAAAGAATGTTTACTTATTTATTTTGAGAGAGTGCATGCACGCAAGTGGGGGAGGGACAGACAGAGTGGGTGAAAGAGAGAGAATCCTTAGCAGGCTCTACACTGTCAGCTCAAGATCCCAACACGGCTGGTGGAGGAAGGAGGGTATGGGCTGTTGCAAAAGCTCACTGTGGAGGTGACCCTGTGTGCGCCGGCTTGAGGAAACTGAAAAGAGGCCGCTGGCAGTTTCTGGCCCCTCTTGCTACCACCAAGCCATTTGTGGAGCTCCGTGGGGAAGGGAGAAATCTGGCTGGCAGACAAGGTCCTCAAACGTCTCAGAATTCAGAGAAAAGATTTCCAGGAACCGAGGGCCAGAGACCTTGAAATAGAAGCTGACTGTGAAGGTGGGGAAGCTCCCAGACATTTAGCTCTGGCTTTGTAGTCATTAATGGGCTCAGAGGAAAAAGAAAAAGGCACTTTCCTGAGAGATCAGGGGGCTGCCCAGGGAACTCTGCTTCTAAGAGGCTTGTGAAAAGGTGAAGGGAAGGACTGAGGATGGCTGTGAGAGACCTGCATGAAGAGTGAAGAAATGTGCCCTGGGCAATAGGAAGGAGCCTCAGACTATAGCAATATAGGGACCAGAGAACTAGGTGTCCTCTGCTCCAGACAACAGTGCAGCGTGGGTACTGCAGAGAAGGCACACTTTCCACTCTGGCTGCTTTGGAAAGAATCTAAACTTGCCCTAATGGGTGGAGTTATGGGGAGAAACTTTCAGTTCACAGTAGGGGAAGGCAGCTCATCAGTTTTTCTCCACTCATTCGATGGGCTGATGTGGGAGGTCATGAGCTCCTGGAGCCCCCAAGAATACTGTGTATGCGCGCACATGCATATCTGTGCACATGTGTGAGCATGTGTATGTGCATGCACATGTGTGTGTGGGCAAGTGTGTGCATGTGCACATTGGTGACACTGTGGGCAATTCTCAAGCTCTGATCAGATGATTTGGACCCCAGAGTCTGTGATTCCAGATGGCTGTGATTCTTTTTTTTTTTTAATTTTTTAATGGTTTTATTTTATTTCTAGGAGAGAGAGAGAGAGAGAGAGAGAGAGACAGCGTGAGCAGGGGAGGGTCAGAGAGAGGAGTCACAGACTGAAACAGGCTCCAGGCTCTGAGCTGGCAGTCAGCACAGAGCCCGACGCGGGGCTCGAACCCACGAACTGCGAGATCATGACCTAAGTGAAAGTCGGACGCTTAACCGACTAAGCCACCCAGGCGCCCCCAGATGGCTGTGATTCTTAAAGGAATCCAGACAATTGCCCTGAGAAGTGCCAGGGATGCACCTAGAATGCAAAGAAAGAGAGCCAGAATTTCCTACCTTGCCTGGTTCCTCTTCTGCACATCTGTCCACAGTCCCTGGATGCCAGGCCAGGGCGGAGAAGCAGTGCAGAGAGGGAGAGGAGGGGTGCCAAGCTCAGCTCTGCAGTTACTAGCTGTGTGGTTTGGGACATTCTTTATCCTCTCTTACCTAACTTCCTTATCTATCAAATGGGTCTATGAGGCTTCTCACTGGGATAGAAGCATTGGGTCTACAGCAGATGCCAGGACATGGGATCTACTACTCTGAGTGAACAAGGAAAACTTTCTGCACTGCGGTCAACCTTTTGTAGGTTTTGTTACAACAGGATTCCACCCAGTGAACCAATGACACTCCCAATTAGGGGCACAGCCTGGCCCTGACCTCAGGGAAATAGGGAATAGCTGTTCTTTGGGATGATGGGGCTCACCCAGATCTTTGTTTACTATATTGTTTCATTTCACTGCACACTAACCAGAGTTCCTGTGTGTCATAACCATAGGAAGGCAGTCAGACTCAATAAGCTTACAATAATTCAAGCTGCTTGGTAATAAATGTCCTGCCTCCAGGGCTGTGAAAACTAGTGATAACGTCAGTGACAGTCATAACAGCTCGTGTTTGTTCAACATTAACTGCATTCCAGGTGCTGTGCTAAGTGCTATATATACAACTCTATTCTTTTATTCACATTTTACAGATGAGGAAGCAGTCATGTTAGATTAAGTGCATTTATTCAAGATCACATAAAACAGAAATGAGGAGACAATGAGCCCAGTGGTCTCTGCTCAGCTCCCTCTGCTGTGTCCTCTGGTTTTACAGGTGCCTCCATCATAAAGCTGCCCAGTGAGAGGAGACCATGGCAATAACCCTGGGGAAGATCCTTCAGGAGGGTTTCTATAGGAAACTGTTCTCAGGTTGAAGGAGGCAATGGGGCACTTGTTGAAGTTCTCCACTGTCTTCCCATGATAGTGATGGGAATGAATGCCCCGCAAAGGCTGGGTTGCAGCTGCCCCTGGCCTGATCTAGAGCTTCTGTGTGTTGCTATATCTGAATGCTTTACAGATACACCCTGCCATATGGGATGGCCATAAATTGTGTGCCATTAATAGCAGCACAAAACTTCTAGATGCCCAGGATGGCTCTGGGGAGCATAAGAAGTCAGGAAAGGATAAAATGTGGGGGTATGCTAATCGTCATCTATTGGGGGATGAGGAAGGTTGCACAAAATTGTAGGAAGCTCATGGGCATAACTCACAGGAAATGCTTGGCCTTGGAGACAAATCCCTGGAGCTGCTCTAAACCTTTGACCCCTTCAGGCCCTAATTTCAGTGTCTGCAGAAGATAATAGAGATCCGTAGACCTGTAGCCCCCAGTAACCAGTCACATTGTATTAGCAATTGCTGAGTTAATGTTGGCTTCTTCCACTGGCTGGTGAGATTTATGGACTGAGGGATTGTAGATACTTGAATGAGTGAAGAAGTCTTGTCCAAGGGGACCCTTTGCTTATATTTTAGTTCTTTAGGATCCGTTTAGCCAAAGCACAGGAAGTAGGCAAAGCCACATACCCAACAGTGTAAAAGGTGCAGTGGATGCATTTTCAGGTAAATTCACGTTTGTCCTTCACCTCTCTCTCTTTCTCTAAGGTTGGTGCCATTTGTGTTTGCTTCCCCACAGTGCAGGAGGTACCAATCATCTGTGCAAGGCCTGTGTTATGTACAGGGCTGTGTTAACAATTTCCCCATGAGTCTTAGTTCACAGGGAGGCAGAGTTGCCCAGGGTCCACCATGTGTTGGTCTGTGCAGGGCAGAGTGAGATGTCTGCCCAAGTATGGGGTGAGGAGGGCTACTGAGCTGCATGGGTCTGCCGTGCTTGGCAACTGTCATTTTAACACGCTGGTTCTGGAAGAGGGGGTGGTGTAGCAGTCTTCAGGCCAGGTTACCTGCAGATAAATTCCAACTTGCCTCTAAAGGACCGGTCATGCTTTTTGGGGATGGTTTTTTATGCTTATAATGAAGCAGCTGGACCCCTCAGATCTTTACAAGTCACTGAGGTTGTGGTCTTTATAACCCTGAACTCCATTTCAATTAAGCTGTCCTGAAAGGGTAGACTGACAGGGTGAGGGATTGCCATGCCTGATGGGGGCCTGACACAGGGACCACCTGCTCTGCTGAGCAAGCTTCATCAGACGTGGTCAGACGGCCTTGCTGTTGCAGCGAGGTCTCCTGGGACCATCTGTCGAGACACAGATTTACAGTGCGTGGCCACGGGAGGTTTTAAACATTTCACGGCCCTGGCCCTCTTGATGACCACAGATTTTGGGAAACTGGTCTCTGACATCAGTCCCCCCAGGGGGCACAGTGAGACTAAATACCTGTCCAGGTTTGTAGCATTTAGGAGGTTAAATACCCAACACTCCCAAGAGTGAACTCCAACATGTGGAGGAAATAATATTTTAGGCAAAGGCGCCGAGTTGCCTCAGACAAGGTCCCCCTCCGTTGTTGCTGGGAGGAAGGGGTTTTCAAATCAATCAGAGCCCCAGTGGGAGCTCAGGAGAAAGAACACAGGCTCCTTCGTGAGGGTCCTGGCTGTGCTCTTCCTAAAAAACCCACACCCGCCATGAAAGGTGAGGGCAGGAGTGAAATCAGGAGGGTGAAGCTACAATTTCCCCTTCCATGTCAGCGCTTTTCATGATAGTGTCTCTGAACATTTAGATTATTTTGGTTTAAATTAATTCTCAGGGGCGCCTGGGTGGCTCAGTCGGTTAAGCGTCCAACTTCGGCTCAGATCATGATCTCATGGTTTGTGGGTTCGAGCCCCGCGTCGGGCTCTGTGCTGACAGCTCAGAGCCTGGAGCCTGTTTCAGATTCTGTATTTCCCTCTCTCTCTCTGACCCTTCCCTGCTCATGCTGTCTCTCTCTCTCAGAAATAAATAAAACATTAAAATTTTTTTAAAAAGATGAAATTAATTCTCAAAAGATGTCTAAGGCTCTGCCAGGAAAACTGAGAATCCTGTTGGTAAATTCTGTTCAGAAGTCAAGCAAGGTCATTTGTAACTTCTCTAAGTACTAAAACCATGTTTTACTCTTTTGAGTCTCTTCAGTCACCCACCATCACACACTTGCTAATCCACATACCAAGAAAAAAAATATTTTTCTGATATAACCAAAAAAAAAAAAAAAAAGTCCAAACAACAAAAACCAACAACACCAAGGTTTAGTTTTGAAAACACAGGGGTTCCCAGATGAATGTGCCTTTTTTTTTTTTAATGATAAGCATTTGGCTCCTCCCCACTAAAATGGAGTGTGAGGGTTTAAAAACAATTACTCCATGGATACAAGATAAGAGCAAACAGGGGAATTTAAGTGAAGGCGGTTGGAGCAGTGGCCACTGATTTTGCACAACATGGGAAGATTAGAGCTACTGACCTGCAGTGAGTATTTCCTGTGAGCAGTGAGTGTTTCACCCTGCAAATCCCTAAGAGGCTCAGCACCCAGGACACCACAGACCAGGGAGCCAGGGTCAGGCATAGAGCTAAAAATGGGGGAATAGTTGAAGTCTGGAACCTGAGCAGCTGGATTGTTAGGTTCTTTCCCTGTCCCATGCCATCTGGGGGCTCCCGTCTCTGTTCTCTGCTCTGCTCGTGTCCTGTTCCTCCATCCAATGGAGACCAGAGGCTTATTGTCCAGATGAACTAAATGGCGCTGTGTCAGGCTCTGGGAGGCTAGGCGAGGCACTGGACAGAAGACAGGGATTAAAGTCAGACTTGTGCTGAACTGTGAGCCCTTTCCCTGACTTGACCCTAGAACTGCAGAGGCAGACCTGGGACCCCAGGGAGCAGCCAGAAGACTTTTCATGGAGAGTGTGAATAGCCCCACGGAAGACCTGAATGTTAACTGCAGGGGACCAAAAAGTCTCATGACCTTCTGGTGAAAACCCCAAGTCCTCAAAGTCTCCACATCACGTTTCTGATCAGTTTTTTAGTACCTTTTTGTAGGTATTAGGTCATATTTGAGGAAAGGCTCCAACGTGACAGGCAGAGTCCAAGAAAAACAGATAAAGAGGACCCAGAGAGAAGGTATAGACAGTGTAGGACACATAGAAAACTTCAAAACAATAAACCCTATAATTACAAACTTGAGAGACGTATAAGAAGGTATTACATCTATAAAACCAGGACAGAATACTCTGGCAAAAAACCAATAGCCACCCCAGAGCAAAAGAATCTCAAAATGAAAAACAAAACCCAAACAAAATAAAATAACAGTTAGAAGCTAAAATCCAGTGCAACAAAAAGACAAAGAAAAGGAAATAGAAGAGGAAGTCTAAGGTTATGTCTACTGATCTCCAGGAGTTCCAGAAAGGCTACCAGAGGCAGAAAAAGTATGGAGGATAACACAAGAAAATTTCTGAGAACTGAAGAAAACAAGTCTCCAGAATGATTAGGTTTTAAGAAGATGGAAGGTGGGTGCCTGGGTGGCTCAGTCCGTTAAGCATCCGACTTCATCTCAGGTCATGATCTCACGGTTCGTGGGTTCGAGCACCATGTTGGGCTCTGTGCTGACAGCTAGCGCAGAGCCTGGAGCCTGCTTCAGATTCTATATTTCCCTCTCTCTCTGACCCTCCCCTGCTCCCCTGCTCATGCTGTCTCTCTTTTTCAGAAATAAATAAAAACAGTAAAAAAATAAATTTAAAAAAAGAAGATGGAAGGAGAGACAGTGATGGGGATGTCAAAATTTAATACCTACAGCTGATCAATTAAAAACTGCAACATGAATATATTACCAAAAAATAGCACAGTGAATATCGGAAGAATTTGCTGGAAGAATTGGCAATATTTACCTTTGGGCAGTGGAACTGGGGAGAGGCATTAGAGAAATAGGGGACAACTTTTGGCAATTTTTGTTTTTGTTGATTTGCTGCTTCAAGCCTCTTATTGTCTGTTGAAATATTAAGCTTGGTTACTTTTTATTAGTTCGAAAAGAATAAATTGTATTTTGAGAAGAGAAACAGGGTTAAAAATTAAGAAAATACCTCTTCTCTGGATGTTAGTGTATGAGAGTGTGTTCTAGCTATACTATTATGCATAGATAAAAAAAACACCCCATATTTTCTTACCACAACTGGCTATCATGCATGTTGCTAAATATCTGATTTTTATAACTTAAAAATATACTGGAATTATGCACCTGCCAACAAAAATATGTGGAATGCTTATATAATGAAGGCCTATTACTTGGTACTGCAGAAGAGAATGAAGCTGTATACAGTTAAAAACTTTAAAAGCTGCACAAATTTAGTGGCATGGGACAGAAACAACACAGGGGCTTCTTAGAAGAAATGGTTTGGAAACACTCCAAGCCACAGATGTGGAGGCCTTGGTGATGGAGGAGACATGGTGTCCCAGGACCATCATGCCAGCCCCATGCCATCCACAGCCGCTGAAGCCGATCCCTAAGATCTGCTGGAAGGTGGGGCCCACATCAGTCATGACTGCGGCCCATGTGAAGGCCAAAGCACATGGAGATCCCAGGTTGGTTGTAGGGTACTTTGTCCCTAGCCGTGAAGGAGGGTGAGTGGGGCAGGAGCCTTCCCCATCTTAGTGATGATATTCATCACATGTAGCAATTCCCCCACTGTGAGCTTGTAATCATGAGCTGATCTGAGCTTGGTGAGGTCCCATCCGGGGAGGTTTCTGGGGAGAGTCTGTTAGGGCAGTGGGGACGCCTGCAGAATCTCCCACTTGGGATGAAGTCCCCCACTCTGACTGCCACCTTGGTCAGCTCCTCATGTGTTACATTCTCAGCTTTAAAACTGGTCTCACTTTTCCTGTTTTCTTTTCCTGTGCAAAGCGGGAAGTCAGGACTGAGGCGGGGAGAGCCTCACGGATGCTCCTGTGCAGGCCACAGGCCGGCCTGGGCTCTGTAGTTCTGCTGCAGGGCTCCTCTGTGTGTGGAGTATTTCAGGGGCAGGAGAACCCAGAGACTCTGACCCCAGAGAATGGTGTGGGTGGGTCCCTGTGGGGTTAAGCACCAAGTGATGGAGGGGAGATCTTTTGACCTTTCTGAGAAATCCAAACTCGCTCTTTCCCTAAGTTCACCTAAGACAGTGGGTCTTAACTTGACTGTTCATAGGAATCACCTGGGGAGGTTTAAAAAAATGCTGATGTCCAGGTCACGCCTCAGACCAATTTAATCAGAATGTCTGTGGGTGGGACCCAGGCTCCATACTTTTTTCAAAGCTTCTAACTTTATTTATTTATTTTTTAAAAATTTTAAATGTTTATTTTTGGGAGACAAAGACAGAGCATGAACAAGGGAGGGGCAGAGAAAGAGAGAGACACAGAATCTGAAGCAGGCTCCAGGCTCTGAGCTGTCAGCACAGAGCCGGACACGGGGCTTGAACCCACGAACCATGAGATCATGACCTGAGTCGAAGCCAGATGCCCAATCGACTGGGCCACCCAGGCGCCCCTCCAAGCTCGCTAACTTCAATGTGCAGGTGGTGTTAACAGCATGTCGAACACAGGGGCTCTAAATCCTGACTGCACATTAAAATCAAGTGGGAAACAAACAAAAAGCAGGAGCCTCAGTGCTATAACCCAGTCTCTGGGAAGGCCGGCTTAGGCACTGTTTGTGTTAGAATTTTCTAGGTGATTCCAGTAGGGTGCAGCCAGAATGAAACCCCGGGTCTAATGGGAGCAGTGCTATCTCTTGCTGCTTGTGTGAGGTTCAGCTTAGCTCCCTACTCCATCTGCAGGGCGGGGGGTAGGGTGGGATCCTCACCATTTAATGTTAGGTATGAAGCACTTGGTCCAGCACTTGGCAGTGCTCAGTGAAGGTCCCTTTGTCCTTGATTAGACTGGCTCTTCCTTGTGTTCCACAAGGAAACCTATAGCAGAAGAATGGCTTGGACCTCACATGTGAGACCTGGGAGGTACCCCGAGGTGACCCCTATAATCTGAGATTGGTTTTGGTCAAAGCTCTTCTTTTAAAATATTTTTTAAATGTTTATTTATTTTCGAGAGAGAAACAGAGCACAAGCAGGGGAGGGACAGAGAGAGAGAGAGAGGAAGACACAGAATCCAAAACAGCCTCCGGGCTCTAAGCTGTCAGCATAGAGCTTGACGTGGGGCTTGAACCCATAAACCGTGAGATCATGACCTGATCTGATGTCAGACACTCAGCTGACTAAGCTACTCAGGCACCCCTCTTTTTTTTTTAACTGAAGATCCAGTACTTATATTTTGATGGGCTGCAGAATGATTTCCCTCATTTCCCTTCTCTGCCTTTCTGCTTTATGCATTATAGAGAATTGCCAATTCTTCCATGTCCCTGTCTGGGGAAGGAGGTGAAGCCATAGTGTCTGGAAGCCCAGTTCCCGGTACCTTTTTCTTCCTGACAAGCAGCTGGGAGTCTTCCACAGCTTTCCTCCCTGTAGCTGTCAGTCCCCAGGGTTCATTCTAGAGCTTTCCCAATCAGTGGACCATTTTCCTCCAGCCACAGGCACCCAGGGTATCATGTGGTATGATGGCTATCAGGGCTGGAGGGCTATTCAGGGTTCAGCTACTTACTAGCTGTGTGACCTTAAGCAAGTTACTTAGTCTCTCTGGGCCTTTGTCACTTTAGTATTTTTTTGGTGAGTACATATGTTAGTCTATAACACTCAAGTATAAAAATTGTCACATTTCTCCTAAGCAGATAACCTGTGCCTGCTTCTAACAAGTAAGCTGGTAGATTATGAATTCTGTGCAGTTAGGAGACCTTGTTCTCCATCGGATTGAGTGAGAGTGTCAGGGGGTTAAATGGCCCAAAGACTCAGAAGAGGCCCTCTGGTATTCATTCCACACTAATCGCCACTGAAGTTCTCTTTGTTCAAATCCACAGGTTTCTCGAAGGCAAGTGGTTCTGAATCATCTGGATCCCATCATGGGGGTGGTGGCAGAGCACAAGAACGGCCACAGTCTTGCGCTTTTTCCTGTATATACACTCTTCACAAGGTGCCTTTGCAGCCCCCTCTCGTCCTCCCAAGTCTGGGCTGGCCTGTGTCTCGTTTTGGCCAATGGAATGCGGTGGAAACGAAGGTGGGCCAACTCTGGACCTCAGCATCTCGCATACTTCCACCTCCCCTCTCTCCTAACTCCCTCAGCCGCTGTTGGAACATGCCCAGGCCAGTCTTCTGGAGGACAGAAGCTGAGATGGCTGTCACATCTGAGGCCATCCCAGAGCAGCTGGCCCCCTGCTGACTCAGCAACAGGAGAGAAAACCCAGTAGCTGAGCCAGCGCAAGCTGCCAACATGCAGAATTGTCAGATAATAAGTGGTTGTGTTTTAAGTGACTTAGTTGTAGGGTGTTTGTTAGTCAAAGCTGACAGAGTGGCCTGTCCCACTCTGGGATAGCACAGAGCGAGATATAGCTGCTGCTACTTGATGAAAGAAATTCGACTCATGCCCAGACTCAGGAGATATTTGCCTTCCTATGCTCTCTCCACGGGGTCCCCAGTGCCCTCTCAGCCTAGGCCAGAATGACAGGTAATGCTCTTAATAGACCTTGGTGGGCATATCAGGCCCAAGGACTGGCTGGGAAGACGGGCTGGGAGCCTGCTTACCTCACATAAACCCTGGCTGTGATGATCTCATCTGTATGATGAGGTGATAGGGTTGAGGGTCACAAACGTCCCCCCAGCTCTGACACCCTGAGATTGTAAAACGAGGTGAAAACTTGCTGAGCAGCAGGGAATATCTCCAGCCAAGACACAGATGCCTTTCCTCCAATCTCTCCCTAGCCCTTGCTGAAGTTCAAGACCTGACCACATGGAACTCTTTGTAAGGAAAGCACCTTCTTGCTCATTGTTCTTTTTCAGACCACGGAGAGTCAGCATTTGAACAAGGTGGGATTTATATTCATAGAATTGGTTGCAGTTTGGCACTTGTTTGGATTTTGAGATATAAACTACTGGGGCATCTGGGTGGACTTCCGCTCAGGTCATAATCTCATGGTTCGTGGGTTCAAGCCCTGCATCAGGCTCTGTGCTGTTGGCAGGGAGCCCACTTTGGATCTTCTGTCCCCCTTTGTCTCTGCCCCTCCCCTGCTTATGTTCTCTCTCTCTCTTATTAATAATAAAATAAAATAAAATAAAATAAACTACTGTTGTGTCTTGTGCTCCAGGCACGTGTTATTTATTGTTGGAGGTTAAGGTATTTTGAGGATCAGATGTGGGTAGCCAGGTCAGCCTGGCTAGGGGCAGATTATAGACCTTGTATTATTTTCTCCTGCTTATCCATTCACATTGGTTCCAGTCATTCTGAAACTGAGCAGTGGCCCATAAATATGAATATGAAGACTGTATGAGTTGCCCTTGGACTTGCAATCCTCCCTGGCGCTAGTTTGTGGCATACACCAGGGTGGTGGAATGGAAGGGAGTAGGAAAGTGCTGGGACTTATTTTTAGACTCCCTGGGTCTGACAGGGACTCATCACCAAGCTTTCTAGACAGGCTGCCAGTCCCCGTAACCACTCTTGCTATGGAACGAAACAGAGACAGTTATAAATTTATTGAGATTACCTTAGACAATGCCTTAAATTGCCCATAAGGCACAGAGTACATAGGCTGTATAAACAACCCTATACAAAAATGTGTACTATAAATAAATAATGTAGTGAGCAATGTAGGCATGTATGAGCATACAGGCAGAATGCAATCTAACAATACCTGTTAGTCCGTAAAAGAGAACAAAAGATCACATCCATTAGGATGGCTCTTACTAGAAAAATGGAAAATAATGGGTGCTGATGAGGATGTGCAGAAATGAGAACCCCTGTGCATTGCTGCTAGGAGTGGAAAATGGTACACTTTGGAAAACAGGCTGGCAGTCCCTCAGAAAGCTAAACATCAAATCATCATACGATAACTCGGCAGTTCCACCTCTAGGTGAAGCTAAGTGAAATAAGTCTGACACAAAAGGCAAATATTGTGTGATTCCATTTATGTGAAGTACCTAGAAGGGGCAAATTCATAGAGATAGAAAGTAAAAAAGGGGTTAGCAGAATGTGGGGGTGGGAGAATGGGGAGCTGAGGTTTAATGGGTGTAGGGTTTCTGTGTGGGATGATGAAAAAGTCCTGGCGGCGGATGGTGGTTATGGTTGTGTAGCATTGTGAATGTACTTAATGCCCCTTAAAAATGGATAAAATGGTAAATTTATGTATATTTTCCCACAGTAAAAAAAAGTTAGGTGCGCCTGCATGGCTCAGTCGGTTAAGTGTCTGTCTTGATTTTTGGTTCACGTCATGATCTCACTGTTCATGGGATCAATCCCTGCAATGGGCTCTGCCCTGACAGCATGGAGCCTTCTGGGATTCTCTCTCTCTGCCTCTTCCCCACTCATGCTCACATGTACTCTCTCTTTTTCTCTCTTAAAATAAATAAATAAAAACTCAAAAAAGAAGGCAAAAGCCCCCGTGGTTGAATTCAGCTCATTCACCCTGCCCTGTAGTGCATGTCAGCAGGTCCCATCTGCACTTCACCTGGCGGGGGAAGTCGGTGGCCACATCAGTCCCATTTTGTAGATGGGTAAACAAGGGCACAGGGCACAGGAATTTGCTCAGGGTCTCTTATTCTCCTTTTGTTTCTGCACAGCTCATGCACACATGTCCTCATTGTTGTGCCCTCTTACCATTCATCTCCCCTCCACCGGGATGTGCATTTCTCAATGCAGGGGCTACATGGGGCTGCTCACCCCACTATGGGGTGGTGCTTGGCACACAACAGACATTGATACCGAATGGAGAAGCAAATGATACTATTTGCCTGACGCTGGTTCCTGGGCTGGCAGGGAGCAGACACAGAACATGCGTCTCGGCCTCTCGCTCCGGCTCCCTGTGTTTTGCATCATCTCAACCCACCTGGATGGGCCAGTGGGGACCCCATAAGCATGAAGCCTCTCCTTCATAAATGGCCACCACAGAGCTGTACTCTGAGCACCAGCACTCTCTTCATGGCTGTGGGACTTCCCCCTTGGAGTCATTTTCTTGGCTGGAATTCTTGCCGGTCCCCTGGCCCACCCTACCTTTTCCACCCAGGGAACACTCACAGCTGGGTCGCCCTCACCTCCCTCTGCGGTGTGCCCTCAGCCCTCCTGTGGCAGCCTTCTCCCCACCCCAGGGAGCTCTGGGGCGGCCGTCAAGAGAGACATGGCTTCTCACCTCCTCTCCAGCACAGTGAGGTTGATTACAAATCAGGTCGTCCCTCCCCCTGCTGAATGGCAGGTGCGGCCCCTCACAGACCCTGGTCCCACCCCTGGTATGGGGGCATGTCACGCTTGTGGAGCGACCTGGGGGTGATGGACTTCGAGGGCCTGTTTACCTCCCCTAAGCCCCTGGCTGTGATGATCTCATCTGCATGATGAGGTGACAGGGTCTGAGGGCTACGAATATCCTTCCAGCTCTGACACGCTGAGATTGTAAAACGAGGTGAAAACTTGCTGAGCAGGGTGGGGATAATCTTTAGCCAAGGACACAGACATCTCTCCTCCAGTCCCTGCTTAGGCAACACCTGAGCTCAGGGTCATAGGGCAACACCCACTACTTCTGCTTTAAAACAGCTCAAAGGGACTCTTCTTTTCCCAATTCTGGTCCTCAGGCGAAGCCCCCTTCTGAGACTTCTGCCCTGGCGGATTATATCAGTATCTTTCGAGCACTCAGGGTTAGAACCCCAGAGCCAGCTTTCACTTCTAGCCCCCCTTCAGCCCTGTGGGTCCCATTTCTGGGGGATCGCTTTCCTGTGCCTCCTTCTTATCTCCCTGGGGCTGTGCCAGGGCCTGCCTGTTTATCCTCTGCTGAGGGCCGTCAGCTGCTAGCTGATATGGCCCCTCTGACGCCTCCTCTTGCCCTTCCAGATGCCACACCACAGCCAGGGGGGGCCATTCAGAGATGCAGAAGGAACCATGCCACTCCCCAGTGTAAAATCTCAACAGTTCCTGCACCCCAAGTGTGCGGTCCTTCACCAGGCTCCGGGGCAATAATGTGCTGGCTAGTAAGTGCTTAACAACAGTCATCCAGGGCTCAAAGCCCCCTTATTGGTAGCTGTTGCCCATTTCTGTGGTGTAAATACTCCCACCGTGGTGGTTTCAAGCTGCCAATGTGATGCTATTGAATGCAGAGCTGGGAAGAGGCACCGTAGGACACCGTTAAACAGTATTTCCTTCGTGCGGCTCCAGGGGGTGCTAATGACCTCAAGAACGGAGATGAGAGTAAAATGTAATAAATTAACTAGACTGTGACCAGTTTTGAATATTTGTTACATTTCATTATATATCTACTTGAATATAATTTTACTTTAAATGGTGGCTTTAACAACCAGTCCTTTAAATACCTGGAGATGTAACCATTAGCTCTCACTAGAAAACAGAAGGCAGCTCTAGCACACAGCTGCCTGGAATGGCCGGTCTGTCTTGCCTGGGCCGGTAAAAAGGGCCATCGGCTTGGGGGCTGAACCTCATCAGCTTGCACTTGGATTTTCCCCGGTTTCTGCTGAATAAGTTCTACCAGGTCAGTCTTGTCCTCCTCTGGGCTTGTGCACTGTTGGGAAGGCTGTGCTGTGACTTGGATCCAGACAGAAGTTAAGTGCTAGAGGCATATTCCAGAAGACAGATCATCCAGAAATGTCAGGATGGAGAAAGCTATCTGTGGGATTGAGATACTAAGCATCACATACTCAATATTTAGACTTCAATCCATGCATCCTTTTCATTTATGGAAAACAAAGTGCAGATGGTGTTGGAAAGCCCTGGAATCTGATAAAATGCCATTTGAAATCCTTCTGTGGCTTTTTATTATGCGAAGTCCCAGGCATTGGTGAGATTTATGGTCAGCATTGCACAGATCTCTGTAGAAGAATTTTTCCTTGTTATCAGCCAGCCTTCATCTCTGATATTCATTTCAAAGACGTGGAGTTGAAATCCAAAGGAGCCCCTTTCAAAGAAGAAAAAAAAAACTAGTTTTCCCTGAAGCCTGCTCATAGCAATGGTGTCAGTACAAGGATGGATGTGAACTGGCCTGATCCTAGGGCCAGCATTCTGGGTTCTTGGGTCATCCCTTCAGTTCTCTGTGAGGGACTCTGAGCTCCCAGGAGCTGTCACAGGGCTCAGACATTCTTCTGGCTCCCTGCATCTAGTCTCTTCCTCTGCTCACCCGCTTGAACATCCATTCCCTGATCATCATGGCAGACTTGGCCATTCATTTTCTGAGTTGCCAGAAAACCTCATCTGTACCTCATTGGTTGCCTTCATCACACTGTAATATCATTGCCATCATCATCATCATCATGGCCACTAGGAGTTGTGAGTACTTGCAAGGTGCTAAGCACAGAGCTGGGCAGTCTGAGTTGTTTCTGTGTCTGTGTCTCCCAACCCCTTGTTTTCTGAGCTCTTGGGAGGCAGGGATCATGTTTAATACATCTTAGTCCCCTTGGTTCAGTGGCTAACACAATGCTGGATTTATAGTAGGTATTCTATAAACATTTGTTAAAGGAACCTACGTGAATTGATTTGTAGCCTTGGCCTTTACAAAATCAACCTCATTTCTATTTAATATGCTAATAAAATGGCTTTAGTCATTTGTCTTTTACAAGAAGGCCCTTCTCTTCTCTTGAGGTCTGGTCTCTTGTAATAAATGTAATACATCCCTAGGACATTTCTTCACCTCCACAAGCTCAGCCCACCTTCTCCTTCCTTCCCTCTGGGGCTGAGGTTGGAGGAATCCATTGCTAAGATCAGAGGCTATTTCCTGCAAATGACCTGCAGTCACACTGATCTTGTTCCTGCTGCTGTGAAGTGTGCCCCATCACTGGTTGTTCCTGTGCACCCCCGCCCAGCCCCCCTCCCCCAGGATCTCCCTCATGTCGTTGAGGGATTAAATGTGGATACTCAAAATACAGTGTATGTATATCCTGTAGAAAGATGTCATGTGAATGTCATTAATAGGTAGTCCCAATTGCTGAGCTCAAACTTCAATATAGATTTGTAAGTGCTTACTTCTGTACATCCCATAACCCAAGTAGATGGTATGACCTCTTCTTAATCAAAATTATCCCTTTATCCCTCCTTTTATGGCTCTATGTAATTCTGCCTTGCTTTTCAAATCCAGTTCATTCTATACCAGCAATTTTCATTATTTCCCAGCAGTGGAGATGTTTCCACAGCGATGCTGGTAACTTCAACCTGACTCACCTAAAGGACTCATTTGGGGTCTATCTTGGGGGAAAGGGGTCTTAATCAGGAGTTATAAGTCCCTCTTCTAACCCCCTCTTGCACTTCAGTGCAAAATGAAGTTGGAGAAAACAGAAGTGAAGTGGATGAAGAAGGACCTCATTTTTGCCCTAATTAATCACTTCATGAAATACATATGTACTTGTTCCCATCAGCATGGCAACAGTATGAAATGTCTGGCAGAGGGGGGGGAGGGAGAGAGGGAGGGAGGGAGGGAGAGAGAAGAGGTAGAGAAGAGAGAGAGAATTCCAAGCAGGTTCCACGCTGTCAGCACAGAGCCTGATGTGGGGCTTGATCTCATGTGAGATCATGACCTGAACTGAAATCAAGAGCTGGATGCTTAACCGGCTGAGCCACCCAGGCACCCCAGCTTCTTAAAACTTTTTCATCCATTTGGGCTTTTCTATCAGTAGTTTTTTACTATGCCACTTTTTATTTATCCATTCACCTGCTGTTTCTAGGTTTTTTTCAACCATTACGAAAAAAGCTATAATGATCATTCAAGTACAGTTCTCTTTGTAGACATAGGTTTTTATTTCTTATGGTAAAAACCTATGAGTGGAATTGCTGAATCATAGCATGGATGTGTGTTAACTTTATAGAAACTAACAGACACGTCTCTTTAGTGGGTGTGCCAGTCCATGTGAAGGCAAGTTCCAGACGGTTTTGACTCTAGCAACACTAGTGGTTGTGAGATAGCATCTCACTGTGGAGAGTTTTGACTTGATTGCTGCACTGGTTCGGCTCCTTTCACCCAGTCCTTCTGGATGCACACAGCCTACTCGTTAGATAGGTTTGAGGATGTCTTGGGGTGTTTACAGCTCAGGAACCCGATGCTTGCCCAGTCAGCCAGGTGATACACGGCGGTGCCAACATTCCAACCCAGCCACAGCTGAGTGGTACAATAAAAACTAGATATTTGATCTTTGTCCTTGGTTCCTGGCACAGAACTCCTAAAATCCTTGGAATTTCCTGAGTGGTAGGAGTGTTTTTTATTAATCATAATGAGTCCCTGCTTTTGAACTTACCTGAGTTTAGCTAAATGAGGTGAATCTTGGCAGTTCTCTCGAAAGCCTCAGGATGGGGGCTGGTTGCCAGAGGAACCAACCAGGCAGATTAGAGGATTAGAATTTTCAACCCCACCCTGTTGACCTCCAGAGAGGAGAGAGGGTCTGCCGATGGACTTTAATTACCGATGGCCATGATTTAATCAAATCATGCCTACATTAAAAAAAATACTTGGAGGGGCACCTGGGTGGCTCAGTTGATTAAGCATCCAACTTCTGCTCAGGTCATGATCTCCTGGTTCGTGGGTTTGAGCCCCGCGTCGGGCTCTGTGCAGACAGCTAGCTCAGAGCCTGGAGCCTGTTTCAGATTCTGTGTCTCCCTCTCTCTCCGACCCTCCCCTGCTCACGCTGTCTCTCTCTCAGAGATAAATAAAACATTAAAAAAATACTTGGATTAAAAACTCTGGAACAATGAGGCTAATAGAGTTTCTGTGTTTGCGAACACATCAAGTGCAGGGAAGGTGATATATCTGAAGAAGGCGTGAAAGCTCTGTGCACCTCATCCGCATACCTTGTCCCATGCATCTCTTCCCTTTGCTGTTGCTTTGTATTCTTTATAATAAAACCGTAATTCTAATTACAGTTTTCCTGAGTTTTGTGAATCATTCTAGCAAATTTTCCAGCCTGGAGGGGCATTGTGGGAACCCTGAATTTATAGATGGCAGGGCAGGAGTGCAGGTGGCCAAGGGACTCCATTTGCAACTGGCGTGTGAAGCAAGGACAATGTTGTGGGATGGATCTCTTAACTTGTGGGGTCTGCACTAGCTCTGGGTAGTTAGTGTCAGAATTGAATTGAATTGTTGGATCCCTAGCTGATGGTGGAGAATCTGAGACGTGGTGTTGAAACGTTGTAGTTTCATGAATAAAGACCCCACAGGCTGACTCTTAGCTACTCCCCTGACTGTTCCTCTGTTTTTCTGTAGGGACAGAATACTAAGATGTCCTTTAAAGGGTGGGACCTGCCAATGTTAGACTGAAGAGTGACGAGAGAGCCTTCCTTGAGCCGTGTGAAATGCACTCATGCCTGTGTTAAAACCATTCTCGTGATGAAAGCGGACATCTCCATGGATTTGCCAGATGCTATTTATCAGGCTTCTCAGGACTGATTCTTAGAAGGGCCAAATTCCAGAATGTGTCACAAAGCCCAAGAGTAGAAGCAGACAGGAAGAGTTGAGGGAGATGACGTGGAGAAGTTTTGTAAGAATATTCTAATGGAAATGGAAATGTCATCCACGAGCAAGTCTAAATGACAATGAGATATACTCAGGGATGTTTTTGCAAGTTTCTTTTTTTAAATATTTTGTGTATTTTAAAGTACTAATAACAAGAAAGAAGAGACATTCAGAATTTTTCTCTCATTAAAAATGTCCATTAATGTTATTTGGACTATTTGCTAGTTTTAGTTTTTTTCAGAAATGATGTTTTCCCAGAGTGTCTAAGACTTTGTCTCTCAGACTGAGTTGCTGAGCCTGGAGTCTGTTGCAGTTTAGACTCTGAAGCCGACTTTATCACCAGGATATCTAGGTACTAACCCTAAGCTGCTAAGGTAACCCTTCTGACTCCCTGCCCACGGAAGCACCAGGGCAACACCTGGTAGGTGGAGACCACCCAGGTACATAAACATGTATTGCAGAGAACCACACGATGTTGGACTCATACTTCTGTAGACTTTTTTGCAACAAGTGGCCCCATCCATCATCTGTTTTCACCACTCATTGGCAGACAAGCAGCCAGACCTGGAGAGATAAAATACTAGCGAAAGTCTAGCTGGTCACCAGCAAAGTTGCGGGAAGAGCCCCATCTACTTGGGCTTTTGCTTCTAGAGAGAAAGGCAAAGCAGAGAGGAGTAATGTCTTAAGAAAATGAAAGCTACAGTCTATTGAGCACTTACCATGTGTCGGCGCTCTGTCAATGCTTTATGGATACCCAGCCATAAGGAGAGGACACTGAGCCTGGGAAAGGGGAAGTGAGTTCTCTAAGGTCAAAGGTCAAGCGAGTGGGCCTCTGCCATGTGGACAGACTCCAACTGTGCCGCAGCCCTGTGTAGTAAATGGTGCCCTCCCAGTGGTTTGGGTAGTCTCACTAATCATTGTCCAAGTGACGTCATGATTTGGGGACTTTCCAGCCTCAGTATTCTAGAACGCATTGGCTGTTCTTTCTAAGGCTGGTCCCCAGTCACCTAGGGAATGCTCCACCTCGTCTTTGTGGGGGATACTCAGGCTGGTCCTGAATTATGTGCCTCAATTTCCTTCAGTCTTTACGATAGCTCTGAGAAATAGATGCCGTACATAAAACAGTACTGTTCCAGGGTGACAGCATTCAGTCATGCCTTTCATTCACCTACAACATCTGCAGCTTCACCTTGGTCTGCTCCATGGCTCTGTTTTCCAGTGGCTGAAGAACAGGTGCTGTTTCATCACATGCTCTGTGTCTTCCAGAGTGTCTGGTGTCACATGTGGGACAGAGAAGACTTTCAGCCCCAGGCAGCCAGTCTCAGAAGGGAACATCCCCAGCTGTCAGTGTAACTTTGCTACTGTCCAGAGCCCTTCTGGTCCCCAGTCCCAGGAATCAGAGAAAACCTGTCTTTAACCAGACTTTCCTCAGCTTGGATTTAAGTCTGAAAACTTAGAGAGAAAAACAGTGTGTCCACAAGGACTTGGTGGCCAGGGCAAGTATTTGATGAGCTCACATATTTGGTTGAGAAGGGAAAGAGGTAGTCTGTGCCAGGTTGCTCAAGGTAGGCCACACTCAGTAAAATGGTATGATGTCACTCTGTGTTTAAGGGCCCTCAGCTTCCTCCTCTTCCTCCCTGCAGCCCCAGCCCCGATCTAAACTTGTCGGTCCTTGCCCATGGCCCGACTTGCCTACAGGACCATCTCTATTCCTGTAGCCCATAGGCCCTCCCACACTCATCACTCCCTCTGCTGGGAGGCTGAGAGAGCTATTTTCTCCCCATTCCACAGATGGGAAGACTGATACTCAGAAGCAGTAAGTGGCTTGCCTTTGAGGCCACAGGGTGGTGGGGAGCCTGACTTGAGGCCAGGCCCTCCCACTTCGCCTCCAGGATTCCTGCCCTGTCACTCTGCCTCCTTGTCCAACCTCAGCACCGAAGTTCCTCACTAGGTACCTGCTTGGCACTGGGAGCCCAGGCAGGAACATCTCCTTAACATCCTGGGCAAATACTCTGTTCTTGGGATGATTTTCAGAACCGTACAATCCATTGCCTCTTGGGGTTTCTTGCCTGGGTTCTCTATAGATAGATCAGTGCTTCTATGCCTGAAGCAGGTCACATCACCCCCGCTCCACCCCTTACCTTCTCCCTTTGCAAGGGCATTATCTTCTATCCAATACCCTGGCCAGGAGCCTGGTGGTGGGCTCCTCTTCCACATCTGATTCCAGTGTCTTTGTCTTCTTAATGGCCCTTTAATCCACCCCATTCTCTGCATACACACTGCTCCTGCCTCAGCTTGGGTATTAATCATTCTCACTGCTACAACTGGAATAGACTCAGACAAAATTTCTCTGAAGCTGGTGTCCTGAGCGTCTTGTCCTCTCTCGCTCATATAGTGAGAGTTCTTTGGTTGAAAGCAACAGGGTCCTATGCTAGTAACTTAGAAGAAAATGCATCAGAAGGAGGTGAGTTTGCCCATAGGACTGAAGAGAGGGCTGGCGAGCCAGGCCTGGAACAGGCAGGTGTTGAAAATCTCACTGGAGAGAATAAACCCACCTCCCTACACTTTACTTTTGTAAATTGAATGTTCACTACAGTTGTCAACAGTGTGATAGAGTCTGGGAGGTAAGGGAGTAGAGCCCAGCTGAGGGCATGACTTCCCAGGGCCCTGAGTGAAGGATTTAGGAGCAATGAGTGAGACAAGGAGCAGTGTCTTTGAGAGAAAAATGAAATCAAAGCTTAGAAGGCCAGGCAAACAGTCATCAGAGGAGAAGCAAGGTAAGGGGAGGCAGGGAGGGAGGAAGGAAGAGGGAGAAAGAAAGGGTGGTGGAAAGAGGGAAGGGAGAAGAGAAGGAAGAAGATAAATGTACAAGGAGGAAAGAAGGATCCACATATCCCAGAAGACCATGGGGGAAAGGAAAGGGAAAAAACTGGTTACAAACAGAGAGGGAGGGAGGCAAACCATAAGAGACTCTTAAACAAACAAACTGAGGGTAGATGAGGGGTTGGGGAAGAGGGAAAATAGGTGACAGGCCTTGAGGAGGGCACTCTTTGGGATGAGCGCTGGGTGTTACATGTAAACAATGAACCACAGGACTCTGTCCCCAAAACCAAGAGCATACTGTACACACTGTTAGCCAACTTGACAATAAATTATATTTTAAAAAAAGAAGGAAAGATGGGTCAGGGGGAGGAAGGAGGCCACATGAAATTTGACATCTGTCTAGAATCTAGAAAACCCAGACTGACATCAGAGGTTTGAAACAGAGGGTAGGGGGTGGCTCTGGGGGAACATTCTTGAGCTGCAGAGAGTGGCCTCTGGAGCTTTGTGGGGGGGATTTGAGGCCTCGGTGTGGGCAGGAAGAAATTCTCTGAGGACACTCATCTCAGGCATGCTGGGCACAAAGGGAGCCAGAGGAATGAGCCCCCAGACCTGTCCTCAGTGCCCGGGGGGAGCGGGGGACCCTTAGAAGCTAGGAGATTTGAGGGCAACGGACAAGAGAGGACACAAAGCAGCCAAGCCTAGTGAGTGCTGGGTTTTTCTGGGTCCTCTGTAAGGTGGATGTCACTGTCCTCCCCACAGATGAAGATGGTAGATTCAGAGGGATTGGTAGCCTTCATCGATGTTACAGCTAGAAAGTGGGGCCCTGGGATCTGAGCGCAGAGCTGTCTGCTTGAAAGACACATGTGCCCTCTTCTCCACAATGTCTGCAGCCTCTGCTTATGAATTCAGGACCTGAGGCTCAGGGAGCCTTGGGGAGGCTGAAGGCTTAGGTTTCTTGGACAAGAGGACATTTGCACTGGACAGAGGTGCTGCTGTATCAAGGTGACCTTTCCACCAGGCCCAGGTGTGCCCCACCTCGGACATCCTATCTCTGCAGCTGGCTGGGCAGCCTGGGGAGGCCGCGGGGGAGGGGAGGCTTCCCCTCTCCCCCAAGCTGGCCTTTCAATGTCACTGGGCTGCTCCCTCCCATGTTTCTAGTACATTCCCAGCTGTTGATTGCTCCAGGGCCTGCAGGAATGGGTCCTGTGACCTGGCTGTTTTCTCAACCCAGCTCGGTCACAAGGGGTTGTTTTGTTTTCGCCACTGCTATTAAGTCAAACTGTGCTGTGCGGCATCTGATTTTGGCCTTCAGGCACCCTTGTTCTATCTCATTTCCAGGCCTACTTCCATTTGCCATACCTTCCAATGTGCCATCTGGAAATCCTATAACCACTCTGAAAGACAAGAGACCTGGTTACTCGGAAGTCTCTGTCCATCTGTCCGAATAGGAGTCAGTGGATCAAGTGCAAATGAGCCATTAGATCAATGGAAAATGCCAAGTTCACGGGTTTGTTTTCATTTAGCTATTTTCTAGATCTTGGTCCAGCCCTGCAAATAAACGCTTGACAATGATCCAGTTGCTTTGTTTGCTCTAATGAGATAGAACACCAGTCTCTCACAAATGATAATTCGGGCTTCATTGCCATTTTAGCAAATTCTCTGATTTGCCTCTTGCCGTGGTTAATAAGATAATTACTAGCTTTTCCTTCTTTTTGGGAGGATCCTGGGAAATGCCGACTTTGTATATGGCTTTGACACACAACATTGTCACTCCCATTGCTGGCAAGAG
Source organism: Proteles cristata cristata (assembly GCA_017311185.1). Classification (NCBI taxonomy): domain Eukaryota; kingdom Metazoa; phylum Chordata; class Mammalia; order Carnivora; family Hyaenidae; genus Proteles; species Proteles cristata. The sequence continues at coordinate 785,300 of JAESUZ010004239.1, forward strand.
ACCTCTGTCCTCTGAGCCCCTGGAGCACACAGGAGTACTGCAGTTTGGGGAGGTGGGGGGGACTAGAGTGAGGAGCAGTGGCCCCGCAGTCATAGGCTAACCGGGGGGAGTGGCAGTTTGGAGCAGAAGCCTTTCCACTTGACAGATGACTGTGAGCTGCAGTGCTAAGAGCTGGGACTGGGCCCTTGGGGCCTGTGCCACAATGCGGGGTGGTGGGGGTGGGGCACACGGAGGGGAGCAAAAGGAAACAGCACACTGCGCCCACGGGAGCTGGGGGTTGTCCCAACCCAGCAGTATCACTCCTTCCGGCAGCAGCTCCCTGGACACGGCGCTGGTCCTTTGTATTTTATACTCACCACATTTTGTACACGGTTCGGCCCAATGTGTGCACCACGACCCGCCCAGTTGATTCTGTTGCTTTGGTTTCACAATCCCCGTACTTTCAGGGACTGACAGGAACTGGCCACAAACAATGGATGTTTTTCAGGCACCATCCTGGAGAGAAGGCTGGGCCGCCTTTCGCACAGTGCAGTTTTAGGTTCCGTTTCCAGGCTGGGGCCCTGGCGGGTCAGCCACCGCTTTGTCTTCCCCTTCCCAGCCGGTCCTCTGGACGGTGAGCTCCTCTACATTCTAATGGCTCGTATCCCGCAACGATGCTGCTGGTTTCCAATCCCTCACACCCCAAATCTTACTCTTTCTCCCCTAACTGTAACCATATACTGCCTTTGTGAACTCTGGCTGCTGTGGTTGGGCTTTCTCAAGTAAGATGAAGACACCAAAGGGTAAGTTCTAGACAAATTGGGCTGGCATGGGGCTGGAATGTGGGTACATTATAAGTACATGTGAAGGGGAAGGAAAATAGTGCCTTCAAGTAATGAGAGGAACGTCATTCCCTGGGGAGTGGGGAGGCAGGTGTGACCAGGGTTCAGTTATCGAGGCCCACATCTGGAGGATCAGGGTGGGGTCAGGCCTTGTCTGCAAAGCTGGATAGAAAGTCTGGTTTTCCGCAATGCTGGTCGCCTCCCTCCCCCAACTCATTCACCTCATTGTGAAGAAACAGCTCATCTGAAGATGGCTTTTCATTTCATCTCACAGTCTAGGAATACAGGAGAAGCACACTGTTTTTCTCAGTGCCATTCTGCTTATTGATTGCCATTTACCAATTGTCCCTGCATGCTGGGAGAGTGGAGCTTATAAGAGACAAAACCACTCTCTCTAGCAAGATGGGGCTGTATCTACTTAATTGAAATATACACATGTGTGTACCTATGTACAAAGATAGACATACATGAATGTCTGAATGGGACCATGCCACCATACAAACATGACCGCAGGACAGGCTCTGATGTCAGACTTTCTCTTTTTCTCATGGAGGTGGGAGGATTCAGTATTATGTGTCAGCTTTAAGCCATGGTATTGTGTTGATTGGTCAAACATCTTTTTTTTTCTTTAACTTTTTAAATGTTTAGTTTCTTTTTGAGAGAGAGAGAACAAGCTGGGGAGGGACAGAGAGAGAGGGAGACAGGATCTGAAGCAGGCTCCAGGCTCTGAGCTGTCAGCACAGAGCCCGTTGTGGGGATTGAACCCATGAACCGTGAGATTATGACCTGAGTCGAAGTTGGATGCTTAACCAACTGAGTCACCCAGGCGCCCCTGGTCGAATGTCTTAATAACCCCTGGTTACTGACAAGGAAACCAAAGTTCAGAGGGGTGATTTGACTTGCCTGAATCAGAGTCCTTGAAGGGTGGAGCCTGGTGTTCAACCCAGGTCTTCTGGCTCCAAGTTTGCGCCTATGTCCAGTGATTCTTAGAAGGCAGGCACTGAGTCTTAGCATTGTATGTGGTTCAGTGGGAATCATAGCTTCCAGCGGGAATCCGTGCACCTTGTTGTACTGCATGGTGGTATTTCCAGCAGTAACATTGGCAGAGGGATGAGCGGGGCCGGGTTGAGAGTGGGGATGGGGAACTGCCTTTGGGATTCAGACTGGGTGGCCCTCATTGCACTTGGGCTGCATGAGCCCATCCAGGGGAAAGCTATGGCCTGGCCACCCTGACGGGGCCCCGCTGACACTGCTGGTCCTTCAGCACCCAAGCCGCTTTCCTGCCTGGAATGCAAACCATTCCCTGCCTGAGGCCCTGCCAAGCCTTGGCAGGATTAGATGTGACATTCAGTTCCCAATTAATCCAAGTTGGAACAGTTTTCCTGAAGGTGTAGAGACCTTACACTTATTTACTTATTTATTTTCTGAAACCCCCAAACAGTCTTAACCATATGATTTTGGATTTCTGCACATAAGATACATGAGCACAATTAATATATTTAAAAAATATTTAGAAATGTTTCTTTGTTTTTGAGAGAGAGAGAGAGAGAGACTGAGAGAGAGTGTGTGTGAGCATGGGAGGGGCAGAGAGACAGGGATACACAGAATCTGCAGGCAAATGCTCTACCCCTGAGCTATATCTGCTGGAGACACAGAATCCGAAGGAGGCTCCAGGCTCTGAGCTGTCAGCACAGAGCCCGACTCAGGGCTCGAACTCACAAACCATTAGATCATGACCTGAGCCCAAATTGGATGCTTAATCAATGGAACCACCCAGGTGCCCCATGATTAATATTTTTATAATAGGCATCCATCATAATTCTAGTAGCAATGGCACCTTCCTATATTTCTTTAAGGTTTATTTCTTCCTTTTAGGCTCCATCCCAGGAATTTGGGGTGGAATTCAGGAATTGGGAGGACTTTACAGTGTGAGAAGGGAATACAGACGTGTCCAGTCTGCTCTCTAAATTCTCTCTATGAAATTCCCACCAGTTTCACTTGGACTCCCCCACTCACGGGGAACTTCCTACCTTACAGAGTGACCCGTTCCCCCTCCACCAGCACCAACTCTCTGAGTGTCTGTATGGAACTGAATTAAGATGTGTCAGACCTGGGTGGAAGAGTAATTAGATCTGGAGAGACCTGAACCAAGCCACTCATTTTATGGGTGTGAAAACTGAGGCCTGAGAGAAGGAAGCCTAGTAACCAAGAATTCTGGCTTTGAACAGTTGTATAATCTGTGAGCTTCATGATCCTGCCCAACCCAGGGGTCCTGACTCATGGGACCCTTCTGCTGCACTTCAGCCATGTCCAGGCTGACCAGCAGGGATGTGTCTCTATTGCTTTGCAATAAATTAAATTTAATTTAATTAAATGATGAATTAACTGATTAGAGATATATGAGCAGTTACATAACTTTCTTTATATAATTGTATTGGGGGGGGGTGCTGCTGAGGGCTGGATGGACTTTTTCCTGGGAGTTAAAGTTTTTCTTGTTGAAAACTTTAAGTGTTGGAAAAACCCAAAATTGTTATTATACGGAGAATACAGACGAGAAGCATACATTTTTGTGATGATGGTTCACGATACTTCAATGTCATTACTTGGAGCAAAGTAGCAACACTATGCAGCAGGGGTTCATGGTGTGGTCCCTGGGCCAGCATCATCAGCGTCAAGGGAACTTATTATAAAGACAGCCCCTCTCTACTGAATCAGAAAGTCAGAGGATGGGGCTCCACACCGGTGTTTTCATAAGCCCTCCAGGGGATTCCCACACATGCCAAAATTTGAGATCCATTGTTATAGAGAATATGGTCTTCCTGGTCTGTGATGATTAATTTTATGTGTCAACTTGCCTAGGCCAGGATACTAAGTTGATTGGTCAAACAAGTGTTTAGATGTTGTTGTGAAGGTATTTTTTAGATTTAAATCAGTAGACTTTGAGTAAAGAGACTACCCTTCATAATATGGGGTGGTCCTCATCCAATCAGTTGAAGGGTTTAAGAGAAAAGACTGAGTTTCACTGAGGAGGAAGAAATTCTGCCTTTCAATTGCCCTGGAACTCAAGACCCCAACATCAACTGCTGCTAGAATTTCCAGTCTGCCAGCCAGCACCCCCTTCCACCTTTTTTTTTTTTTGGTTTGTGTTCTCTCTTTCTCCTTCTCTTCTCTCTTAATTTATCCATCCCACTGGCTCTGTTTCTGTGGAGAATCTCGACTAATACAAACATTAGATTCACTCTCTGCAATCTTTCTTAGCGCAAACTCAGCTGCAGTCTTCTTCAGTATAAGACTGCAGACAGTTAACTTCCATTAGGCAGGAGTTAGTATGAGCAAGAAACTTAATAGCTATCCAGGAATTAAAATATTAGCTATGAGCTTAAAATTTTGTAGGTATACCTGCTTTGGCAGAAACCACTTGATTTGGGTCATTCCTTGGAAGCTTCTTTATTGAGAAAAAATCCTGCTTTCAGTGAGCAGTTTAAAACCAGATGGACCTGAATTTGAGTCTGCGTTGTTATTTACTCACTAAATGCCCTCAGGAAAGTCACTTAACACAAGTGAGGCATGTTTTCCCAATCAGTGAAACGAAGTTACTAAGATTTTTTCCTTCTATGGCTTTAATAAAGCTTCTAGCATATCCAAAGTGCTCATTTATGTCAGGCTTAGAATAGGCATTTGATGAATGATAGCAATTATTATTTTAGGTGGTTACTTAAAAAAAATTTTTTTTAAATGCTTATTCACTTGTTGAGAGAGAGAAAGAGAGAGAGAGAGAGAGCAGGGGAGGGGCAGAGAGAGAGAGAGAGGGAGACAGAATCCAAAGCAGGCTCTAGGCTCTGAGCTGTCAGCACAGAGCCCTACGTGGTGCTCGAACTCATTAACTGCAAGATCATGCCCTGAGCCAAAGTCAGATGCTTAGCTGACTGAGCCCCACCAAGGCATTCCTCAACTGGTTACTTCTAAAAGTGAAGGTATCCAGGAGAGATAGTTCCATCAACTGGGAGTTCTAGGTAAGGATTCTCTGGATAATCCTGCATTTACTGTCATGCAGCAGAGAGAACACTTCCAAGTATAATCAGTCCATTGACATGGTTATTTGGGCAATGCTCTAGGCATTCTTCCGCATTGTAAGACACAGTAGTAGTCCCTGGTGGCATGAAATACCAAGGCAAGGAAGAACTGTGAAGGATATATCTATATTTTATTGTAGAAAGGACCCAGGCAGGCCAGAGCTTCTTGAAATGGCTATTAAAACAACACAGACTTTCAGAAAGGGACATAGGTGCACAATCTGTTGGAGACATTATCAATTGTACACAGTTCTAGAGATATGTATGTAGAGATATGCAAAGAAAATGATCTGGTTTTTATATTTAATTTTTTTAATGTTTATTTATTTTTGAGAGAGAGAGAGCAAGCTCAGGGCATGAGCTAGTGGGCCAGAAGCAGAGAGAGAGGGAGACACAGAATCCAAAGCAGGCTCCAGGCTCTGAGCTGTCAGCACAGAGCCCAATGCAGGGCTCAAACCCACAGGCTGTGAGATCATGACCTGAGCCAAAGTCAGAGGCTTAACCAACTGAGACCCCTAGGTGCCTTGATTCTCTGTGTCCAGCTGGGAAGAAAGCTGGCCTCTACACACAAGCACAGATTGGTAATTGAACTCAGTATAGCTTGAACATTAAATTATGTTTAATTGTGCCAATAACTTTAAAAAAACCAAATGCAAAGAATGAAGTTTAAGAAAAATAAGGGCCAAAATTAGTTCATGAAGAAATTAGAAAGTTTATGTAAACCACTAATTTTTAAGGAAATTAAAGTGGTATTTAAAGATATCCTGTCTTCAAAGCCCCACGTCCAGATGGGCTTTAGGTGAGTTTTATAAAGCATTCAAGGAATAGTTAATCCCTAATTTTTATAAGTGATTCCATCAATAGAAAAAGAAGATGCTTTCTGGCTTGTTTTGTGAGTCTAATGTAGTTTTTAATTCAAAATTCAGATAAGAACAATAAAGGTAAAGAAAACAGTATTCTAATTTCACTTATTACTGTAGAAGGAAAACTCAAATCTTAGCCAAGTGAATGAAATAACATGTTAAAAAATATATCATGCTCACATGGGAACATATATCATGCCCTACAAGGGCAGTTCATCACCTGAAGTTATAAAACTTTTGGTAAAAAAAATGTTAACCATATTAAAAGACTTCCAGAGAAAAATTGCAGGACAATTTAAATTAACATAGGAAGGCATTTTACAAAGTTCAACTTTTATGATTAAAAAATAGAAAATGGGAACGGGAGAAATTTTTCTTAACTTGGCAAAAGTTATATTCAAAAATCCTACAGAAACCTAATATTTAATGGAGAACATCAGACTCCTATTCTTCCATTTAGGAACAAGATCAGGATGCCCACTATCGCTATTTGTTTGATGTGGTGTTTGAGGTTCTGGCCAATGCTGCAAGCAAAGAAAAGAGAGATGTCAGATTTGACATGGAATGCCTATTCTGGTTGCTCTGTGGACAATTCATTGAAGGGAAGGGTGTAAGCTAGGAGACCAGATAAGAGGCTAAATTATCCCAGTGAGAGGTAATGGTAGCAGGCGCCAGGTTAGTGGCAGTTTTATGAGAAGTTGGTTGGATTCAGGAAAGAGCGTGAGCAGGGGTGGGGCAGAGAGAGAGCGACACAGAATCTGAAGCAGCCTCCAGGCTCTGAACTGTCAGCACAGAGCCTGATGCGGAAGCTGAACTCAAGTATCATGAGATCATGACCTGAGCTGAAGTCAGACACTTAAGAGACTGAGCCACCCAGGTGCCCCGAAGGTTGAAGTTTTTGAAAATGTTTTTACTATGTTTGTTGAGATGCCTCTTTGGTTTTTCTTTTTTAATTGATAAATATGGTAAATTACATTGATTGATTTTCAAATCATAAATAGACCTTGTATTCCTGGAATATATCTCACTTGATCATGATGTATTATTTTTTATATCACTGGATTTAATTTGCTAAAATGTGGCTTTTTTTTGGTATTCATTTTCTTAAGGATATTGGTCGATGGTTTTCTTATAAAGTCTGTCCAGTTTTGGTATCAGGGCAATACTTGCTTCTTAGAATGGGTTGAGAAGTATTTCCTCCTATGCAATTTTTCTGGAAGAGTTATGTAGAATTGGTATTAGTTCTTCCTTAATATTAGGTAATGAAACCCGGAATTTTTCTTTGTGAGAAGATTTTAAGATATATATTTACTTTAAAAAAATAGATATAGGGCACTGTCAGGTTATCTGTTACTTTTTAGTGAGCATTGATAATGGTTCTCAGCAAATTCATCCATTTCATTTCATTTGTTGAATATTTTGGCCTCAAGGTTTTCACAATATTCTCCTTTTTTTCCTTTTAGAAATAGAATCTATAATTATATAATAACTACCATTCCTGACATTAGTAGTTTGAATCTTTTCTCTTATTTTGTCATCCATCTGACCAGGGGTTTATCAATTTTATTGGTCTTCTTTAAAAAAAAACTTCTAGCTTTTAATTTCACTGGTTTTTCTCTCTTGTTCTTCTATTTTCTGTTCCATGATATATGCCCTGATCTTTATTATTTCCTTTCTCTTGCTTACATTCAGTATAATTTGCTCTTCTTTTCTATTTTTCTTGAAAAGATGGAAGCTGATAAACAGATTTGAAATTTTTTCTGCTTCCAAACCTAGTTTGGTGCCGTCAATTTCCCTCCTTGCTTGATCCCTATCCCACCAGTGTTAATGTGTCCTGGCACTCAATCCATTGATTGAGTTTTCTTCTCATTATGGGTTATTTTTTCTGCCTCTTTGCATGTGTGGCCATTTTTTTTTAATGGAATGCTGAACACTGTTACTTTTTTATGTTGTGTGCTGGATATTTTTGTTTTACTGCATGGTTTTTGGAGCTTTGTCCTGAGATACAGTTAAGTTACTTAGAAACAGTTTGACCCTTTCAGGTCATGCCTTTAAATTTCTTAGCGGGGCTGGAGCTATATTTACTCTGAGGGTAATCATTCTGTAGTCCTGAAGCAAGCTAGACTCCAGCCAATGCCTTATGGTGTATGAACTTTTCAGTCTGCCTTGAGGGAAGAGACGCTATTCCGGTCCTATGTGAGTGCTGGGAACCCTGCCCTGAGGTGACGTCAGGTGGTTCTCTCCTGGACTCTGGTAGTTTCTCCACAAGCATGTGCTGATCAGTGCTCTGCTACATACTTAAAGGGGACCCTTTCTCTCGAACTCTCTGGAGTTTCATTAACTTGCATGTCATCCTTGTGCAGGGGCCAGGCTAATATTACTCCTCTGTATTGTCCAATGTGAGTACATGTCTCCCCTGAGTGAGCACTAGAGTTCTCTAGAGTTGTCTCTTTGCAGCTCTCTCTTGCTCCAGATCCTCAGTATTCGACTTGGTTTCTTTGGACTCTCAGTTTTGTCTCCTCAACTCAGGGAGTCTTCAAGCTATGCCGGGGTTCCCTCCTTGTGCCATGGAAACTGGTCAGTGAGATGGGCGATCAAAGAGGTCATTTGTTTTCTCTCTCAGGGATCCCTATACTTTGTGTCTGATGCGCGTGTGTTGAAAACTGTTATTTCAGATATTCGGTCAGTCCTGTCCCCCCACCCCGCAGCGATTCTTGGTGAGGGAAGTTAACTCTGATCCCTGTGACTCCATCTTGGCCATTTAAACCTTGTAACAGTCTTTTTTTTTTTTAAATTTTTTTTAAAATTTATTTCTAGGAGAGAGAGAGAGACAGCGTGAGCAGGGGAGGGTCAGAGAGAGAGGGAGTCACAGACTGAAACAGGCTCCAGGCTCTGAGCTGGCAGTCAGCACAGAGTCCGACGCGGGGCTCAAACCCATGAACCGCAAGATCATGACATAAGCAAAAGTCAGGCGCTTAACCGACTAAGCCACCCAGGCGCCCCTAAACCTCGTAACAGTCTTATAGGAGATGAAGACTAGTATTATCCCCACCCGCCCTTTACGGATGAGAAAATGAACTGCTTTTTTCAATAACTTCCCAAGGTCACCAGCTAGAAAGTGACGGTGTCTGAGGTGGAACCCAGCTTCCATCCAGCCTCCTCTCTCTCCGTTTCTGGGCTCCCATGGCACAGGAGGCGGTACAGTCAGCATCTGCTAGAGGGCGGCAGAGATCCAGTATTGTTCAGATAGACCTGGTGGCCTTTTATCCCCCCCGTGGCTTCTTTCACTTGATCCTTATTCTAGGCTCCTCTCCTGTCGCCTGCTTTTGTGTGTGTACGCCTGGTGATTTCTCAGCTTTAAGCTTTGTGGCTCACAACAAACTTCTTGGATGGTGGGGCTGAGATGCAGCCCCAGACACACTCTCCTGGGGGCAGCGGCTGAGGAGCCGGGGGCCAGGGGTTCAAGGGGCAGCAGGAGAAAGCCAACCGCAGGTGACAGGTGGTGTGGAAAAGCTGGACTCTGCCACTCGTCAGTGTAATCTATACAAAATCCTGTGGGGTTTTAAAAGCATGTTTGCAGCACTTTCGCAAGCTAAAACCTGGTCACAGCTTCAACAGGGCTTGGCCGTCCAGTGGTCCAGCTCCCCCTCTCCCCATTCATAGTGGCGGCTGGTGGGACTGTCACTCGTTTGGTAAAAATTTTTGCTTTCCTAGAATTTGATGAAATATATAAAAATGGTTAAACGATGTAAATTCATTCTTTATGCTGTTCAAGGAACTGATATTAACTGGTTATTGTTGAAAGTTCTGGAACTGAAATAAGCCATCCATGGAGGGCAGAGGTGGCCTTCCCGACATCTGGAAATGGGCTCCTTCCTGGCACTGTTTTTCCTCCAGGCACAAATACGGCTCCTAGAGGGACAAAGGGAGGCAGAAGTCACCAGAAACCTTAACAGGATGCAGCTGCACAGAGACCACCAGACTCTTACACGTGTTCACACCTCCCGGATGTGGGCTCCTAGAGGGCTCACCTCTATACCTTGTGGAGCCCACCCAGCTCAGAGTCTGTGCCAATATGCATTCCTTATCAGATTTCAGGGATTTGAGCTGCATATATTCTCTTTTCCTATACCAGGCATCATAATCTCAAAGCTTTTTCAACATTTTTCATCTATTTTATTCATTAATACAAAGTCTATGTATAGGCCCTGTGCTGGTACAATGGTGTGCAAAACAGACATAATTGTTTGTTCATAGAGCTTGACATCAAGCCGGATGTTCGATGCACACAGTGTAACAAGCATGAAGCAAGGAGACCTCACTGGGTCCTTGGGTCAAGAAAGACTTCCTGGAGAAATGAACTCTCAGTCTGCATGTGGAAAGGGCTTGGCATCAGGGAGAAACCTGGTGTGAGTAAGAATTCTGTCAAGGGTGTGCAGGAAGGAGTGTGGATGGTGTCTCCAGCTGGCAGTGCCCAGATCCTGTGAGCTGTAACTGAGGGGCTTTGCTCAGGGTTATGTAAGGAAGCAGAGCCCTTCCAGGTAATTTGAGTAGAGAGAGATTTAATATGGGGGATCTCGGGGATTTTTCCACCGTGAGAGAGACTGGGGAGTGGAGGTCAGGAAGACCTCTTCAGGACTTCCAGAACAGCAATCAAAGGGAAGTCATCACCAGTGACTGCAGGGACTTTAGTATCAAAGCAGGCATCGCCAGGACACCTGGAGACCTGAGGTGGATGGATGCCACCTCCGTGCAGCACCCAGAGGCCAATGGCTGCGGCTGCAAGACAGAGAAACACACTAGTTCTCCACTTCTAAACTCCAGATCCCGGTGTCCAAGCTCACAGACTGACCTAACCTGTACCCAGGGGGAGAGTGATGCTGGGGCTCCAGACATATCTTCGAGAAGCAGAGGACACTGTAGCAGGGACATGGAGCTACTGATGACAACAGAACATCCAGAAAAATCATTAAAGGAGAAGCAGCTGGGTTTGTGTCTTGTCTCTATCACCCACTCTCTGCATGCCTATCTCCCCAGGTCTCGGTTTCCTCATCTGTAAAGAGGGATGACAGTACTGCCTGTTTACTGTGTATCGTAAAACATTAGGCAAGCCACCTGAGTAAAGTTCTCAGCACAGTATTGGGCATGCAGGTTTCAACAATTCCAAATCAAGAAATTATCATCATTATTACTGTTAGTGATGTTTTTGTTATTGTGTATTGAAAAAGAAGTTGAAAGCCATTACAAGATTTAAAAAACAGGATAGAAATATGCTCATCTTTGAGCAAAGTTGCAGTAGCTTTGGGGTGTCAGTGTCATTCCACTCCCACATCTTTGGCAAGTTACTGTGCATCTCAACACATTCAAATGGGCCATGTGCAGGATGCCTGTGGGGTGGGCGGGATCTTTTCCTTGCGTTTGGCCCAGTGAGAATTTGCCATTCTCTAGGGGCCACAGTTTATACAACTGTCCAGTGCGGTTCAAATGGTTTCCATCGCTTAGTCTTGGAACCATTTCAGGAGATTGCTCTGGCTTCCTTCTTCTCATTTTGGGGCCACAGGAGCCTCTGAACAGGGTTTGCACTGTTAGTCTGGGAGACGATAGCAATGCAATTCTGGGAGGATCTGTATTGTGGACACAGCTCATGAACAAGAGTGGGAATGAGACAGACCCCTGAACTGGGCAGATATGGAGTCAATGCTGATCCAGACAAGCCAGGGTCCAAGAGCAATATTCACAGGCCCAATGGGTTATTATCACTCGAGAAATGGAAAAAGGAGCCAGCACCCCGGGGCCCAGTTCCATAGAAACTAAAGACCCAGACTGCTGGAGTCGCCAGACTCACTCTGGTGTGTGGCTGCTGGTGGGCATGGAGCTCCAAACCTCCTGACAGTTTGCAGATCCTGGGTGTTTGAGACCACAGGAGAAGGATCTGGAGTTCCTGGCTTATGACACCAAAGGTGCTATTCTAAACACTGCTCTGTGCTAACTACTTAATCCCCACACCAACACTAAGAAGCAGGTACTATCACATTTCCAGCTACAAATGAAGACACTGAGGTTCAGAGAGGATAAGCACCTGCTTCAGGTCACACAGCTAGGAAGTTGGATGGCTTGGACCCCAGTGGGCTGTGTCCAGCACCCTGCCCCTCCTCCACAGATGCCCCTGTGCACTTTCTCATCGTAGACTCTAAAGCCCGTCCTGATGACAGCTGGGAGATTGTTTAGTGCTTTTCAAAGCCGGTTTGCAGAATTTGTGGGTATTTAAAATGTTCAGTAATCATAAAAGACAAACAGCCCAGAGAGAGGAGGGCATTGCTCTGTAGGAAAGAATGTGACTAATGCAGGGCCAGAGGCAGCTTAGCACACTACCCAGAGTGTTGTGTGTGTATTCACATGTATGTTGCACATGTGTGTATATGCATGTGTGTGTGCAAACTCAGGAAAAGGCAAGTTTTAATTATGACTATTTATTTATTTTTTAAAAATGTTTTATTTATTTCTAGGAGAGAGAGAGAGAGACAGCGTGAGCAGGGGAGGGTCAGAGAGAGAGAGGGAGTCACAGACTGTAACAGGCTCCAGGCTCTGAGCCGGCAGTCAGCACAGAGCCCGACGCGGGGCTCGAACCCACGAACCGCGAGATCATGACCTAAGCGAAAGTCGGATGCTTAACCGACTAAGCCACCCAGGCGCCCCTTGATTATGACTTTAATTACGTCAGACCCTAGAAGCTAGAAATGCAAACTACTGAATTCCTTCTGACAAAACTAGTTCTTTCTGTTTATTCCTTTATTCTTTTTTCATTTTAATAAAGGCAATGCTACCTCTGAGGGAACGTTTGGAAATTAAGCCTCTGTGTTTTGTGATTTTACTAGCATTAAGGAAACTGGTGTTCACATCTTCATCCTCAGGCACGCACACTCTCGCTCTTGTACTCACAACAGAAGACGAATAGAAGCAAGGAATCTCAAACTTGCAGAGGACCTGAACGACCTTTCATCTTAAAGGAGCTCCAATGTGCCTTCCTGAATTGTCCTCCTGGCTCCTGGCTCCAAACCTTTCTTTCCTCATCTGGAAACCTACTTCTCCTGAGGGCATCTGAGGCTTCAGCGAAGGAACATGTGTGGAGAACATCAGTCAGGTGTGGCATGTCCTTGGCAGGCCCCAGGTGTCAGCTCCCTTTACCATCCTCAGCTCTGCATCCCAGTGCCTGACAGTGGACGTGTTACTCTCTAGGACACTTCAAGAAGCCTGACACACACAGGGTGCTACCCTTCTTATGAAGGTGACAGGTACCCCGAGGCCTGGACTTTAGATTCTAAAATTGTCTTACCACAACTTGGCTATTGAATATCGTTAAGTTTTAGCTTTTCTCACTATTGTCTAATATGTGAGTTTTAAGACCTAGTTTGGAGGTTCGAAAAATTGAATATTGAGTATTTTATGGCTCCTGAGTCTCCTTCCAACAAGACAGACGGAGGGCAGGGTGGCATACAATAACTGGTGGGAAATAAATACACAAAAATGGCATTTCTATCTGTCACCTTGCTCTTCCTTTTAGACCGAAGACGTTCGTGTTTGTTAGCTGGGTTGGCCAATGCTTTGAGGGAGTTGGGTTTACACTCGACCCTTACCCCTCAGCAGCCCTCAGAGGCCCAGGTAGTAGGTTCAGAGGTCTGAGGATCCTGTCTTCTGTTTCTTAATCTCTCTGGCTCCCTTTTGGCCTCTGGTATGAAGTCAGTGCAATTACCACTACCCCACGATTTAGCTAGCTCTCCGCACTGTTTCCAGGGATGTCTGTAAAACCAACTTACCCCAATGATAGCTTTTTAAAAGGTTCACGAAGAATTCCCACAATCTACCCATAACCTCTACTGCAGAATTCATAAGTCCCCAGAGAACAGTGTCACGTAATGGGATATCACCCCGCTGGAATGCTGCCCGCCTGACTCCCCTCTCCCCCTTTGCCCCCCACTCTGCAACCATGGACATTGCAGGCACTGTCTGAGCTTCGTTGTCTTTAAATGCAAAGCAATAGCAATGCAATCTTGCTTTGCTGGATTGACAGGATTGTTTTAAGGACCTAGCCATGGTAGATGGTGAATTCTTTGTGCACTGAGCAATGCTGGACCACTTGTCCTCTTAGCCTTCATCTCCTGCACCTGCTGAGTGACTGGGAACTCTTCCTTCCTCACCTTGGCACTTGCGCCAGCGCAGCCCACTCTCCTGAACACAGAGGGAAAGAGTCTCCACAGGTCTGTCCTGGGGAGCCCTGTGCAGGAGGCCTGCTTCGGACCAATGCTGAGTTCAGAATGAAGCCTAATTAGTTGAACAATTTGTAGTCTCGCTTAGTCGAGAAACCCTTGGGGGAGCGCACAGAGTGTGACTCACATTCCAACTTTCTGATACGGGAGAATGTTTTCAGAGTCCATGTAGCGTTGTAGCCTGGGGTCACACAATCCAGACACTCGGCTTCTCTTCCTTCCCCAGCATTCCTCAAGACCTTTCTTTTTATCCCCCTCCCCCCGCAGTGCACCAATGAGCTTAGTCAGAGTGAGGGATCAAGAGTCCGCCAGAATAAAGGCTCTTCTGTGTCCATGTGGCCCAGAGTCAGGCTCCCTCTTCACACGTGGTCCTGGTCAGACCCAGGGTCTTTCTCACAAACACATGAAGCAGCAGAATAAAAGGGTCCGGACATAGCATCTAGTCCAATGGTTCTGTCTGAAAGAGGGTAAACTGTGCCCATCTGCAGAATTGAAAGTCACCTGGGAAGGATCTAATCCAGCTTCCATGGAACTTTGGGCATCAGAGTAATAGAACATGCTTCGGGCAAGGGGAGAGGTCCTTTTTATCTTCCAGAGAGACAGTTGCCTCCTTTGATCATTCATTCATTCATTCATTCATTCATTCATTCATTCATTCACTTATTATTACTGCTTGAGCTCAGGATGAAGTCACAAACTGGAAATAGTTAGTCTAAAGAGCAAACCAGATGTGGCCCTTGACCTCAGGAGCTTTATTGTCCAATGAAAGAGTAGAGCAGGGAAGAAAATAATAGAAACTGGGAGGCCGTGCTAGACCAGACCAGGCCTTCTGGGCCATGGGAAGGAGTTGGGTCTCCAGGTCAAAAGCAATGGGGAAATTTTGAAGGGATTTTAGGGTGCAAGTGATACATCAGCTTTACCTTTTTTTTTTTTTCTTTAAGTGAATGAATTGGAGAGTCAGGACAAGAGGCCTGGAGAATATTCCAGGGTGTCCAAGGTAGGGAGGAGCGTGGCTGGGAGTAAGGTGCTGATGGTGGAGAAGAGGGGAGTGGGCACATCTGAAGGGTGTTGGGAGGTCAATAACACGAACCTGCCCCTGCCAGAGGACTTGTTCAACTGTTGATCATCACCTAAAAGGAGCGAATGCCAGTCCTCAGCGGATTAGGGTAGACCCACAGGTCTGAGGGTGAGGGCACTGGTGTAAGGCACCAAATTAGCAGCAGATCAGATGCAGAGGCTGGTGCCAACTCAGGAGAACCACACTGGGGCCTGGAGATGATGCCTGTCCATGGGCCAGGGCCCCTCCTCAAGGACAGGCTTCAGGGAGGGGGAGGGGAGGGATCCTGTCTCCAGCCTCCTGTGGCACTGAGGCACTGAGGGCAGGTGGGGAAGAGTAGAAGAGAGCACAGAGTAGGGGAGGGCACAGACTGCACACAGTCTCACTTCCTCTTCTACTGTCACTGTGCCCACAACACATGCTTGAGCCAAGGATGTGAGTGGCGGCAGGGTGGGGAATCGGAGAACAACGGGCATTTGATGCATCTGGGGGCAGGGCAGATAATGAGATTCAGGCATGAGCCCAGGGGGGCTGTTTGAGGTCCCGCCTGCCCCCCTTCGTGGCACCGAGGGCAGACTTAAAGGTCAGGAGGCCCTGTCCCTCAAAGTGCAGTTCCTTCCTTGTGGCTCCTTAGACGTCGGGCCCTCTCATGTGGGGCTCTCCTGGTGGCCCCATCCCTCCACGCTCTCTTCCCTGCCCCTCCTGCTTCTGTTCACAGCAACTTCAATGCTTCCATTGTGGCAGCAGCTACATCACTGGAGGCTCTGACTCACCCCCTCTCCCTTTCCCCCCTTCCTGCAGGCCCCTAGGGGAATCTGGGTCCCGGGAGTGGAGAGCTGGGCAGCTCCTGCCTGTGGTCTGTACCCCTAGACCTCGACTGCATCGTTTCTGGCTCACCTTCTCCATTCTGGGTCTCTGGCTTCCTGTGGTCTGCTCCCTCTCCCGCCTCTTCTGAGTGGAAGCTAGGAATTAGGCAGGAAAACTACTTCTCCAGTAGGCGGACACTCAAAGCCACGAGGATCCAGCTTCTCCCTCCATAGAAGCTTCTTGCCTATACAGATCCTTTCTGTAGGATCCACACTGGGGGGAAGATGGTAGGTCCTGAAAAACGGTGCTGTGGTTTTGGTTACAGCTTTTGTAATCAAAGACCGAGACTGAGAAAAAGAAACAGTGAGACAGAGAATTTTTAAAAGAAACCACCTTTATTCTTTTATTGCCCAGGTGGGCTACACTAATCCTGATATAATATAACTTGGGAGTCATATGGTTTGAATGGAGAAGTCATTCACTTTGGTGTGAGACATATACAAATTCCTCTCTTCTCTGGCCTTGATTTTCTTCTCTGTTAACAGGGTCTCATGCTTCTAACACTTCTGTGAGTTGTGGGATTCCAGGAGACCCGGGAGCAAATGCCCAAATGAATGACCAGGAACACATAGGAGGTTCTCAGTTCAGGCCTCACCACCCCACACTCCCTACCTTTCATTACAATGTCATTAAGTTTAAGTTCATGTGATAAGGGATAAAGCAGGATTAAAAAACAACAACAACAAAAAGCGATGTGAAGATTCATGAAGAACTGGGCCTTTGAGCTGAATGAAGGAGGTTGTCTCGAATCATGGCAGCCATGTAAGGCCAACCAGCTGGCCACCCAGGTAGACTAAACCGGTGCAAAGCTCAACATTCTAGAAAGAGGGTTTTCTTTTTGTCCCCTGCTCTGGGCTGCCAGCAAACTCCTGGAGCCCGTGTGCATGCAGAGGAAAGCTGAAGGTCCTCACTGGGGAGTCTAGAGCCCCAGGCCACAGCACACACCTAAAGGAGGCAGGGTTCCTCCAAGGATCCTCCCATTGGGCATGGCGGTGAGCTCTTGGAGAGGCCTGTGTTGGGCAAGTCCAACTCTTGCACTGTCCCCTTCCATGAGGCAACCCCTCACCATTTTGTTACTGTGCACTTTCTTATGGGGGATATACTTCCCTGAGAAAGCACCACCTTGACTTAATTATTACCTGGAGGCATTAGGGCTGTTTCCCCCTAGAGAACCAGGTGTTACCTCACTCTCTGTGGTTGAGGGTAGTCTCTGCTCCCTGTGAAGAAAGCCTAATTCTCGGAGACCATACTCACCCCCAGTGCTTCTGGTTTCAGAGTCCTACTGGAGTCATGGGGACCCAGTGAGCCTGCTCAGCCCTATGAATTGGAAACCCCATCTGAGGAAGGGACCTCATCCTAGTCCATCCTCCGGCAGGAGTCCTTTAGATATTTGTGCTGCCGAAGGAGAATCTACCAGTAGGCCTTCTTGCCCCTCTGTCTGCACTCTTTTTGAGCTCCAGTGAAACGGCTGGGTGACTGAGGCCCGAGTGCCAAGCATTCATGTGTGGTGAGCAGTCATGAGGAACAGTGGTTGACTGGGTCGGGGTGGGGGATCCCAGCCCCATCCCGGTCCCTGGCTCTCAGGGAGGCAATGACACAGGGTGCAGGGTTGGGGCAATGAGGTTGGAGACGTGCTGGATAACCATGTGTGGACACGGAGAATCAGGGCACTCTGCACTGTAAACCATGGCCCTCACAGCCTAGGTGGAAAGCAGGGCTGGCCCAGGGCAATGCACTGCCAGAACTTCCCCTGCTGATGCCGTTCCTGCCTGGGTACCCCGGTGTTCAAGGGTGCCCCCCCGAGGGACATGGACTGACATTCCCACCCTTGCTTTATGTGTGTAACAGGCTGGGCCCAGTTGCATTCTCCCTGCTCTGGATGGCCTCTTCTCCAGGCCCTGATGATCTACTTCAGCCTGTTACGAGAGGCATTGTGACAGTGTGACAGTCCTCCTCCTGCCCACAGAGGAAGCAGAGTCTTTCCTGATTTAGTCACAGCATTTTGTATCACTGGGTCTTGTTTAGGACTGGCCTTTTTGTCTAGATTTTTATCTTCCCCTCCTATTTGCTGTTATGGTTCAACCCTTAGATCCAACAGATCCTTGAGCGTATGTGTCACATGCTCCTTCCTGTAGAAAGTCTTCCTGAAGCCTCCTAAGAGCTGGTCTCTCCCTTTTTTGGGCTCCAACAGCATTCCCCTGTGACGTTAGTCTATGGCCTGATTATGCTGACCCCTGCATTGCTCTGGATGTGTCTTACTTCCTCAGCCCAGGAGCACCCTCTGAATCTCTCAGCCTTTTCCTGTCAGACCTGAACAAGCCCAGCAGCTACAAAGTGATGGGATGAAGTCCAGCACAGAGTGGAAGAACAGACACAGAGTTTTATCAATAAGCAAGGGTGATGGAGAGGCAGGGGGGAGCAAGTGGGGCTGTGGGGTAGACAGACAGAGCATGGGCTGGAGAGGTGGGGATCAGGTTTAGGAGTCTCTATCTCAGGTGAAGGGTGCTGGGTCTGTGGGAAAGTAGTGGGTCCAGTGCAGGCTCCAGCCACATGCTCAGAGGGTGCTTGGTAACTTCCCTCTGGGCTCCTGTGGGCCTTCATCCACAGGCCTTTCCCTCCTGTCCAACTCTACAAAGCTCAGGTCCCTCTGTGAGCTCTGGCCCCATATCCCTGCCCTGTGCAGGGCACTCGCCACACTGCCTGTGCCTTTAGCTTTCCTTTGGGGAATCCTGCAGGCACAGGGGTGTGGATCCTTAAAATAGGGTCCTGCCCATCGCTTTTGCTACTCTAGAAAGCCCAGGGGAGTCCTGGGCTGCCAGTAATCAGTTCATCATACTTTTGCTGACCGATTGGCTGATTGCAGAACTGCCAGATGCACATTAAAGTACAGGCATGAAAACCGAGAGCCATCACGTGGTCTGGGGCCCTTCTCTGGTTCCCAGTGGTCCCACCTCTTTGCATTGTGACACTGCCACCCCACAGACTTCACCCTGTCCCTTGAAGCCCACCATTCCATCTGCACAGTGCTTTTTTCTTCTTCTGATTAGCTCTCTGTAAGATGGCTTATCTGGGGTTTCTGTGGGCAAAGAGCACATGCATGAGGCTCACTACTGTTTCTTTTCTATTCATTTCTGGCTCTGGGCTCTGACTAGGCATAGCCTTTGCCCTTTGGCCCCCTCCATCCCAGAAGAGACCCTCTGGGTATCCAGGCAGCCACTCCAGGCCTGGGAACAGCTTTACCTTCCTCATATGTATGTGGGGTTGTCTCCCAGGATGCAGAGATCTGGTAAACACCACCGTTGTCTCCCCAGCCCCTGCTAGGTGCCCAGGGCTCTTTATACAAACAGAACTAGGTGGCGTGCAAGGAGAACCTATTCCCAAGAGCCCTGGTGCCCAGCCCACTGTCTGACATCAGTACGAGAAGATAGAGACTGCTCAAGGTAAGGCCACTTGGTGGCCATTTCCCACTCTTCCTGGGAGTGCTATGCAAGTAAACACAGAATGTGTATCCTCATGTGGGGCAAAGGACGTGGCATTGGTCCAGGAGGCCAGATGTCAGTGTATGAGCAGCAGCTCTATCCTAATGGCCAAGCATTGCCCTACTGGGGCCTCAGTTTCCAAATAGGACAAAAATGAGAAATCTGAATGAGCAGCTTTCTGATCTGGATATCTGTTTATGTGTGATAAAGCACCTCAACATTTAGTAGTTTAAACTACCATTCATTTGCTCATGAATCTGCAGTTTGGGCCTGACTCAGGAAGTTCAGCTCATCTCTGCTTCACTTACCACCATCTGGGGCAGCTCGACAGCCTGGGGCCTCAATTGTCAGAGGATTCACTCCCTCTTACTCACATGTGGCTTTGCCATGTGGTTGCCTAGTGGTGGCTGGGTGCCAAGATGGTGGCCAGGTGCCAAGTGCCAGCATCCTCATAGAAAGGGAGAGAGGGAGAGGGAGATAGATAGGGGTAGAGAGACCAAGAGAGAGAAAGTGAAAGCTGCCTCATGACCTTTCATGATCTGGCCATGCAAGTTACTTCCAGGGTATTCTGTTTGTTAGAAGCAAGTGACTAGGACTGGCCCATATTCCAGGGGAGGGAGAATAGATTCCACTTTTTGACAAGAAGAGTGTCAATGAATTTGTGGATTTCTGGACATGCTCGGATACCACCACACTTTCCATCACTAAAGAGGCCATGGTATGTCATGATGTGTGACAGCATGGTGAAGACCGGGATTCCCCACACAGGCCCACTCTGCCAGTCTTTCTCCCCAGATTTCACTGCCCCTCCTAACTGAATCTGCACACTGGATAGAACAGGAGATCCGAACTCTCTGGAGTTGGTAGAACGGTCTAGAATCTCTTTTATTGGGTAATTTTTGCATGAAACTAGTTCAGTGCATAAAGATCTGAACTGGGGAGTATCTGAAAGGCACATTTCTGGAAATCTCCAGCTGGCTGAGTGCCGACTAGCCTACTTATTCCTTTTCTTTGAAGACTCCCCAGAATGACTGTAGCCCAAATGCAAGGTGCCTCCCCCAGTAGTACCCCAGCTGGCGTCTCTCGCTCAGCCAGCAGCTGAGCTCTTGCCTGGCCTGGGCTCTGGGACTAGACACTCCATGTTGTTCATGTATGTCTCTTCCCTTTTTTTTTATCAGCTTCTCCATCAAGAAGTTTTATTACTTTCCAACGGCCTGAGCCTCTCAAGTTCCCCCTTCTTAGGAAAAGTGCATTTCTAAAGAGGAGTTTCAGTCAACCACTGCAGAGTCATGATGCATGCCACCTGGGGATGGATCCTGGTGTCCAGGGGTCCACAACTCCCTGCCGTGCCTGGACAGGGTCAGTTAAAGGGCCTCATTCCGCCCATGCTGCTTGGGTGACAAGAGACACATTTTCTGTCCTTGGTTTGTATCTTGGGGAATTCTCCTTCACATGCGTTTCCTGCCCCTTGGCCTCCAGATGGCAGTAGCAGAGAACTGGAGGGTGGAGGGTGGATGAACATCCGAGGTGGTTGTCAGAACAAGAAGGGAAGGAAACAGCAGGGTCCTTTCTGACTCCGGTCGCCTCTAAGCTCATTTCTGTTGCTGAGGAAGACAGTTTTCTTCCCCGGACCCTGGGCACTGTCATCCCCTGAGGTGGGAGAGCTCTAGTGCCATTTTCAGCCATTTCTTCACATCATCATCAACTCTTAATACAGCAGGCACTGAGACCTGACGGAAGTCAGTGTAAGGCTGGGCCAGTGTCTGCAGCCACACAACCCTGAGGGGCACTTGTGGACCCATCCACATAGAGCAAGGTGAACAAATTACCCAAAAGAGCTGCTAAACCGTGAACCCAGGATTAGCTATTAGGGGTCCTGGATGCAGACTTCCCTCCACCCCCATCAAGATGCATGACAGATGACAGGTCATTTTCCCTCTCTGGCCTTCAGTTCTTGTATCTACACACGGATAATTTTGCACTAAGTTATTGCTAAGCCACCTTCAGTTTGAATGTTCTATCATCCTAGCTGTGGTGAAAGATTACGAATGCTCAATTAACGACAAAGTAAATGAGACACTCTTTTGGTTCTGGTTCTGGAGGAGTTCTTAAAGAGGGGCCAGAGGGCCAGAGTAGGCCCCACAAATGTGTGCAAAGTATCAGGGGCTGTTCACAAATAGAAACTAGAAAACAGCAGCAGACAAAACCTAAGAAGACTGTGGGACTGAACCTAGAGGCAAATCTGCTGCTGCTGTCTTTCCCTCTAGCCCCCTGCCTCCCACATGGTTCACTTCATTTTTTTCCCTTAAATAATTTATTGTCAAGTTGGTTTACATATAACACCCTGTGCTCATCCCAACAAGTGCCCTCCTCCATGCCCATCACTTCACTTGGATCCCTTTTATGCCCCTCTTTACTTAATAACCATCAACCCACTCTTCAAGACTCAGTTTACCTATCAGGTTCTCCATGAAGATTTCACTGGACTCCATGTCTATGTCAGGTGCCCCCCTCTATATTTATTCTGGACTTTGTTCTGATCCCTGTAAGTATGCATACATTTATTTTACACATGTATACACACACCATGGTCAGAGTGTTCAATTTTTGTAAAATTAATTATAATCAGCTTTGAACCACACTTCTGCTAGGACTGGCAGAAACATCCATTATCTCCACAACTGTGGTTTGTTCCACTCACCCCCAAATTCTATGAAGGCCTGGCAGGAGGGGGGTGTCTTATTTCCAACAGAACATCTGGGAGGACTCTTACTTATGACCTGCACTGGCCAACTTTGATTCATTCATTCCTTGTCCAAGTCCTCATGAGCGCTAACCTGCCTCTCTGTGGGCAGGCAGTGCTAGGTTTCCATCCCAGGCTTGGGTGTGTGACTTTTGGCTGAGGTTGAGAACTGTAGGGTTGGTGGCCAGTCTCTGCGAGGCTCCCTACCATACAGGCTGTCCCCTCTTAGGTCTCCCACCTCCCTATGGTGCTCCAGGTGGGCTAGTGCAGGTGCCTGCTGCTTGCAAAATCCCACCTGAGGTGCCGTTTCTAGTGTTGGGGAATCTCTTTCTTTTGTGCTCACCTTCCCTCCGCCTCAGGGAAGGGAAATCATTTTCCATATTAGATTGAAGATCTGTGTTTATATGTATGTTTTCCCAATTAGCAACAAGCTTTGGGAGGGCAGGAGCTGTGTCATATTAATCTTTATAATTCCAACATCTGGCAAAGTGCCAGACGCATAGAAGAATTCAAGACACTTTTATTGAATTAAATTGAATTCAGTATCCCAGTTGTCTGGGGTTGTCCGAGATGAGTCTGATTCAGGATTATTCTTTCTTTTGGGGGTGGGTCTGGTTATGCGAGTACAGAAAAATCAACAAGAATTTCTTTTTCATAGCATTCTGGAAACATGAGCTTGAATCTTTGAGAGCTGGCAAAACTCAAAGTCAGGTGAATGATAACATCTTGAGTTGTCAGTAGCTGGGTGGTAAAGAAATCAGGTTTTAGTCCTTGAAGAAAGGGAGGCCCGGATGGCCAGAAAAACTTGGGTCATGGCCAAATGGGAACTCGAATACAAAATTAGAGACAGAGCAGAAACCCAGCCTTAGAGATTGGACATGTTCAGTAGTGACTGGGGACAAGGCAGTGGCTGGGTGGGGTCCCGGGGAGAGTATACAATGCTGAGATTTAGAGCGATATCCTACCACCTGGCCGGAATGGCGCTCTAATACCTACTATGCCTAGTTTTTATCGACTTAGAACTTCAGTGGGATCAGCTTGGTCTAATTTTCAGTTATGGAAATTATGAAACTTGATGGATTCATCTCCAAATGGAGAGCTGTCCCACCTCTGCATGAAAGCAGATCGGCAGGGCGCCCCCAATGGATTAAAGGTGGTTCTTGAAGAAAGAACTCTGAGGTTAACTCAAGTGGCCGGAAAAGGATTTGGTTGGGGATCAAGGCTTTAGATCCACAAAGCATATAAGGTTTGATATCAATCTTTTAAGAAAATTTCAAGTATTGGCTTTATCCACTGTCTAGCCTTAGTAGGATTTCTGATTTTGTCTCTGCCTGAGATTGACAGGACACAGGGACAACAAAATGTACACTAAGAGATGTGATGGAGTCCCTGATTCATTGAAAGGAATGGTGTGGAATGTATGCCAAGAGAAACAGTGACCCTTCAGCCAAGTTAATGTTTTACTTTTCTTTCTAAGCATAATTAGTACACAGGGTCAGCTGTTTCTGAAGGTCGCTCCTGGCTCACGGTAGTAAATCTTGTCATAAGCAGAGAGCAGTGGAAGGGGCTCATTTTCCTGTTTGCTGTGACACATGGGCATGGATACAGTCTGTTAAAGAACTGAATCAAGGTATTCAGACAGAAGTGAAAGCAAAAGGCTCTATTACTGAGTTTAGGTTTGGAAACTGAGCTATTGAGAGACTTTTCCTTCCCTACAGTTTGGCAGTAATATCGTGGTAGAGGTTTTCAACAAACATTTTCTGAACAATCAATCTTGTTTCTAATTGAGTTTTCATGGAGTTTAATTAGATTATTTTAGTGATCAATAATGAAATAATCATGTCTGATGCCTCTTTGCTTCAGTCCTTAAGCTGGAGTAGGATTCTTAAGGTAACAAATTATCTGAACCTTTGCAAAGGAAGAGGGTAATTGGAGGAAAGATGCAGTTTATTGAGATGGATGGTGATAACTTCACCTTGATCCCATCTTTAGGAGAAGGAGTAGATTGTTTGGTTAGAGTTGGAAACTTCTATTCAGGGTAGAGGAGTTTATGAAAGGCAATTTGTAGTCAAAAGAATTGATAGAGTTTTTATTAATTCTTAATTCTTCTGTTTCCATTTGCTTACAGGATTATTTTTTTCCCGTTTTTCAATAAACTTTATTTTTAGATAATTATAGATTCACGTGAAGTTGTAAGGAATAATATACCATGAACGCTTTGCTTAGTTTCTTCTAATAGATAAACACATTGTGGTACATCCATGCCACAAAACTCTATCACATCCAGGGTATTGATAGGGATTGACAGTCAGGAGACAGAGCGTTTCTATCCGCACAAGGGTCCCTCATGTTCCCCTTTAATAGCCACGCCTACCTCCCATAGCACCCTTCTGTAACCCCTGGAAGCTATGCTTCTGTTCACCATGTCTATAATTTGTTTCATTTGAGGAATGTTGTATAAATGGAGTCATAAAGTACATTGCCTTTATGGGCTTTTTCACTCAGAATAATTCTCTGGCACTTCATTCTGGTTGTTTCCTGTATCCATGGTATCTTTTTATTGATGAGAAAGGATTCCATGGTATGGATATACTTCACTTATTTAACCCATTGAAGAACATCTGGGTTGCTTCTAGTTTTTGTTACGAATGAAGCTGCTATAAATATTTGTGAACATAAACCTTCATGGCTTCATGTTTCAGCTCCCAATTAACTAATTCAACTCTGGGTTTCATGCCCATGATTACTGGGTCCTATGGTAGTTGCATGCTTACTTTTTAAAGAAATTGACAAACTGCTTTCCAGCATGGCTCTACACTTTTACATTCCCTTGAGCAGTGTATGAGTGATCCAATTTTTCTGCATCCGTGCCAGCATTTGATGGCGTTACCTCTTGATTTTAGCCATTCTGATAGGTGTATAGTGAGAGCTAATTGTGGTTTTAATTTGCATTTCCTTAAAGGCTAATGATGCTGAGTATCATTTTAGGTGCTTATTTTCCATCTTTATACCCTCTTTGTTAAAATTTCTCTTAGTGTCTTTGTGCATTTCTCTTTAAAAAATTTTTTTTAATGTTTATTCATTTTTCAGAGACAGAGAGAACAGAGTGTGAGCAGGGGAGGGGCAAAGAGAGAGAGGGAGACAGGATACAAAACAGGCTCCAGGCTCTGACCTATCAGCACAGAATCTGATGTGGGGATTGAACTCACTGACCACGAGATCATGACCTGAGCTGAAGTCAGACCCTCAACTGACTGAGCCACCCAGGCGCCCCTCTTTGTGCATTTCTTAAATTCAGTTATTATTTTTGTTTTTACTGTTGGGTTTTGAGGCTCCTTTATATATTCTAAATATTAGTCTTGTGCTGGATATGTGAATATTTTCTCATGTTTCTGTGATTTCTCTTATCATTCTATTAACATAGGTTTTTTAATTTTGATGAAGTGTTTCCTTTTCCTTTATTTTCTGGAAAAGATGTATAGAATTTGTGTTGCTTTAAATGTTTTGTAGAATTCTTGGTGAAACTATCTAGGCCTGAAGATTTATATCTGGGAATTTTTAAATTACAAATTCTATTTTCTTAGTAATTATAGGCTCTTCACACTATTTATTTATACTGGATAAACAGTGATAACTTGTCCTTTTCAAGGATAGGTCCACTTAATCTGAGTATTCAAATGTATGTGTGTTGAGTTGTTTATAATATTACCTTATTCTCCTTTTGATGTCTGAATGGTCTGTAGTGATATCCCCTGTTATATTTCTGATTTTGTATATGTGCTGCCGAAGCAAGCACTGTATTCTGATTTGGATAATTTTGTCTTTTTAAAAATTTGCCCATCTTGCTAGAGGTTTGTCAGTTCATCACACTTTCTAAAGCTCTTCGTTTCATTGATTTCCCCATTTATTTCTGTTTTCAGCCTCACTGATATCTAATCTTTATTATTTCCAGGAACTTGCTCTGGATTTATTTTTCTCTTCTTTTTCCAGATTCCTTTGTGGGAAGTGCTTAAATTATTGAGAGTTTTCCTCTTCTAATGCATGCATTTAATGCTATACGTTTCCCTCTCAGCACTGCTTTTAGCTGTGTCACAGAAATTTTGATGTTTTATTTCCATTTTAATTTAATTCAATGTAGTTTTGATTTCCACTGAGATGTCCTCTTTGACTCATGCATTATTTAACAGTATCCTGTTTAGTTTCCAAACGTTTGGAGATTTTCCTGATATCCATCTGTTATTGATTGCTAGTTTGATTTTACTGTGGCCAGAGAATATGCTCTCTGTGATTTCAATTCTTTTAAATTTGTTGAGCCTCGCCTCAGAGCCTAAGCGAGTATCTATCTTGGCGTATATTTTGTGGGCAGTTGCAAACAATGTGCATTCTGTTGAGTGGAGTGTTCTATGAATGTGGATACGTCCTGTTGCCTGATGGCATTCTTGCCCATTTCCTGTCTAGTTATTTTATCAATTGTTAACAAGGATTTTGACGTTTCCAATGATTATTGCTGATTTGTCTACTTCTCATTTCAGTTCTGTCACTTTTTAGTTTACATATTTTGCAGCTCTGTCATTTGATGTGTACACATTTAGCATTACTGTTTTTGTAGTAGATTGAATTTTATCATTAATAATATCTCTGGTAATGATTTTTGCTCTGAAATCTACTTGATTTGATACTAATATAGTTTTCCCTTCTTTCTTTGATTAATGTTTGCATAATTTATCTTTTCCTATTCTTTTACTTTCAGTCTGCCTGTATTATTACATTTGAAGTGAATTTTTTGTAGACCACATATATTTGGATCACGTATTTAAATGTACTCTGCCAATCTCTGTCTTTCAGCTGATGTATCTGGTCCATTGACAGAATTTATTTAATTCTATTCTGAATTAAAGTTGAGAAGCTCATCTAATCGGCAGAAATGAAATCACCCAGAATCTTAGCTGTTAGGGAGTTTAGGAAAGTTGCTTTTAACTTTCTAGATAGACACATGAGAAATCAAAATAGAAGGTGGGTAAGGTGTCTTCTTATTTCTCAGAGGTGGCCTACCTTCTGCTGAGGCACCTCAGGATTGGACCAATTCCTGGAACTGTTATTCTCATTCTCATTTACTAGTCACGACCCACCTCTTGAAAATCAGTAAGGTGTGGTGAATTCAATATGAGCCTCCTTATTTATAGATGGTTTTCCTTATTGGGGTTTCTTACTGAACTTCGCTTCTGGTTGAGCCATTAGAGTTATTCTGTCAAGTGTCCATAGATACGGATTGGTGGGCCTTCTTCAAATTATCAATTTGTTAAGGATACTTCTCCCTGAGGCAAAGGAAAAGAAACACAGGAAGCACCCATCAGGTCACATTTAATGCTACAAAGTTCTGAGAAAGTTTGGCCTCATGGTGCTAATGACAGGTTTAAATGGAATTGTTGCACTTGGATGTGAACGTCCGATCTCTGCCTCTGGAGGACAGCAGTGTTACTATGCATCTGCAGAGGCATCATCTGTCTTCATGGGTAGGAAGACCTGTACAGGGTCTCTCAATCAGTACTAGATGGGACAGCCAGGAAAACCATCGACAGGCTGGAGGATTAGGTGGTGGAGTCCAAAGCCATATCAAGTGGTTAGAGTGAACTGGAAGAAACAGAGGCAAAATTTAATTGCCCAAGTGCAGTGACAAGAGATGTCCAAGTTAAGGAGAGCAAAGGTTAAAGGTAGAGCCCACACCCACCTAGGTAAAACCAGTGGGACCCAAAGACAGAAATGATGCAGCAGTGGGTCTTTCTGCAGAGGGTCGTTTTGTTCAAGGCTTTTATTCCAGTTAGAAGGTCTAGAGCTCTCAGGTGTCAACTTGGGGGAAGAGAGAGTGTGTGAAAAAGGGAGAAATTCAAAGGCTCTGGGCTTAGGGTGCAGGAGACTGAAAAGAGAGAGGTAGTGTGTCCTGAAAGTACTCAGAACTCTGAACCATTCTGGAATGTTCCCTCAATGGGGCAAGTACATCTCTGTGCTCTGCTACCCACATTCCAGTGACTTCTGAACTAGAGCCCACCCTAATCCCTCATGCATTTCATTAATCATCATCATCTCCTTTCTCATCTGCACTTTTTTATATACCATGTGTCAAAAACTGCTCCACACTTTAAAGACCGATTTCAACACTGCTTTCAATAAGATTTTCATGTTCCCCCACTGTCCTCAGAGAATGTTGCTTGAACTTTTGCTAAAGTTCTTGTTTATTTCTTATTTAATGTGACATAATAACCGAATGTGTTATAAAAGACTAAGGAACAGGGGAACGACCTGGAAATAAGAAAACTCTGAAAGGGAAGTAAAAAAATCAGATTTAACAGAAAACATACATCTACATAAATGAAGCAATTACATGCACTGAAGGATACGACATGACCCAAATAAATGGAGAAATCAATCATGTCTCTAAATGGGAAGACTTAATATGGAAGATACCAATTTTCCTCAAATCAGTGCGTGCTTCTTTGTCTCAATGGTAATCAGTTCTCTTGGTTTCTTCCTCCACATCATAACATGTTTTAAAATTCACTCAAGTAGGGGCGCCTGGGTGGCTCAGTCAGTTAAGCATCTGACTTTGGCTCAGGTCATGATCTCATGGTTTGTGAGTTTGAGCCCCACATTGGACTCTGTGCTGACAGTTAAGAGCCTGGAGCCTGCTTTGGATCCTGTATCTCCTTCTCTCTCTGCCCCATCACCCCTTGTGTGTGTTCACTCTCTCTCTCTCAAAAATAAGTTAAAAAAATTAAATACAACTTTACTCAAGTAATTCATCTTTCATATGTTTATTAGGCATTAGTATCTTTTTCTATGAGTCTCACATCCACGTCTTATCCCTTGCTTGATTTCAGCCTATTTATAGAGTAATGGGCTTGAATTCACTGAGCTCTTATTTCCCTTCCAGTTATATATTCTCTTAATATGTGATTTAATGGATGGGCATGAGAACAAAGACCAGCTTTTGAAAACAAAATGAAATCTCATTGATTTACAGTGAAAGAAAGTTCAATTGATAGCTAGACTGTAATTTCCCTAACAAGATTTGAGAAGTCAAGGGTACCTGAAGTCAGAGACGCTAAATCCTAGAGAGATCTTTACTCTTCTGGAAGGTTCACGTATCAGAGAAACTAAATAATTGGAACAAGTCTTTTCTTAAAATTCAACTGTGCCAACTCAGCCAAATATGGTGCATAATTGCATGCTGCAAGTATCAGTACCCAGTGTACCTTCCTGAATTTTCCCCTTGTCCAAGTCTTGTATTATATTAATGGACAAAGTGGGAAGAGAAACGAGAAAATTTGATGGTGGTGCCAACTGAACCTAAGATGGTCAGGGATGCAATGCTAGTTTAGCTCTCATTCCATGCCTCCTGAAAGTCAGTTGTAATTCTTTGGCTAAACTATCTGAACAGAGATCCTAAAGGGTGTCAGAGAAAATGAAGTAGATCAGAGAGTTACGGGGCCTCCATCCACTCAGGAGAAAGCTAAGGGGCCTTGTGGAAGACAGTGATGGATTCAAGCCATATGAAAAAGCATATATCAAGTATCTCAACCTCGTCCCTATCTTTGGAGGATATATGTAATTTATAGAGTGTTTAAATTAGACAAATGGTCCAATCGATTTAGAATAAGGGACAGGAAACACATGTTTCTTTTGCATTAAACTGGACTTCACCAGAGTAGAAATGCTTATGATCTCCTGAGTTATGGAGCTTGGGCTCTCCATCAAAGTGCCCCTAATTACAGGGATTGTGCTTTTCCACAAAGGTGATCCATTATGGAGCATGCTGTCTCCATAAAGACCAAGAATACGCTGAAAAGCTCAAGCTAAGTGGTAATTTATATCATTGTTTATAGGAAGCAAGAGCAAGAGCGAGCGGGAGAGTGAGGGCAAGAGCCAGAGAACGACAGAGAAAGAGACAAAAAGAAAGGACATTTTAGTGAAGATGGAATAGAACCAGAAAAAGGACCGAAACAACCATGGAAAAAGATGTCAGCCTTCTATTAAGACGATTTGAGCTGTGAGATGAGGAAATAGAGAGTGCGGAGAGTTGAAGAAACTCAGTTTTCCTTAAACTTTTTACTTATGCCTGGGTAGGTGACCAGAGTGAATGGCCTGAAAGCCAAATGTCTAGACTACTTGGGGCCTTTTTCTGGGAGGCAGAGTAATTCGCTGAGAAGAAACTTGCTCGTGGCTAGTTCAACGGGAATCAAGTGACCAAATTCCAAATCACAGAGTGACTTGCTCGCTGAGGTATTGAGGATTTGGCTCCCAGGTTTAGTTCCTTCTGTCCTCTGCATATGTGAATTCATTTTTTTGGTAATTTTTTAAAACTTAATTTATTTAAAAAAAATTTTTTTTATGTTTTATTTATTTCTAGGAGAGAGAGAGAGAGACAGCGTGAGCAGGGGAGGGTCAGAGAGAGAGGGAGTCACAGACTGAAACAGGCTCCAGGCTCTGAGCTGGCAGTCAGCACAGAGCCTGACGCGGGGCTCGAACGCTCGAACCCACGAACCCGCGAGATCATGACCTAAGCGAAAGTCGGACGCTTAACCGACTAAGCCACCCAGGCGCCCCATTTTAAATTTGTATCCTGGTTAGTTAGCATGTAGTGCAATAATGATTTCAGGAGTAGATTCCTTAATGCCTCTTACCCATTTAGCCCATTCCCTCTCCCATGCCATTTGCATATGTGAATGGTGGGTCTTCCCTTAAATATAGTTTACTGCCTTTCCCCCTTTGTGGCTCTGTGTCCTGACCCCGTATTTGGCACTTCTTTGGCCTAGACTTCTGGCCCTGTTTCTGCTATTGTTGGCAAAAGAGCTGCAATAACCTTCCCAACCATGTTTATGGTGTTCCTCTGACATGCACTGTGAATTGGTTATAGGCAAGTTCATTTTCAGTGAGCTGACCTCTAGCCCTTCTAATGGCTAGAATATCTCTACACCTGGGCTGTCAGTCTCTTCCTATATTCCTACGTGCTATTCTCTACCAGTCACCTGAGCCCAGAGAGTCAGTGGGGAGTTGGAAGAACCACATCCAAAATGGCGGCAGCCACTCCTCCAATGTACATCCATTACCGGGTGGCTTTACATTTGGAATGTAGCCCCCAAACTAAATGCGAATGCCAAGGCAATTTCTCCATTTCCTATACAAAGCCCACATTTCTTAGCATGCGTTGGAGGCCCCATATAACCTGGCATGAGTCTCATTTTTTAATCTTATTATTTGGCTTCTTCAGACTTCACTCTTCCTGGAGCAAATTATGCTCCCTGAAGTCATGGTCTGTATCTGGCATACTCCTACCTTTCTTCTGTTTTCCAGGGCCTCTTTGCCTGCCTAGACCAATTTAAACACTGTCTTTTTGTGTGTCCTTCCCAAACCCCTATAGGAAGAAACATGTTTCCTGTTTCATTCTCTGCCTTTCCATAGCTCCTCAGAGATTCTTCTATTATAAATCCCAGCACCACTTTGCAGTGAACCCCTGAACAGACTATGAGGTCCATGAAGAAAGAGGTTGAATTTTATTTTCCTTGGTGTGTCCATGATCCAGCATGGAGTGCGGGCTGAGAAACTGGTCTGTGTAGTGGATTAGTGATCAATGGACAGAAAACCAAGCAGTGATGGGCTGGAGAGAAGAGGACCCCAGGCCCATCAAGACTGATGCCTTGGCACAGTGAATGTGGGTATACTAAATGACAAGAGAATACCAGAGGAACCTGAGGAAGATGGAAAGGAGGTGGAGGGGCTCTATGAGGTGTGCATCTCTTCCAACGCCATATATCCAGAGTAGGGAATGGATTCTTAAAGCCCAGAACCCTCAGCCTGTACCATTCAATCACTTATACTCTGGGACCTGCTAACAAGGTGGTAAATCCCTCAGTGAACTCAAGCAGGATTCTGATACTGTCCAATCAAACTTTCTGCAAGGACATAAATGTTCTTTATCCATTCTTTCCAATATGGTAGCCACTTGCCACACTGACCACTATAACTAATGCAACTGAAAAACAAAACTTTTCATTAAAAGCCTTTTAAAATTAAATTTGGCTACTTGTTGAATAGTGCAGTGAGACACAAACCATATGGACTCAAAACCATATGGCTCTCCCAAATGTTCACTGGCTGTCGGCCCCTATTTCCACATTTATTAAATAAAGATAATAGTATGCTTACTCCTTAATTTTTTTTTTTGCTGTGATTAAATCAGTGGTTAATGTGTGTTACTTATTCATTGCTTTAAAACACATCACCCCAAATTTAAAGGTTTAAAAATATCAATAATAATTCGTGATCTCTTTGGGTTCTGTTGGCCAGAAGTTTGAGCAAAACTTGGGCGCGTGGTTCTTTCTGGTATGTCTCACTCATGCAAAGGCATGACTGAGGGACCTTCTTCCACCGGGGCTCATTCACGTGGCTGGCAAGTTGTTTAGGGCTCTCTCTGTAGGCCCCCTGAGTGTCCAGAAAGAATTTCAGCTGCTCCCTCCCGGGCGGCAACCTAAAAGAAAGGGGGAGGTGGCAATGCCTTTTATAATACAGCCTCTGAAGCCACACATTGTCACATGGCCTGAGGATGGGAGGGCGGGGGCAGCCCAGGGCAGCTACCCTGTTTTGCAAAGTACTTCACAGAGTGCGTGGCCCATTGTAAATGTGAGTATTAGCAGTTCTTACCTGATGCTTCTCAAGTGCAGCTTGAGAAACGTCGCCAGCTCTCCGCTCACTGTCACAAGTGGGGGCGCCACTGCTCTAGGACAGACCGGGGGAGCTGGGGCTGCAGACACCCCCTCTGAAATGTCACAGCCTGGCATGGATGCCTTTGGCTCTCTTCCTTCCCTTGCAGCACCAGAACACCCCTTCCTGGGAACTCTCACTGTGGGCCACATCAGCTCTTCTCAACTTAGGATGTGCCCCAACTTTGTGCAGGTAGCATGTGAGAAGGACTTGGAAGCAGAAGCTGACACATAAGACTGTGGCGCGCGGGGGGTGGGGGGGTGGGTGGGAGGAGCACAGAGACAAACCAACCTGGAGCCTCAGTTTATTTTTCCAAAAATGGGAATGCTATTTTGTCCTGTCCGATGCTCATTTGGATGAATCTCGCCAACCGGTGTTCCCTGGGGGCTTTCGGTGTTCGGTGCTGCGCTAGTGAAGACGCTGGGGTCTCTGTCCTCACTCAGGATGCTGCAGCCTGCGAGAGCGTCGAAGCTGTGGCGCGTGGAGAGCGCCCACTGCGTGTGGCATGTGAACACGGGCCGGGGGTGGGGTGGGGGCTGAACACCGGGGGAGGGGGGGGGGAGAAGGACGAGGCTCAGGAGAAATCCTGAAAGTCGCCATGGGGGCTAAGCATGGGGGCTAGGGGCGGGAGTGTCACGTTTGTAAGCTGCTCTCCTTGCTCTGGTCATGATCTTACTGTCTTCCTGCCCCTAAGAGTCCCTTTGCCTTGTGCCACCTCTTCTTTTTTTTTTTTTAATTTTGTTTTAATGTTTATTTATTTTTGAGAGAGAGAGTGAAAGTGGGGGAGGGGCTGAGAGAGAGGGAGACAAAGAATCTGAAGCAGGCTCCAGGCTCTGAGCTGCCAGCACAGAGGCTGATGCGGGGCTTGAACTCACCAACTATGAGATCATGACCTGAGCCGAGGTCAGATGCTTAACAGACTGAGCCACCCAGGTGCCCTTGCACCCCCTCTTCTTTTTTTTTTTTTTTTTTTTTTACAAATAGTTTATTGTCAAATTAGTTTCCACATAACACCCAGTGCTCATCCCCACAAGTGTCCTCCATGCCCACCCCTCCTCCCCCCCACATCCACCAGTCCTCAGTTTTTGTCAGCATTCAAGAGTCTCTCATGGTTTGCCTCTCTCCCTTTCCCCCACCATTTCCGCCCTTCTTCTCCCCCTTGGTCCTCTGTTAAGCTCCTCCTAATCCTCCTATACGTGCACACATATGATATTTGTCTTTCTCTGCCTGACTTATTTCGCTCAGCATAACACCCTCAAGGTCCATCCATGTTGCTACACATGGCCAGATTTCATTGTTTCTCATTGCCATGTAGTATTCCATGGTATAGATAAACCACATCTTCTTGATCCATTCATCTGTTGATGGACACTTAGGCTCTTTCCATGTTTTAGCTATTGTGGAGAGTGCTGCTATGAACATTGGGGTACATGTGCTCCTATGCATCAGCATTTCTGTATCCCTTGGGTAAATTCCTAGCAGTGCTATTGCTGGGTCATAGGGGAGTTCTATTGTTAGTTTCCTGAGGAACCTCCACACTGTTTTCCAGAGGGGCTGTACCAGTTTACATTCCCACCAACAGTGTAGGAGGTGCACCCCCTCTTCTTAATAATATTTTCAGATGAGTAGTACCACTCGGGGTTCTGGAGGCAGTGGGACGGATGGATGTTTTTGGTTTCTCTTAGTCCTCACAAAGCCTGGAGATTGCCTCCTTGCCCACGGGTCTGTGACTTAACACCATCGTGTTTGGCCCCCAGGCCACAGCAAGACTGTCTTACCACCTGTCCACGTAGTACAAATGTCTTAAGAGACAATGACGTAGCACCTTGGCAAAGCTGTTTGGCCATCTCTCTATTTCAAAATAGCACCTTGACCTTTCCTTCGCAGTTCCTCTCCCCCAGCAGACAGCCGGGAGCCGAGAGAAGTGTGTTGCCTCCTCTGCTGAGCCATCGCTCTCCTCTGAGACAGGCCTGTCTGGCCTCCATGGCTCTGTGCACACATTAATAACAGAGCCAGGCACTGGCCTCCCTACAGCCCCTCCTGAGAGCCTCTTAGGGTCTCCACATGGGTCTTCTGGCTCCCCCTCCGCTGTTCTCCAGGATCCGGCCAGCATCTGTGAACAAAGCTTCTCCTCCTCTGCGTCAGAGAATCCCCAGGCCTCCTGGGGGTTGAGCACAGTGAGGAATGGTGATTTGGGATACGTTACAGGGCTGAGCATCCTTTGTCCTCCATGGCCCTCCTCCCCCAAACCCTGAAACATGAGGCGGCCCCTCAGCTACTCAGTCCGGCTGTCCATTGGTGGGAAGCTTCTCTTGGCTATGGAAGGTGGCAAGGGTCTCTGCCGCAGGGACTTGTTTTATTTATCTAGCTGCACTCCATCTCTCAGTATTTAACTCAGGGAGGAAGAGGATTTTGCAGCTAAAGTTAGTCTGTCCCTCCTGTGGAGACAGTGAGCAGAGAAAGAACAGATATTCACTGAGGCTCGAACTCCACTTGGTGTTGTCTGCAAGGCTGTGGAGCAGGTGGGGCTCCAGGGTCATATTCAGGAACCACAGAATCATAGGGCGGGAGGCCCCAAGGTCATGGCAGCCAGCTCTCTCTTCTTCCAGAGGGACCATGGCCTTTGTTAGTCTGATGATGGAAACTGAGCTCTGATTTCCATCCATCTTTTAATTTTTTTCAAAGACTATGTTAGCATTTTATTTTTCTATCCCTGACACTCAAATTCATGGAGGGGGTGTGTGTGTGAGTGATAATAGAACATAATCAAAGTAACACACAAACACTACTCAAGAACATTTACCCATTTTTGTAGCTGTTCTTTGCAAAATACATAAAGGTATACAGAAACATCTTTATATAAATTATACTTAACAATCTGTATACACTGTGAAACTATTGTTAAATTTCACACCAGGACACTCGTGTAAGCAGTGGTGCACAAAAGTGCAAACAAGGTTAGTGATGAGAAACTTACCACAAACATACCACTTCAACATACTCTGCATTCATTCAAATACTGATGGCCTCACCACAGAAAACACTTTGATCACTTTTATCTTTTATTATCATTGCTATTATTATTATTACTATTATTATTCTTTTAGAGAGAGAGAGAGTTCGAAGGGGAAAGGGGCAAAGGGAGAAGGAGAGAGAGAATCAACGCTGAGCACGGAGCCTGATGCAGGGCTCAGTCTCACGACTGTAAGATCATGACCTGAGCCCAAATCAAGAATCTGATGCACAACCAACTGAACTACCCAGGAGGCCCAATCATTTTTATTTTATTATTACTTTTACCTTTTATTTTTGAGAGACAGTGAGAGAGAGAGCCCACAAAACGGGCTCTGTGCTGACAGCAGCAACCTTATGTGGGGCTTGAGTTCACGAACTGGGAGATCATGACCTGAGCCCTGAGCTGAAGTTGGACACAAAATTGACTGAGTCCCCCAGGTGCTCCAGCCTCTGATCACTTTTAAAGTAACTAAATTTAAGGTGACTACATTCACCCTGGGTGCTCTTGCCTTAGGATGGCAGCTGAGTTCAAGTTAGGAGCAGCTCCAAGGAATAGAGAAACCCATGGAAGTCAGCCATTCTGATGTGAATCTTTACACTTGATAATGAAAACAATTCCAAAGGCAACTTATATAGCAAAAGTTGTAGAACTATCACCCACCTTTACCCCCAACTATTTGAATCTGAAATTAAATAAAATCTTCTCTCCCCATTTAAAATGCATGCTGAACAAGAATTCACCCACTCCACTCCAGCTTTTCCAAAAATAATTCTGCGTGAAATCACTCAAAAGTGTTTCCCATTTCTGCCTTAAAATCTATTTGGGGTGGTAACATTCCTGAAACAGAGTTTACTTTGGATACATTTACTTACTCTACTTTGATTACTTCGGATTCTACTTAAAAGTGTGGTCGAAGCCCTGAGTAATCAATCAGTGGTATTAAATGTATTCGTTACTTAAAGTTCTAAATTATCAGGATGAAAATTAGTTGGTTCAGAACTGCATCTGCAATAGACTCTAGGTTCCTTTCATGCTTTTTATCCAGGTGTGTTGTGGGGGTGGGTGAGAGGGAGATGGTTGCAGGGTTCAGGAATGGAAACATCATTATTACAAAATCCCAATCACTTTACACAGAGGCACAGTCTCTTATTCCAATAGCATATTCTTTTTCTTTCTTTCCCTTTTTGTTTAAAAATAGTGCTGGAAATGATCAGAAGCATCAACACGTAGCTTTGAGAATTTAGACCTTAATTGAAGATACACTGCTTTCTGAATTGGTATATTTACAGCAAAAAATTTCAAGATTTATAGAAAACCTTTGATTCTCTACTACTTTTGCATTAAGGCATTTATATTTGCTAATCTCTATTTTTCCATGCTTTCTTAGAGATTTTTTGAAGTCTCACAAACTTTTAAAGAAGCTCAAAGAACAATATACTCTAAGTAAAATGAACACCAAGATACTTTGAGAATGTTCCCTTTACATTAGCTCTTCTCAGTATACTCTGATTAAAATTTAGTTGGCAACAAAGCCTTGCAAACTTTCATCGTGTGACTAAGGAGATTGAAATGCCACATAGAGTTACAATACAGTTTCAGAACATGTGAGCCTTTCTCTTTTTTTTTTTTTTTTTTTTTTTTCTAGGAGAGAGAGAGACAGCATGAGCAGGGGAGGGTCAGAGAGAGAGGAGTCACAGACTGAAACAGGCTCCAGGCTCTGAGCTGGCAGTCAGCACACAGCCCGACGCGGGGCTCGAACCCACAAACCGCGAGATCATGACCTAAGCGAAAGTCGGACGCTTAACCGACTAAGCCACCCAGGCGCCCCGAGCCTTTCTCTTGAAACTCAAATTATTCCAATTAGAATTCCACTGCCTTTAACGAAGAAACTTGTGAAAATGCTGGTTTTGAATGTGTCTCGTTGAATCATTGTATAGAAAACAATGAACACTATGGTCACAACTATTACCCTATGTTAATGATGTATAAGTAGGTTATGTGCTGGGAAGCACTATAAAGAAGTGTGAACCAGTTGAAAATTAAGGAAAAGAAACAACATGGCAAATCACAGTAAATTTGTATAGATATATAGGCACAGAAAATTAAAATTTACATCTATGCAGGCATATCTGGATTCATATATCTTTGGCACTCAGAGCTCCTGGTTCAACTAAGCCAGTGTGAAGAATGTTTTTTTCATACACTTTAGGAAATGTCTTATCCCTATTTTTTTTTAATTTTTTTTAATTTTTTTTAATGCTTTTTTTTTTTTTATTTCTAGGAGAGAGAGAGAGACAGCGTGAGCAGGGGAGGGTCAGAGAGAGAGGGAGTCACAGACTGAAACAGGCTCCAGGCTCTGAGCTGGCAGTCAGCACAGAGCCCGGCGCGGGGCTTGAACCCACGAACTGCGAGATCATGACCCAAGCGAAAGTCGGACGCTTAACCAACTAAGCCACCCAGGCGTCCCCCTATTTTTTTTTTTTTTTGAAAAGCTGTGATCTCCATTCTAAAAATTCACTGAGATAAAGACAAATCAGAATCAATTTACAAAGTTACCCAAAAGCATAATTAACAGCGGTCCCTAAAACAGGGGTGGGGTTAAGAATTTCATTAAAAATATAAAAGTGGGCTGAGAGTTTTTAGAGTCTTAGAGTCTTGTAGAGTTTTAGACTTAAGATTTTAAAACTTTTGAGCAGTGCCTGATTTATACAGAATCCAATCTTAATTTGTGTACAACTGTGTTAACAACTATATTTTCACGCCTTCCAGGGCAAGGTACAAAATTAACTTATGTCCCCAAATGCTACCATTTATCCCCCAAATACTCCACAGGTGCACATACTAGTGCAGACACATAGATTCCATGTTTTCCCCATGTGCTTCTACTGTTTCTTGTCATTCGCCTAATTTGCTTCTCTGGAAGGAGGCAGTGACTCAGCGTGTGTGCACTGAGGATCTGGAAGAGCTAGGTGGTAAGCCCATGACTAGGGAACTCTGCAGTACCATCTCCCTGGAGCTGGGAGGAAAGCAGATCTCCATCCATCCTCTTAATCTGACTTTCTCCCAGAACCACTGTCAACAATTTAGAGTGTATCTGCAGACTTTTCAATATTAACCCTTGCCCATTTAGCTGAAATAGTTTTTGCATGCACTGGATGTACATACATGTAAGATGCACTGCAATTGGAAAGGAACACTGTTTCATGTTTTATCACCAGAATGTTCAGCAACATCTACCATCAAATAGTTGCTCATTTAATAATAGTCTCATTTGCTTAATGAAGATGAGAAATAGAAGTTCAATACATGAAGTGACTTGCCCTGGTTGGTAAGTGATGGGATTGGAAATTCATTTGACCATGCCTAGAAGGTTCTACTTACTTTGTCAAAGAATCACTTGACTGACAACAAAGAGGCTGGCACTTGGGCAGGCAGCAGAGGGAGAGCCTGAGCTCTGGTGGGCGATGGCATCCTCTTCCTCTGTTCCTCATGCCTGGAGGATCCCCTAAGGCTGAGCAGATGCTGTCTCAACATGATGGGGGTTTTGATTATGGTTTTCCACTTGTCTTATCTTGCTCTTATGCTAACGGACTGCTTCCTGGTTGTGCTGATGGGGCATTTCTTAGGCAGCCTTCCCTCCTCTGGACCTAAGGTAGAATGAAGGAGATGCCATTGCTCTCACAAGGCACAGACCCTGGAGAGGACTTCCACATGGACTCAGTGGGCTCTGCCCTGGCACATGTGTGGGAGGACATGACACTGCCTGGAAAGGAGAGCACGCCATGTTTGCACAAGCAGCTCTAGGTGGCTGGGGTTTGGTGCCTGCCGCTCACCTCTGTGGCATCACCTTGGGTCAGACCTTCTCCTCTCCTGCTCAGGCTTCAGGTATCCACGAAAGGGTGCGCATGATGGTAAAAAATTCTTTTTGCCTCTGGAATTCTGTGGTTTAAACTTGCTACACAACAGTTAAAACAAAGTAGTCAATATATACATTTATGGTTTTGCTGCCTTTGGAAGGGCATAGAACCACTGAGCTTATCTTCCCTAATGATCAAAGTTTAGCCAGTTTCCTCTTTCTTCTGAGGACACGGTCTCTTGGAGATGCAGAATTGGGTCTTTGCCCATCCCTGTACATCTCCTTTCTTCTCCTCTCAGGGGAGGGGGCCAGATGTTCTCTTGGAACTTAACAATCAGCACAGGTGCTTCCTCCAGGAGGGGCATGCAGGGGGAGAGGTGTGTTGCTAGCTTGGCTGGGGGCTGGCTGTGTCACAGATCTGTTCCAGAGGAGGAGATCAGACATAAATAAATTCCGGGGGAAGTCTCAGGACTTGCCTTCTGCCCTCTGAGCCTCTTGTAGTAGGTGCAAAGTGAAGTCCCCATGGCATACGAGAGAGAGCTAACTTCTGCCTCCACACTTACATCTCTCCTCACTTGTCTAAGCACGAGAACTGTAGAGTTTGGCTCATTTAGAGAAAGATATTTTTAAGGAGAGCTGGGCAAAAAGGGAGTGAGCTGCTTCTGAAGTAGTGAGGTCACTGACACAGGTCACAGAATGCAACCCAGGCATTGTGACCTGGGAGGTAGGTCTGAGGGCTCCACTCTGAGGTATCAGGTAGGTGAGACCTCCAGATCAGAGAGATCTCATTATTTAATTATCTTCTTCTTATAGTTTGTTCTTATTTCATTAACTTTTGTGTTATCATCACGAACTCTTTCCCCAGCTTTTTACTTTGGAGAACTACTGAAATTAAATGTTTCAGTATTTTCAGATTCTTTTGGAAAGAAAATGTATTTAAAGTATACATGTTCCTCAGAGTGTTTCTTTGGCTGAATCTTACAGGTTTTGATATATAACATTCTCAATTACATTCACTTTTAATAGCCTTTAATTTCACCTTAGATTTCTTTTGACATTGCTTTATATTTTAATATGTAAACTTTATTTTGGGGGAAAGAATCTACCCTTTTATTCTTAGTATCTGGATTTAGTATATATATGAACTTGTTATGATTTTTACACTTTCAAATTAAGATTTTATTGGGAGAAAAGGATACAGTAGATTTTTATAAAATTTCTACCTATTTTTGAAAATGTGCATTGTTTTGGGTTGAAACAGTATGTTCATATCTTTATATTTTACCTCTCTTGTTATACAATCATGATTGTTAATTTTATTATTTAAATCCATGGTCTTTTATGTTTTCAGTCTTTTAATTTTTTAAATAAGTTTGTTGAAGTGCCGCCATGTTTTTGACAACTAGAGCAAGGTAAATACTGTACTTCTATATCTTCTGTGGGTTCCTAATAAACTCACATAAGTGCCAAGGATAGTGATGGCTTGATTATGGAGAACTAGTCTTGTGCCTAAGGGCAACCAGAATTGCCCTTTTCTTCTTCATTGAATTGAAGAAATTTGGTCTTGCAGCCTGGGATGAACAAGTTACATAATCAGCCAAAGGCTAGACAGTTAGGAACCCAAGAGTAGAGTGCCAGAGGTAGAAATGTGCAAAGTCTCACAATGATAAGGCAAAAACATGTTTTAAAAACAGCAAAGGAAAGTAGAACATGCTCTTTCTGCTTTAATGTGGGATATCTGAATGTCGTTTTCTCCACTTTCCACTGGTCAGATTATTTTCTCTCAGATAGAAAACTGCATATGAAGGAGTGGAAGAAGAAACCAACCAGGGCCTGGTGTAGCTTCCTTACTTCTCCGGAAACACAAGAAATAAAAAGGTAAGCATGCCTCGGCAACAACTTTGTCTATCTTCTGTATTAAGTTTAATCTTGTGTAGTATATTTGTGTCTGTGTGTGTGTGTTTATGTGTGAGTGTGGGAGAGAAATTTTGTATTAAGTAAACAATATATTTGATTTGACATAAGTTGAGAGTGTTTTTTTTTTTTCCAAAGGAAAATTTAATAGACTTTAAGGCATACCTCATTTTTTACAAATTGAAGGTTCGTGACAACCTTGCACCAACCAAGCCTATCGGCACCAATTTTCCAACAGCATCTGCTCACTTCATGTCTTTGTGTCACATTTTGGTAATTCTCACAACATTACAAACTTTCTCATAATTATTATATTTGTTATGGTGATACGTGATCAGCGATCTTTGATGTTACTATTATAATTGTTTTGAGGACCCATGAGCCGCATCAACATAAAAAGGCAAACTTAATTGATAAACATGTGTTCTGACTGCTCCACCAACTGGCCATTCTCCTATATCTCTCTCTGTCCTCAAGCCTCCCTCTTCCATGAGACACAACAATATTGAAATTAGACCAATTAATAAATTTGCAGTGGCCCTAAACATTCAAGTGAGAGAGAGAATCAATTGATGTGGCAAACTTCATTGTCTTATTTTAAGAAATTGCCACAGCCACCCAACCTTCAGCAATCGCTACCTTGATCAGTCAGAGCTGTCAACATCAAGGCAAGACCCTCTACCTGCAAAAAGATAATGACTTGCTGAAAGTTCAGATGATGCTTAACATTTTGTAAGCAATAAAATATTTATTTATTGGAGAAAGAAAGAATGTGAGCAAGGGAGAGTAGACAAGGGAGAGAAAAAGAGAGTCTTAAGCTGTGGAGCCTGATGCCAGGTTTGACCCCATGACCCTGAGATCATGACCTGAACTGAAATCAAGAGTCAGACACTCAACTGACTGAGCCAACCAGGCACCTCAGCAATAAAGTATTTTGTAATTAAGATATGTACATTGTGTTTTAGATACAAAGCTACTGCACACTTAATAGACTATAGTATAGTGTAGTATAAATATAGCTTAATGCACTGGTAAACCTCAACATTCATTTGACTGGCTTTATTGTGGTAATCTGGAACCAAATCTGTGGTATCTCTAAGGTGTACCTGTATATCAAGGGAGAAGCAGTATCATAGTTAAGGGTGTGGGCTCTGGGTTCAAATTCTATCTCTTAAAGTTACTGAAAGAATAGCCATGAGAAAACAACTCTCTATGGATCTAAAGTTTCTCTTTTTAAAAATTCATAACTCACAGAAATGTAAACAAATTAAATGACTTAATATGATGAAATATTTAGAATAGTAACTGGCACAGAGTAAATCTTCCATCGGCTATTAGGGTTGCTTTACTCTCTGCTCAAATTTTGTAACATTTCTTAAATTTTGAAAGTTCTACCTTTTATTAAGGCTGCCCATTTTTTAAATGTTTTTTTTTTTTTTTTAATTTATTTCTGAGACAGAGAGAGACAGCGTGAGCAGTGGAGGGTCAGAGAGAAAGGGAGACACAGAATCCGAAACAGGCTCCAGGCTCTGAGCTGGCTGTCAGCACAGAGCTCAATGTGGGGCTCGAACCCACGAACCGTGAGATCATGACCTGAGCCAAAGTCGGAGGCTCAACCAACTGAACCACCCAGGTGCCCCAAGCCTGCCCATTTTTAATTAATATACATCTATTTTATATTATGTATAGTGTGAATTTTCCTGTTGATTAAAGAATAATTAGGGGCACCTGGGTATCCAGCTTTGGCTCAGGTCATGAGCTCACAGTTCCTGAGTTTGAGCCTTGCATCAGGCTCTCTGCTACCAGCACAGAGCCTGTTTCGGATTTTCTGTCTCTCTCTCTCTGCCCCTCCCCTGCTTGCATGTACTCTTTCTGTCTGGAAAATAAATAAACATTAAACAAAATAATTAATTTCAATTCATTGAGATTTATGATTTCAAGATGCTTTGACTACTACTGAAAACAACAAAACCTAAAAGGGAAAGGAGAGAAATTGAGCAACTTAAGTGAAACAACAAAACAACAAATTGCCACTACTTCAACCAGAAGTGGTGGGGAGCATCTGCCAAACACCCCACCATTGAGCCAACCCGAGATGAGACTGTGCAGGCCAAGAAGCTACGTGCACCCCGTGGGACCACAGGCCATACACAAAACCTCCCAACTGGTGTTACCATCCAGAAGTCACCTTCAACAGACCTTAGACTAGCCACGGTCTAACCTGCGGATGGTTTAACTATGGAGTCACTTGGCCGTATCTGACCTGACTCATCTGCACAGATGCTTTGAAATCCACAGAATCCTGTGAGAGGTCAAGGTTACCTTGTGTTCGTTGCTGCTGAT
Organism: Proteles cristata cristata; assembly: GCA_017311185.1. Lineage (NCBI taxonomy): Eukaryota > Metazoa > Chordata > Mammalia > Carnivora > Hyaenidae > Proteles > Proteles cristata. The sequence goes on from JAESUZ010004239.1 coordinate 829,351, forward strand.
GCATTTGCTAGTAAAATCCTAGTGCTCCATTTCACTGACTTCCTTTATGTGATGAAAGAAAATCTGGCACGTTGACTTTCTTTTTGACAGTTCCCTGCATCAGAACTCTCCCCGGTTGAGATCACTTTAATGATTTCTCCATCTTTGCATGGAGCCGTGTCTTGGTGCCGCCTTCTTAAGCGGAGTTCCTTCTCGCAGGCTGTGGCTTGCAGTACCAGAACAAAGAAGATGTTATTGTTCTCTGTGGAAGTGAATTGATGCCCCTCTGGGAGTCTGGATATTATCAAGATGAAAAAGATTCAGTGTTTCTTTCGGAAGTGGTAAATCATATCCTTTGTGAGGTGTGCATTCAATCTCTTTCTCTTTCTTTCTTTGAGGAGTGACCAAGCCAGAGTGATACTTCGGTCTTCGCTCCTTGGATGAAGGTGGGGAAGGATGTCTGAGTCACCAAGTCCTCTCCTCCAGGCGCATCAGCCTGCTGGTTCCCATTTGGCTTCCAAGTGCTCACATATCCAGAGCTGCCCATCACTTACCTCCAGAATCCCTCCCATCTCTTCCCATCCTTTTTGCAGCGGACTGGCTTCCTCTTGCCTCATCTCCATGTTCCAGTGCTTTGGGGGTCTTCTCTGCTCCACTTCACTAGGAATAAGTAAGGCCTTATCTGGTGAGCTGGACCATGCTGATATATTGCCTTCTTGTGTGTTCCCCCATCTCAGGCAACATGCCTGGCCTCACCATGGCGCTTTTCCTTAGGAGGGCCATCCAATGCCTTTGGGAGGCCCAGCCGCAGGAGTTACATTGGTGTTAACTGCAGAAATGAAATGAACAGTGATGAACATGTAATAGTTTTCATTCAGAAGTTAATTGTGTAAATATCAGTGAATGTTTTGGAGTCTGGGTGCCTGGTAACTTCAGTGGGAGCCGACATCACCATACATTGCTACAAAGGCTATCTTGACCTGCATTAATGGAGAAATGGAGTGTGGACCAGAGGAGCTAGTTCTGCTGTCCTCTGTGCTGGCTTCTTTGTCCAGAACTTCATATTTCACCTGTCCATTGCATTATAGAAAGAACCTTGAAAAGGAATATAAGAGATAGTGATTAACATCTTGAGGAATCTAGAAACCATGCTGTGTTGTATGGAATGAGTGGAAAAACTGTCTAACTCAAACAGGATGCTTATCTGGAAAAAAAAAAAAAAGACAACGACTTGGGTGGAAAAAGAGTGCTGTCTCCAGATGTGTAAAAAAGTTCAACATAGTAGAGAAAACAAACCGGTTCTGTGTAATCACCATAGGGTAGAACTTTGATCTTTAGTGGGAGTTGTAGGGGATGGATTTCATTTCATTCTATTTTAACAGCCTTGAGGCAGCCACGTGGGCAAGCAGTCACCATGTCACCCGGAATGCCCATGCCAAGGCTGGCTCCCCTTCTCCAGGACCTGGGTAGGTAAGCACTTGGTCTCTTGCCTCTGAGTACAAGTGGTTCTATGGCTATTGAAGCAAAGGCAATAGCATCCCTTCTGTGGCTCCTCATGGAGGAGAGCAGTGGGACCTCACTGTGCTCATGGAGGGCGCCGGACCTGACCGAGGCCTGCAGGGGATGTTTTCTCAGCTTTAAGTCTCGAGTTGATGAACCAGGCCTGGAGTTCACCTGCCAACCCTCCCTCACTCCTAACATCTGAAAGAAAGGCTGCAACCCCAGGCACAGACTGTCCCATCTGCACCCTGAAGACAAGACTGAGGGTGACCCATGTTGGCCTGAGGATGAAAGGCAGGGGCTGGAGTTCTGGGCTGGGGCTGGACTGTAGACATGCTGTGTGGGGCTTTCTCTTTCCTGGTGTTATCCCCTGTTTGTGAAATCCATTCCCATGAATGTTTCAGGCACTGCCCTTCTCAGAAGGTTAAAAGCTAAGCCGGCTCCACAGGAAGCAGCTCCAATGTTTAGCCAAGTCTGGCAGAGTCATTTGCCCTGCCTCTGTCCAGTGAGCTTGAGCCAGCACTTGTCCACCTTTGCTGATGGGAAGCTTATCAGTAAACTGGTAGCTCATCTGATGGCACTGAGCAGGGCTTTGGAGGCTGGCACTCACATCACAACATCTTAAGTAGCCACAGCCTTTTCGTGCAAAAATGCAGGAAGAAGAATCCTTCTCCATGCCTTACCTGGCAGATTCTATAGGAAAGAGAAAAGCAGAAGAAAAGAACACTGGTGTTGAATTTACAAAGAAAAGCAAGTTCCAAGGATTCCTGAAGTTGGTTCTCATTATTCCCACTTAATCTACACTTTTATTTTGTTTACATTTTAAAACTTCTATTTTATAATTTTATATTTACAAAGAATGGCACAAAAAGAGTACAAAGGATTTCTCTGTACCTTTTGACCAAATTTCTCAGATGTTTAGTCTCATGTAACATGAGTACAATGACCAAAATCAGGAGATTAACTTGATGTGACACTAGTCTAATCTATAGGCCTTATGTGGATTTTACCAGTTGTCCCACAAATGTCCCTTTTCTGGTCCAGGTTCCATATTAACTTCATATGTTGGGTTTAGATGTATTCTGAATCCATCTGACTATTGGATGGAATAGTCTTATCGATGCCTTCAGCAAATTTAATTCTAGAGAAGGAGAATATATCCATTCGAGAATTACTGAGTGTCTGCTTTGCCTGTGCTGTGCCCTGATGGGGATGAGGTGATACCACATGGAAAAGGAGAGACACCATCCCTGCCATCTAAAGGTTCCCAGTCTAATGTTGAACACAGACAATAAAACCAGCAGTTTCAATGCAGCATGGCAATTACCATTAAAGAGAATGAAGAGAACATGCTGGTTGGGAGAGGAGACACCTCAACTCAACTGGGAAAATGCAAGAAAGAATTTCTGGAAGAGATGATATTAGAGTTGAGGCCCATGGGATGAGTAAGAGTTTCTCAGGCTGGGAGAAGGTCATTGTGGTGTGAGATCATACAGGCAGTGACAATGGCATTGGTAAAATTCCAATAGCATAAGACATCTGCTCTGAACACTCAGCTGAAATGCTTTCTGGAGTCTGGACATGAGACATGACATGAAGAGAGGTGTGCATGGGGCTAGAGAGGCAGGGAATGGCCGTATGTGCAAAGGCTTGGAAGTTGTGAGGATTTATTTTTGACCAGAGAGCAATGGCCAAACATCAAAAAATGTTTTGTGCAGGAGTGTGGTGATCATAGTTGTGTTTGCAAAGACTACAAGATATGATGTTGGCCTGAGTCAAGATGGAGCAGTGGATGTAGAGACATGTAAAAAAACCCCCAAGATTTGGAGGAAGCAGGATTGATAGGATATAGAGGTTGGTTGGATGGAGATGTAGAGATTGGTTGGATATAAAGATTGGTCCTATGGAGAGGGTGAGGGAGAGGTAATGGTCAAAGGTGAAGCCCAAGCCATGGCTTTGGCAATGAGTGGAAATTGGTGCTTTATACCTTCTCTAAGGTAGAAGACACAATGGAAGGAACAGTTCTGAGGGTGGCTCTTATGCTGAAGTGCTTGGGTAAACTGTGTGAAGTTAAAATGGAAAACTGATGCTCTCTTGACCCCCAGTCCAAGGCTGTTGACTTTATTGCATGCCTCCCATCTCTTGCTAACCCAGCAAGCCACTGGTGTGAAATTGTAAAATACACATATAGGTGCTCTCGAGAAGCAGACTGCATGCCCTGGTCGCTGTCACTGGAGAGCCCGCATCAAGGGCTCCCCCAGGATTGGGAAAACACTGTAATAAAGTGAAACCCAAACTTAGGTAGTGATTTCTGTTGCAGTCTTATTCAGCTGGGAGGGCAGGAGTGGCTGGATTCAATACTGCTGAGATGGGATTAGGAGAGCACGGTAGGTAAAGGGAGTTGTCCCACCACCACAGGGTTGTTTGCTGAGAGAAGAGGAGCAAAGGGCCAAGCCAGAACAGGCAATTGTCTGGGATATTGGACTCAAGAAAATGCCAGGAAGAGGTGGAGGGGCATCCTTTCCTCCAACCTGTCAGAGAAGGGCTGGGAGGAGCAAGGGAACTAGTCAGCATAGAGCTCTTTCTACCTGGAAGCCCTCACAATAGTTTCTGTCCTACCATTTGCTGATGAGGAAGGTAGGGTTCCATAAGGTTAATGACCTGCTCAAGGTCACATAGTAAGTGTAGGGCCACGACTTTGATAAAGCCCTGACTCTGTAGCTCTTTCTTCTGTTCTATGCCTCCTGATATCAAGTAGAAGCTCAGGTCTAGTTTAAGCAACTGTCAAAACTGTCCAGGGGCAGGCAGGAGGAGGATGCCTGGACAGAAGGAACAAAGAGAAAGTTTATTATTGCCACCCCAAAGTAGTCACTGGCACCATGCAAGGCTCTGGCCATCATCAGGAATATCCCTCCTGAAGAGGGAAAAGAGTTGGATAACATCTAATTCCAGGGAATAGTGTTGAGGGCACAGCAGGAAGGATGGTGACGCAGCATTGCACAGGGAACAGGCCGGCCTCTGGCAAGCAGAACCTAGCCAAACAGTCATAAGTCAGGCTGGCCCGGTCTGGTGTGAGACCCAGTCCTGATGCTCCCTCCTCATCCTTGATTCAGGATCTGTTCTTGGTCCACTGCAAGGCTAGTCTTGAGTAAAAGCTGATCTAGAAGCAGCAATGCACCAGGTCCAGGGGTTTTGTTGATGTTTATGGAAGCTGTCTTTTCCCTTTTGACCCATATTCACCCTGATTTGCAGACCTGCTCCACCCTGACAGGCTAGGCTGGAAGCACTTAAGAAGAAGAGATCTCAGCTGGACTCTTCCTCTCCTTCCAGCACTGGGAGAGAGGGAAGTCTGCTCCCCCAGCAGTCATTCAGCCTCTTGGTGGCTCAGCTGGAGGAGAAAGTCTAGGCAGGGAGTGTGTGGGGGCGCAATCTGGTTTAACTAAATTTTATGGGCCCTAAGAACAGGGGAGAAAGCAGGACTGGAATGTGAGGAGTGGGCGGGGAATGACTTGCCTGCCCCAGTTTCTCATCTGCCAGGACTGTAACTGAAGCATTGGCTGCTATCAGGTAGCATTAATTGACATCCAGGGTCACTGTGTCCCCTCTCCATGCTTGTATAAATTCACTGCCCATAGATTGGCACCAATTCTGTGCTCACGGTCTGACTGCAATCCTAAGAGACAGGAACCTTGGCTAGCCTGGCAAAGGAGGTACTCCTGGCTGGATGCAGGACTTCTTCAGCTATCAAGATATCCTGGGACTCTGTCTTCAAGGAGCTTTTTGGACCATGTAAAAGGGGCACAGACAAGCAGACACAACTTAAATTGCATTTTATTTATGGACCAACTTAGTCCACCACGAATGGCTGGGCAGCACCCCTAAAAATGAGTCAGGGGTCTCCTGTGCAGCATCTGGGGGTGGAAGTGAGCAATGTGAATATTTTTGGTGTGTGCTAAAAAAATTTTTTTTTCTTGGGAAAAGAACCTCAAGCTTCTTCAATCCCTTTCTATCATGTATCCTTGGCAGCTCTGGGAGATATTTTCCCTATTAAACAAACCAACAGCTGCTGGTTTTGGCTACAGTTTGCTTTGCTCAGTTCTTGGGAGGAAAGAAGATGCTCAGCTGTCTTTGAGAGTTATCAGTGGAAATCAAAATAAAAAACAGAACAGATGGGCCTAGAGGATGGAAACCCTGAAGGGTGCTGTGGGCTCCCATCCCCAGTAGAAAGCCACAAATTCTTGACGGTTATAGGGTTCTCCTCCTGCCCAGGCCCAGCCTCGAGTGCTCAACTCCATACTGCAGGGATGCGTGGTCTTCCTCCCATTTGACCTTGTAGGATAGAGGACACATGAAGAGTGGCAGATTTCTGTGAGAAGACAGTGGGCAAAGGCGCTTGGAAATATCCTGGATCAAAACCCATCACATCACCAATTTTGCCATAGGTGATGCATTTCTTCAGGTATCAATTTCTCCACCTCTGGGTTCTGATTTGAACCAACCAAACAGCAGTTAATATCTATTATTATTTTCTATGTGTCAGGCACTAGATTACAAATTTGCAAGGTCACACTTACTCCTTGCCTTATTCTTGTGTTGTACTCGTTTTATTGATTAGAAAGTTGAAGCTCACGGGGTGCATGGATGGCTCAGTTGAGTGTCTGATTCTTGATTTCAGCTCACATCTTGGGTCATGGGATGCAGCCTCATGGAGCCTGCCTCGGATTCTTTCTCAATATCTTCCTCTGCCTCTTCACCTCAAAAAAAAGTTGAAGCTCAGACAAGCCAAATAATTTACTCAAACTCAGAGTTAGTTTTGGTATTCCTGCTTAGTCAGACCACCAAAATTACCTAAATACTTACATTGCTTACCTGAGAAGACTGATGCCATTCATTCAATACATAATAAGTAAATGCATAACAACACACACACGCACGCATGCACACACACATACAGAGCAAATCATACTCAGCAGAAATATATGTCCATTTATCCCATAGTCGAGGAAATGAACATAAAGATGGTCACATAACCAAAAATCCCCAAACACTGGGGGGAAATCAGCATCATTGGAAGGATGTCAAATTACCTAAAAATTACATTGAAATTATAATTATATGAAGAAGATGTTGCCTTAGGAAGCAAAGTTTAGAGCATCAGGAAATTCTTTAGAATCAGTACAATTAATGTTGACATATGAAATAACATTGAAGACATTTAATTTACATATAAGTTAAAACAAATATCTTAGAGATCTAGAGAAAAAAATAAGAACAACGAAATAAAAAAGTATGTTAAATAGCAGAATTGATATAGCTAAAATTTGAATTTGTAAGCTGGGGGACGGCAACAAGAATTCTTCCAAAATGTAGCCCCAAAAGACCAAGAACCACAACATATTAATGAAGCATTAAGACACAGTAGGTTTATCAAAGAGTTTCAAATCCTGTCTAATTGAACGTGCAAATGGAAAGAAAAACAAAACAGAGGCTTGAAGGAGAGTAATAAATGAGATAATTTTTCATAAAGGAAGACATGAGTCCTCAAATTGAAATAGCCCATTGATGGGGCGCCTGAGTAGCTTAGTCGGTTAAGCGTCCGACTTTCGCTTAGGTCATGATCTCGCGGTTCGTGGGTTCCAGCCCCACGTCGGGCTCTGTGCTGACTGCCAGCTCAGAGCCTGGAGCCTGTTTCAGTCTGTCACTCCCTCTCTCTGACCCTCCCCTGCTCACGCTGTCTTTCTCTCTCTTTCTCCTATAAATAAATAAAAACATTAAAAAAAAAAAGAAATAGCCCATTGAATGTTAGGTAGCACAAATCTAACAGGTATGACACATACATACACTGTGGTGATTTTTCAGAAAACTGATAGAAAAAGTGTCCTAAAAGCCAACGAAGCTGAGTGAAAGAGAAGACAGTTTTTCTAGAAAGAAATGAACATCAGCTTGGAATCCAATTTCTGAAAGCAATGAACCAATATTTTCAAAGTCGTCAGTATGTGATTTTGAATTACAACCCTATTCCAAGAAAAAAAATAAATACAAAGGTGAAAATAGATTTTTCTAAAGCTTTTTAAGGAGTCAGAAAGTTTACCTATCAGAAGCTCTATCAAATGTCTGGAGAATCTATTCCAGCAAAATAAATAAAATGATTGATAATTAAATAGAGAAAGATTGGTCTATGTGGAGTAGCACATAGTCAAAGAAACACAATAGTGTTTATTAATATTAAATTAATCTTGCTTTTTGAAATAGTTAATGATAATAAAAACTCAGATCCATTATCCCTAAATGATCTCAGAAAATTCAGATCATGGAAGAAAAGAAAAGCTTTGTATGTTAGAACTTTAAGTGGCAATGGCATTTTCCCCAGCTCTTTGAACAAGGGCACTCACATTTCCATTTTGCACTTGATGACACCCCTGTCATCCACATAGGAAAGTAGAGGTTTCTTTTGCTAAGGAAGCTGGGACAAGGAGGCTGCATCTGTGGAGACATTGGACACACATGGAAATTGGGTGACGAAAGGGGAATAAAGTGAGTTGCTAACAACTGATAAAGACATATCCCCAGACTCCCTCTGGAGCAGGGGGAGACTGTAGGGTCTTTCCCTGGAACAACCAAACCACTCAGGGAAAAAGACCTACAATCCTGCCATGTGAAGGTCACTGATGTCGTTGCTGATGGACCATCCCACCAACCTGTGGTGAAACTCTCCAATGCAATGAGCTCTCCCATGCACGCTGTCATCACCTCCCGAGGAGACCCGGTATTCAGGGTATTCAAGGGTCCACTCCCATTTCCCCTCCTACCTCTTGATATGGGAATTGTGTCCATTTGCATTTAATACAATAATTAATAGACTTTGTGTCTCAGGTTCTGTTTTCTTCACAACACATTTTACAATGTACGGTTACGATACTGCCATTGACTTATGAGCATTTTTCCATGCCCATCCCCACTACTAGGCTGCAAGCTCCCTGAGGACAGCCAGGAGCCACCCTGTTCATTAGATCTGCAGAGTCTCATACTGTGCTTTCCCAGGTTGTCTCTCAGTAAGTTGATTTGGGTGAAGAATGTGAAAAGACTTTGTAAACTGTTTATCTAGATGAACAAAAGGACGGCTTTTAATGACAGAATGGATAGAAAGCAGATTCCAAGGAGGCCTGTGATTACAAGGTACTGATGCCAAGAGGGATGAGTGACAGATATGATATCTGGGTTCCCACCACCTCCTCAGCATCCCAGAAAATCTGAGGAGTCATGCAGGATGGGTGACTGCATGATTTCTGAGCTGGAGTGGAGCAGAAGCAAAGGTGGAAACAGCCTTCTCTCCTCTCCCCGATGCAGGCGCAAGTGGGACCCATGATGTTTGGCTTGATTTTAAGGTTCCTATTCTCCCTACATTTCCTTTATCTCTTGTGTCAGCCCTGAGAATAAATATCTTGATCACACTCTTCATCAGGTTCTTCCAGGGAAAGGACCTGGCTGTAGGAACCAGACTTCAAATGGTTTTCCAGGAGCTGAGGGAAGCAAGGCTTTTCTGCATTCTCTCCAGCCAAGGAATTAGAGAAAAGATGTGGGTCACAGAGCTACTGCAGTGTACAGAAGAATTCTGACACTTTCTCTAAGACTCACAGGAAGGACTGTTTTTCTTCATGCAGAAGCCACCCTTTACTTTCCATGTGGAGCCTGGCTCACTTCATCAGAGGCTCTGGACAGAGAAACCAGTGGCATTGTTTGCTCAAGTGGGTTATTCTAAATAAAGATATACAGGAAGAAAATTAAACCCTTTCTTTCTATTTTTTAAATATTTTATTTATTTTTGAGACACAGAGAGAGAGAGAAACAGTGTGAGAAGGGGAGGGTCAGAGAGAGAGGGAGACACAGAATCTGAAGCAGGCTCCAGGTTCTGAGCTGCCAGGACAGTCTGACACAGGGCTTGAACCCACGAACGGTGAGATCATGACCTGAGCTGAAGCCAGACGCTCAATCGACTGAGCCACCCAGGTGCCCCAAACCCTTTATTTCTATTATCCCTTCTTGGGAAATGGCAAGAAATGTTTCCTTTAGAGTCTTTATTTCCTCCATGAGAATCACTTTGTCTATTTGGAAGAGATCTCCACCTCTCCAAGCAGCTATTTCTCTAAGTAACTGTTTACTTCCCAACAACCTCAGACTGAAAGTATCTTGTGGCATCAACATATCTATTTGCCTTGTCCCTGGTCACCATTGATGCAGCATCAAAGAGTACGACGTGCTTTCCAAGTTTGAGACAGTGTCCTGCTGCCCACAAGGAGAAGTCGCATACTTCTCCAGAAGGAGGTAGAGCATGGATCATGGTTATACCTAGGATCAGCTACATGAAGTTTAAAAGAGAAATTCTGTGTCCAGCAACAATGCAAACAACTCAAATTTGTATGCAAGGTAAAAACTGAGAATACAGAAAACCCATAGGAGACCTGCCACTTTCTGGGTGGACGGTGGCCTCCCAACAGATGTCAGCCATCCTTTGCCTTTGCTGGATGCTTCACAGAGACCTATTTCTGCCGGACAACTGGGTCTAGACACAGATTCGGGGCCAGGTAGAGGAAATGTAACTTTCCCCAGGCTTCCTGTGCAAGTGGCATCACTGGCAGGGAGCTGAATGGAACCGCTTCCCTCTGGTTTCTCAAAATGGTTTCTCTGGATCATATTCTTGCCACATGGCATTCTCTTCTCTGTGTTCTATTGCTTTAGTCAGGTGACTTGTTCTCAAAAGTTGTTATCTGCTAGACACTTTCACTTGTATTATCACTGTCCTTCCTGACAGCCTCTACATGAGATTTTTTATTTTATCTTGACTATGTTTAGACAAAGCTTAGCTTGTGGGAGGCAAGAAATACACATATGGAAATAAATGAGGGGCTCAGCGCACCAGAATTCTGTGTCTTGCTCCATCTCTGATCATTCCAGGCTACCAAAGAGCTTGCTTAAATTCCTCTTTGTGAGGAGAAATGGTACCCAGGCACATGTTCAGACTCTTTGGCGGAGGGGGTCATCATTGGATAGAGCAAAACTTGAGTCTTGGTTTAAAAATACAACAATGAAAACTTTAAAGACTCCAGGAGGAAGTGGACCTTAAAGCAATTCAGTTTTTCAGAAAATTACTACATTGAGTTTATACTGAATAACTTAGTAAGTTAATACAGGTTCAAGGGAAAGAAATAAATGTTGATTCTAAAGTTACAGAGACAAACTTTTGTATGCTTGCTTGTTTTGCACTGACACCTTTTATCCAATCTAATGGGTTGTATTTTTTAAATTTAAATGCCTTTATTCGTTTATGAGGTAAATGGCACTGAATAATAATGATATTTGACTTACAGTCTGTTGAACTTAGGTAAGAAATTTGCATTTCTTTTCTACATGTATTGAAAGGTAGGAAAAGCCAATTTAATGGGCATAATTAACTAATTTCACTTATATTCCAAAGCCTGGAAAATGGTTGAGTTATAGATGAGCAATAAACACAGGTACGTGACGGGTAGAGGAAATTCAGGTGCTCTACTGGTTTTAACACAGAAGATGTATTTCCACTGTTATGCTAACAACTTGCTCTCTGCCAATCTTTCAAGTAACCAATTTCAAATCTTCCTGCTTCTGGAGAAGATGGTGTCTCTCTAAATTTCTCCAACTTAGAGTTTTTCTAGTGGTGTTTTAGTTGCTTCGCTCTTCTTTCAAGGCTCAGTTGCCTTCAGGTCTTTGGTTTTTGAATTTTTCATCTGTCTCAGAGTCTCCAGATGTGAACAGATATACACTATTCCATGGCGTGCTCTGTGGGGCAGGGGGAGATGCCAAATCTTAGTTCTTGTCACTTCTTGCTTTCTGCTTTGCAGCTTTCTTAGCCTCATATTTTCTTTGCTTTTTAAGAGGTGCTTTTGATAATGGCTTATTTCCTGGTTGTGATTTCTAATTCAGCAGTGGTGTCTCCTCAGAGAGCTTGGAACTGGTGATTGGTTTGCTTCTTAAACACAAAAGTCTATCAACCACTGCAAATTTAGATTCTTCTTTGGGTACATCACTGCCTCATAAGTTATTGTTTTTGCTGGAAATTAGCCTATCCAAAAATGGCTGCCAGGACAGGGCTGGCATAATGCCAAAACTTGTATCCATTATTAACACACAACCTGGGAGTATGCGTGGCAATTAAAATGTGCTCCCCATCTGGGCACCAAGCAAAATATGTAGGATCAGACGTTGCTGGTTTAGAAATAGGTGTGTATTTTTTTTTAACATTCCATGATTGCATTTGTCCATCAGGTTTTCAAATACAGGTAACCTTAATATATGGCCACGAGGACTAAATACGTTAAAGCATTAATATACGGCCATGAGGACTAAATATGCTAGATGGTAGAGCACTAGCTTCACAGTCAAACACAGGATCACATTTCAAGTTGAAAATCATTTCTTTGGCAGGCATAGAACCATAAATAGCATAAAACTCAGTAGAACTAGAATTCAAAATTTCATCATAAATGGGGCCACGTTTTGGTAATTGAAGAAATTCCAGCACTTTCTTCATTTGTTGCAAGGTTATGCAACATTTGTTCTGTGTATCAGGAAGTATTTTTCTTGTCAAGTCTGTTCTAACTATTCCAAAACAGCAGTGCTTTTTATTCCTTAGTTTCCTAACCTTATCAAGACCAGAGGAACTGACTGGTGCCTTGGACCATCACCACCATTGAAACTGTACCCTCATCTGCCAGGAGGAACATGGACACCTCCATCTTCTCCTGGCAAAGTTATATTCATTTTCAAGGTCCTTAATGTCTAAAATCATTCTACTGCTGCTATTCTACATTATCTTAATGACTTGGAAGAGATCAGTATGTGGGTCTTTTTAGTGCTGTGAACACCATGACCTTTCCCACTTTCTATTGTCCCTTGGGCTGAAATAGTCATCCTGGCTCTTTATGTAACTACTTCCTTGTTATCCTTTAAGCTTCAGTGGAAAAATCATCCCTTCAAATTAGTGTCTCCCAGAAAATATCTACCTCATTGCCTTTCTCAGTCATTACTTCCTTCGTGGTCATTATCTTGCTTAGTTATGTGTTTGTTTGTCCATTGTCTGTCTTCCCCAGAAAAATGTAGGCTCTGTAAGGGAAAGGAGCTCTGGTCTTACTCATCACTAATTCCTAGGCCCTAGTACAGAGCCTGGCACAACATAAGTGTTCAATATATATTTGTGAAATGCATTAATTTTTGCCCCTTCCCTAGCCCTTAGTACCCAACATGCTTATTTAAGTAGCTGTTGAATGAAGAATAAATAAATGAATGAATCAAGAAATACACACTTCTATTGTCCATACTGGTGCAAATGCCCTCTAAGCAGCCTCTGTGGCAGCCTTTGGGTGAGAGAACACCTTTTCCTGATCTTTCCTCTTGGTTCTGTTCATGTGGCAGCACTGCTTAGAAGCAGGTTTCCTTTGATCACTGCCAGGATAAGAATTAATCATTTGTAGGTGGAAGACATCATGGCTGTGGAATCCTAAAATATCTCTCAGTTTGATTTTTTTTTTTAACTGGGAAAGAAGAACCTATAGATGTGGGGCCCTGAATTAGAGAGAAAGTTCTGATTTTCCTTGTCTGTGGTTTAGACAGAAATGAAAGACTGCTCTCCTGTCTTTTCAGAGCCCCTTCTTGCCCCTGCTGGGCACCCAGCCTTACCCATGGAAGGAGCCATCTGGGCACACCAGGAAGCATCAATATTCATAATCCTGCATCCAGGCACTCTGCACTATGAGTGAAACAAGTTTTCTCCATGGGAACCTTCTCTTCCTTCAAGAGTCGGAGTCCTGGTTTGTGTCCTGAGGCTGCTTCACACATTCATGCTTTTAGCCCCTTTGGTGTAACTCATTGCTGGCTCAAACCTGGCACATGTAATATCTCCATCTGAGTAATTCGTGTTTTAAATTTTAAAACCATCTGAAAAATACAACACGGTGTTAAAATGTGCGAGTGTGTGCGTGTACTTGAAAAAGCATATGGGAAAATCCGTTTTTTCCGTGGTTATTTATAACCCTTCCCAGGCACTAAAAGGACAACAGCCATAACTCTTATCCATCCAAAAAAGTGCCGAGTACAGCACTTTCTTATTTTATGCACCTCCTTGCTCTTAAGTGCTCACTGTTTGGATTTCTGATCTGATAACTTTATTTAAAAATTTAGTTTTACTGGAATTTCGTGCTTGTCAGAGATTTTTCTTCTGGCCAGGTGCTTTACCTCTGTGGTCATGCCTCCTGCTCTGTACAGATGGACAGCTCCAAGCTCTGGTCAGGGACACCGATTGTCATGTGACTAAGGCCACTCATGCACAGTTCTCCAGAAGACCTTAACACCACAGAAGAAATGGGCCATGCAGGCTCTTACACCTTCTGGTACCTGGCTGTCCCTCTCACTTCATCCCCTTCACTTGGCAGAACCAGGTGCACAGAAGATGCTTTATAAATACTTGTTGAATGAATATTCCCACCTCTACCCTCTGCTCTTTCTGTTACCCAGGTCCTTAAGATTCTCCAGTTATAGCATGGTCTGTCATGGGTATGAATCTTTGAATATACTCTTCTGCCTTCCCATCTTGCTTTAGGAATGCATTTTTTCTAGTTTCACAATGGTGAGTTAGGTCCATGTGTTTACCTTTGAGATGAAGAAATTGAAAAAACGTCTGCAAAGGGACTGGAGGACTGAAAATGGTGTCATACATAGTCCCAAGATACAAAGGATGTTTTGGATGAAAAGAAACTGAAGGCATTGGAACCAGTAATTTCCAAATTTCCAGGATTCAGCACTGGGAGGGAAGGGTCAAGCAGCTTAGAGTGGCTGGGCTGGGAGTGCTGGGCGCTGTGCGGAAAGCAGGGTTGGAAGGAAGGACTTTGGGGAACCTGCTAAAGCCCTACTGAACTTCCCTTTGCTCCGTCTGTGTGCAGAGGAAAAGGACGATGAGCCTGCAGGCTCTGAGTCTGAGTGATCAGGGCACAAGGAATCTCCGCTGACTCTGGACTGTACCATAAACCAGGAAATACAGACCCAATGATGGCCATGGAGTGATCTCCTAATCCTCTGAGAAGTAGAGGCAGGATGAGCTAGGGCTGTATCTTTGCAATAGGAAAGATGATCAAAATCTACTATTAAGTGGGAAAAATTAAGTAAAAATTATACATATGTGTATACAGTGGGTGTATATGCGCATGCACACACATACACACTTTGAGGAATAATTGCCCACACACTAATACAGGGTTCAGGCTTTTAAATGGACATTTTCTTACAGGTGTTCTCTTATTCCTCATTCCATGTGATAATCCAGTTCCTGATTACTGAGAGGCTGGCTGATTTCTGATGGCCCCGGTGGTCTGTGTTCTGGAAAGCCAACCCCCTCATTCCTGCCATACATTCTATATCCCCATTTCCTCTCCAAGGAGTTTCCATTTCTGCTCTGCAGCCAATTGGCTTGCTACGTTGACTATAGTCTCCTCAAAGTATCAGTATCTTCTTTGTGAGATATTTGTACTCCACTGAATATGGTTTGATACAAAAACATTTGACTGACAACTGGATTTTTTTACTTTTTAAAATTTTTAAAAAGTTTATTTATTTACCTGAGAGAGACAGACAATGTGACTGGAAGAGGGACAGAGAAAGAAGGAGAGCAAGAGAATCCCAAGCAAGCTCTGAACTGCTAGTGGAGGGCTCGAACTCACAAACTGTGAGATCATGACCTGAGCCAAAACCAAGAATTGGATGACTAACCAACAGAGCCACCCAGGTGATTTTTGTAATTCACAACTGAGTATTAAGTAATGTATTCATTATGTCAGAGGGGGTGTCTCGGGTTTTCCCACTTCTTAGGGACTTGCAGAAAGACAGTTGGATTTTCTTTTAAGGTCAAAAGGGAACTGGTCTTAGCTGCCATGTGCCTGATCTCTTTCTCTTGGCCTCTGCACACCCCCTGGACTGTACTGGTAGAAGGACAGGGAAGGCAGTTCAGCCATTCTGGTTTTGGACCACAAGAGATACCAGGCCCTGAGGACTCAGCCAGAGATTCTAAGAATACCCTGGGGAGACTGGACCCAGCCAGCTGTTTGCCTGACTTGGCTGTAGTCCCAGCTTGTCTTCGAGGTATATAGAAAGTGTGGCATGAATGCCTCTGATATGGCCCCCATGTGGGAAAATAAAATGTGTCATTCCTTAGGGACAGTTTTGAGTGTCACTTGAGTGGCCTCAACAAAAGTATACTCATATCTGACCCTAAAGTGTCCCACCCCTCAGTACTTTTAGGACAACTAAATGCCTCCTGGGAGGCTGAGGGGGATCAAGAAGTACTGCCCAGAGGGCACAGGGACAACCAGACAGCGACCGGGGTTCTGTTTTCTTCTATAAAGTAGACATCACCAGAATTCACACCATCCTGAGGCAATGTTGATTAATATTTTAGAACCCACACTTTATGTATATTTTTAAGCAGTTGTATACAGGTCTAGAGAAAGAAAATGAGAGATATATGTCTGTCTATCTATCTATCTATCTATCTATCTATCTATCTATCTATCTATCTATCATCTATCTATCATCCATCTGTGTACTATGTATGTATGTATGTATGTATGTATCTACCTACCTACCTATCTATTATCTATATATTCATCTATTTATCATCTGTCTTTCTATCTATCCATCTATCTATCTGTCCATACATATATGAACTGTACATTTGGTATATATGTATGTATGCAAATATATACCTTATGATTTTATATAAATGGTTATAGTTCATCTTCACAGCCAGTCTGCAAGGTGTTCTTATTCTTATCCTAATTAAAACAAAACAAATTGAAGTCAGGAGAGTTGAAGTGACTTGTACAGGCCATAAGATTGCTAAATGTTGGAGGTGGGCTATGGTATCAAGTAGAGCTATCCAAATACAACCACTCTTCCTATAGCACTGCAGCTTCCTTGCTTGACTGTAAGGGTCCTCAGGTTACTGAAGTCAAGGAAAACCATGAACCTGGACAGAGACTAACTAGGCTCTATTGCTACCACATTCAACATGATTGTGATTGATTTCATCTATACTTGATATTCTTTTATGATTATGTTAATATTTCCCATGAATTTGTTTGTGTATTCTTTGTAAGCTTTTGTTTAGTCTTTTATTTTTAAATTCCCAAATTAGGTGCTCAATATATTTATTGATCATTTTTTTCTTATTAAAAAAAACCCTACAGATTAGTTGTATAAATAATGGATGTTGCCAGGGTTGAACTTCAAACATTATACATTGGCTACAGTCTTCCTCAGCTACCAGTTTCAATCTCAGCATCTTCCACAGAGACAATTATTAGAGTTTTGTGTGTTCCCTTCCAGATTTTTTTATACCAATACAGAATTTTATTCTGTGATTGGTTCAGTTATTTGTAGTTGGCTTTTTCAACTATAAAAATATTCAAAGCCAAACAATGTCCTTGATTATGGTTTTAGATGTAGAACATAGATATGATTGTTATGAGTTTCCTTTTCATTGATTATAGGTAATCTGTCCTATATGTAATTTCCTCTTTGATTCAGGGCATAGTTTAGAGACGATTTTTGAATTTTCAAATGGATATTTTTATCACCTTTCAGTTGTATTTGGCTTTATTGAATCATTACTATAAACATCTTGTGCAACCCCTGCTTCTGGAAATTGATTGACTATTTGTTTGTAATTCATTACATAGTTTGTTTTTATAAATAGAAACTATGGGGCACCTGGGTGGCTCAGTTGGGTAAGTGTCTGACTTCAGCTCAGGTTATGATTTCACAGCTTGTCGGTTCGAGCTCCATATCAGGCTCTGTGCTGACAGCTCAAAGCCTGGAGCCTGCTTCCGATTCTGTGTCTCCCTCTCTCTCTGCCCTTCTTCTGCTCACGCTTTGTGTCTCTCTCTCAAAAATAAATAAGCATTAAAGAATAAATAGGAAACATGGAATAATAAAAAATAATTCCCAGTAGGGCTGTTGCAGATACCTTTCTATATAGTCACAAAATCAAGTTCTCTGATTATATTATTAATATCTTCTACACCTGAACTGAAAGAAATATATTACAATATTCTGCTCTGATTTGAGCTGCTTTTTAAAGGCCTTAAAAGTGTTTCAATAAAGTTTTATTTTATTTATTTATTTTACTCCTGGGTTGTTTGGTACAAAAGGTTTAATGATATTATACATTATGGAGCATATTCTTTATAATTGGTGCTTTATCATTAACTGTTTCAGTGTAAAGTTTTTGCCCTTGAATTTCACTTTACCTGGTTCTGATATAAACTAACCCTGTTTCTTTTGTGTAATGGTCTACTTATTATATTTTTGCCCATCCCTCATTTTCAACCCATCTTTGTTTTTTTTTTTAATTTTGTGCATATTTTGACTTTTTATTTTCAAATAATTGTAAATTCACTGGAAGTTGCTAAGATAATATAATTAGATTCTTTGAACCCTTTATGTGGTGTCCCACAAAAGTTACACCTTACCTACTCAAGGTCAGGAGACTGACATTGGTATAACATGTATGTATCATTCTATGCCATTTTGTCATGTGTGTCAAAATGATTCATGGAGCCACCAAATCACTCAAGATACAAACCTAATTCATCACCACAAACATCAACCTTGTGCTGAAACTCTGTTGTCATATCTATTCCCTTTTGCTCCACCATTTCTAACCCCTGACAACCACTATTTTCCATTTTCATAATTTTGTTATTTCAATAATGTTATGTAAATGGAATCATACAATATATGCACTTTTGGTGTTGATTTTGTTTCACAATGCCCTTGAGATACATCTGCATTGTCTGTGTATCAATAGTTCATTCGTTTTACTTGTTGAGTAGTATTCTATGGGGGTGTTCCACAGTTTGACCCTTCACTGGTTGAGGGACATTTGGGTTGTTGCCAGTTTTTGATTATTCCAAACAAAGCTGCTGTGAACAATCATGTATAGATTTTGTATGGACATAAGTTTTCATTTCATTGGGATGAATGCCTGGGAGTAATAAAACGACTGTTTCATATGGTAAGGGGGTGTTGAGTTTTTCAAATATCTTGTCTTTTGAAGTGCCTGGGTGGCTCAGTCGGTTGGTTGAGCGGCCGACTCTCGGTTTCGGCTTAGATAATGATCTCACGGTTTTGTGGGTTTGAGTCCCACACTGGGCTCTGTACTGACAATGTAGAGCCTGCTTGGGATTCTCTCTCCCACTTTCTTTCTGCCCCTGCCCCCACCTCCCCCATCTGTGTCTCTCTCTAAATAAATTAATAAGCTTTTAAAAAACCTTGTCTTCTGCCAATTTTCTAACCAGAATTTAAAAAATTATTATTACCGTGGAGTTTTCAGTGTTCTCTATAAATTCTAGATATGAGGCCTTTGTCAGAGATGTGGTTTGGCAAATCTGTAGTATCTCCAAACCTGTCACTGTCTTCTCATCCTCTTACCAGAGACTTTCTTTCAAAGAGCAAATGTATGGAATTCTGATGAATTCTAGTTTATTGATTTTTTTCTTTTTTTTGATCATGCTTTTGGTATCATTTCTAAGAAGTCTTCACCAACCTCTGGATACTGATCTTTTTCCTATGTTATCTGTTTTTAAATGTTTATTTATTTTTGAGAGAGAGAGAGACTGAGCGTGAGTGGGAGAGGGCAGAGAGAGAGGGAGACGTAGAAATCAAAGCAGGCTCCAGCCTCAGAGCAGTCAGCACAGCTTGAACTCATGGACCTTGAAACATGACCCCGGCTGAAGTCAGATGCTCAATTGGCTGAGCCACTCAAGTGCCCCTCCTATGTTGCTTTCTAAATGTTTTACAGTTTTACTTTCTCATTTAAATCCATTATGCATCTTTTTTTTAAAAATGTTTTTATTTATTTCTAGGAGAGAGAGAGACAGCGTGAGCAGGGGAGGGTCAGAGAGAGAGGGAATCACAGACTCTGAAACAGGCTCCAGGCTCTGAGCTGGCAGTCAGCACAGAGCCCGACGCGGGGCTCGAACCCACAAACCGCAAGATCATGATCTAAGCGAAAGTCGGATGCTTAACCGACTAAGCCACCCAGGCGCCCCTAATCCATTATGCATCTTGACGGAAATTTGTATAAAGTGTAATGTCTGAGTTGAGGTAGGTTTTTTAATATGCTTGTCTGTAGCTGCAAAAATTCTTATTGGAATTTGATAGGAATTTCATTAGCTTTGTTTAGCAATTTGGAGACAGTCAACATCTTTTTTCAATCCATGAACAGTATGTCTCTCCATTTAGTTAAATAAGCTTTTTATTTCTTTCATTTGTATTTTATACTTTCTGTTAGATTTACATTTATATCTCATTTTAGGGAGAGGCTATTGTAAAGCATATTGTATTTGTGATTTTGGTTTCCGCAAGTTCATTGCTAGCATATAAAAATATAGTTGATTTTTGTGTGTTGATCTTTTTCCTTGACCTTGCTGAACTCACTTATTCTAGGATTGCTTGATTGATTTACGCTATGTTTAGACTGTTCACATTTATAATAATTATTGATATATTGGGCTTAGGTATGCCATTTTATGTTTTTTCTAATAGTTCTGTTTTTTCTTTTCTTCTTATTCACTTTCTGTGGGTGGCTTGAACATTTTAAAAACTCCAATTTAACTCCCAGGCCACTTTCTTTTTAATTAATGAATTAATTTTTAGAGAGAGACAGCTCACACACACCCTAGTGGGGGAGGGGCTGGGAGAGGCAGAGAGAGAATCCCAAACAGGCTCCATGCTCAATGTGGAGCCTGATGCAAGGCTTAATCTCATGATTTTGAGATCATGACCTGAGCTGAAGTCAAGAGTCAGACACTTAACTGACTGAACCACCCAAGCATTCTTTCCATAGTGTGTTTTTTGTGTGCCTTCTTATATACAGCTTTTTAAGTGATTGCTTGGGTATTATACACACACAACTTTTCAGTCTATAGGTGGTGACATTTTAGTAGTTGAAGTCAAGTATAGAAACTTTTTCTCCATTTCTGTCCTTGTACCTTACATACATTGAGAGTTACATTAGACAGCATTACAAATTTTGCCCTGTCCATCATAATTTAGGAGATTCAAGAGAAGGAAAGTCTATTTCATTTACTCATATTTTTGCTCTTTCTATTTTTTTCTTCCTGATGTTTCCATATTCCTTTTTCTATCCTTTTCTTTCTGTTTGGTGAAATTCTTTTATTAGTCATACTTTCATGGAAGGTCTGCTTGGTCTACATATTCTCTTGGTTTTCTTTTATCTGAGAATAATATCTTGATTTCCTTTTTACTGAAGGATATTTTCACTGGATATAGAATTCTGAGTTGACAGTTCTTTCCTTTTAGCACTTGGAAAATGTGCCACTTCCTTCTGGCCTTGATGGTTTCTGATGAGAATCCTCTACTAGTTTGAATTGCTTTTTCCTCTACAGCTAACTGATCCTTCCTCTCTGGGTCCTCTTAAAACTTTTCCTTTGTTTTTGGTGTTCAGAAATTTGACTCTGATATATCCTGTGGATTTCTTTGGTTCTATTCTGTTTGAGGTTTGCTCAGCTTCTTGAGTATGTAAGTTTATATGGTTTTTCCAAATTGGGAAATTTTCTACCATTTTCCTTAGAATGATTTTTCAGGCCCACTCTCTTTTTCCTCTTCTTCTGGGACCCTAATAACATAAATATTGCTTTTCTTTTAAAGATTTGGGTTTTTTTTTTTGGAAAATGCAACCTGGGGACAGGCAGAGAGAGGGGACAGAGGGTCTGAAGTGGGCTCTGTCCCAACAAGCTGATAGCAGCAAGCCGATGTGGGGCTTGAATTGATAAATGGCAAGATCATGACCTGAGCCAAAGTCAGTCACTCAACTGACTTAGTCACCCAGATACCCCTAAATTTTGGCTCTTTAGTTATAATCCCACATGTCCCTGCGTCCCTTTTCATATTTTTTTCAGTGTATTTTCTTTCTGTTATTCAGATTGGATAATTTCTATTTTATTTTCATGTTCACTGATTTCTCCCCTCTGTTTTTTTCCCATTCTGTTGAAACCATCTATTACACTTTCGTTTTTATTTTTCTATATTTTCGGTTAAAAATTTCCATCTTGTTCTTTCTCTCTTTTGCTTTTTTGTTGAAAATTGAAAAATGTCTTCATCTGTTTCACGTTTCTTTGTGATTGCTAATTGAAGCATTTTTATGGAGACTGTATGAAGTCCTTGTCAGAATATTCCAACTTCTGTGTCATCTTTGTGTTGGTGTTTATTGCCTGTTCTCACTCAAGCCAAGATCTTCTCGGATCTTGGTATATTTGAATCCTGAACATTTTAGTTATTATGCTATGAGACTCTAGATATTTGTTAAATCCTGTATTTTTGCAAATATCATCTGATACCATCCCAGCCATGAGTGTGAAGGGTGCCTCAGTACTGCTGGGTGGGCGTTGAAGTTCAGGCTCCTGATGTGTCCTCTCACACTGGCAGTGGGGAAGAGAGGAACAAATTACTACTCAGTGAAGATGGAAATCCAGGCTTCTCTACTTTGCCACCATCCTGGAGAGGTTTGGGGGAAATCTTATTATACCCACCGTGAGAGTGGAATTGTAGGCTCTCTACTCAGCCTTGTTGGTGGGGATGGAGTGGCAACTGCGACTTTCTCGGTGGTATTTGCCTGGAATAGAATGGTTATTGTCACAAACTTTTCTTGCCTGGTAAGGCTTTCCCAATCTTGGTCCTTTGATTAGAGAAAGCTTTTCATGGGGGGCTATTTTTATCTGTACCTGTTGGCATTTCCAGGTTGCCATCTTTTCTAGTACCCAGTCTGGGATACAGGAGGCTGAAGGAAAACCCAGGGAACTCGCGAGCATATCATAATTTGGGTTCCAGGTTCCCTAGCCAGTCTTCTTTCCTCTCTTTAATTTTCAGTCTTCTTGTGTCTGTTTTATAATGTCCAGGTTTATAATGTCCTATTCCAGAAGGAATAGGAGCATGTATATCTACTCTGTCATTGTGAAAGTAGAAGTTCTCTCTCATTTTGTTTTAATGTATTTCTTCCAGGCACTTCACTACTCAATTTTAATTTTCTCTCATCTGAATGTCTTTACATTTAGATAAGGAATTCAGCTTCCTCAAGTTGATTTCAAATACTGATGCAGAGTGATTAATTTCTTCCATTTTATTTACTATCTTGTGCTTTGTAGTGATTTTTGGTCTTTATTTTATTGATTAAATCAGGTACAGTTTTATTTCTCTTTCCTGTGCCCCAGTCCCTCTAACTTGGATGTTCTGTTATGCATCTCCATTGCACCTGCAATAACTTCTTATCCCAAGTGGTCCACAGCTAATAAGTGAAGAGTTCTATTGCTCCTCTGTGAATTGTCTGAGAACCTGGGGCTGTTTCATCCAGGAACACAGTAGCTGTGGCTTCCCAATCAGGGTTGTGGAGGAGGCCCACATGCTTGCATCTCTCTGAAAGAACATCAGAAATCTCAGTTGTGGAGGCAGGAAGCAGAGGAGGTGAAGCATGTCAACTGTAGAGACATCTGAATATAGCTAGCTGCCTTCTCTGGGTGTGATGTCAAGCCCAGTGAGTTAAAACAATGATAGCACGAAAACCTCATGCCATTGACATCTAATTCTGTTCCATATTATGTGAACCCCTGGTCACAACCCAAAGGGATTCTGGAGAGTCCCCTTTGGGTAGGGAACATAATTTCAAAGAAGGCCTTTTGGCTGCAAGCTGGTTCTTCTTAAAAGGTGACATGAGGGCATAACCTAGAATCTCAAAGACTCTCAAGTGTCTGTCTTTGGGGACAGCCTTCCTTATCTATCATAATGGTTTGATAGATGGGGATGGAGTGCCTGGGCCTGGAGCCCCCTAGGCTGAGAGGACATTGAGTTAATTATCTCCTCCTGGCTGGTACTTGTCTGTCATTCTTGCTGTCTTCCAAAGGCTCCTTATATTTAGACCATAGCTGGTGAAGAAAAAAAAAAAGAGCTGTGGCAATTTTTATGTTTATTTATTTGTTTGTTTTTTATTATTATTTGTAAAATTGTGGGCTTGTGACAAGTTTTAATTCTGTTTTTTCTGAAGCCGCACCACCTCTTGGAAATCTGTGCCTCACAAGTCCAAGTATTCACTGAAGTTAGGTCAGATGCAGGATGCTGAATTAGCTGTGAGTGTACCCCATCTGAATGAACACGTGCTTAACCTTTCTATCCCTCATCATCTCCCTGGAGGATTAGTTGTCAGCAATCCCTGATTAACTAAGAAATTACATAAAAATGTATTCCAGCTTCAACAAGGGATCCATGAGTCTGTCCTGTTGGCCTGACATGGTGATCATTTTCCTGTTGGATGCTAACACACAAGAGAGTACTATCAAAGTGTATCTTAAATGCAGTAAACCGTCTTCATCTCCACAGAGTCCTGCTATCAAATAGAAATATCTCACTTATGCATATAATATTAAGTTCCTGAAGAATTTTAGAATCTTAATGTCTTATGATAGCAGAGCTCTAAGAAATTCTAGAGAGGACAGCCATTCTATTCCACAGCCGGAAAAATCTCAGGTCTAGTGTGGCTCTTACTGACCCAGAGTCTCCCAGCCCCATCCAGGTGTTTTCCTCCACATCCAGGAGATTACTGGCCTTTTGGTGCTGGCTGGCTGACTACAGAGCTTTGACGGGAGATGCTCACATTGGAGGGAGGTGAATGAGGGAGTTTCATGCCAAGAAAAATGCCATTTTCCTGTGCCTGGTCCATCCTCTCTGAGCTCAGTCTCACACTGTTCTTAGTCCATGACCAGAACTTTATCCTCAGAACCATTTTATGGTTTCTCATTCAGTGATTCAGCACATCACTGTTGAATATTTGTTCATTCTTCCTTCTCCCTCCCTTCTTTCCACAATTTTTTTTAAAGCTCTTGAGGGCTGGAAATGCAACAGGGAGCGAGACAGACCAAACTCCTTTCCACGTGAAGATTTGCATTCTAATTTTGGAAGACATAAAGACATAAATGAAGAAAGTGTAATGAGTGGCAGGTGGCAGTGAGTGTTAGGGAGAAAGGTAATGAGGGAAAGGGGAAGGTGCTCACTGAGAAGGTGGTATTTGAGCAAAGAACAGAAGGAGGTGAGAGAAAGTCTTATGGATAGCTGGGCGAAGACTCTACAGGGCAAACAGCAAGCACCGGCTCCTTTAGCTGGGAGCATCCTTAGGATGTCAGCAAGAAGGCCATTGTGAGTGGGGCCAAGTGAGCAAGGAACATCAGATTAGTAGGAGAGAAAGGAAAGAGGTGATGGGATGGGCCTTGGAACTGAGTGGCAAGGGTTGGCTGGTTTGTAGACCTTTGCAAGAAACTGTAAGCATTTCGACTTTTATCCTGCGTCTAATGAGGAGTCATTGAATGAGGAGTGCCATGTGGGTTTTTGTTTTAACTAGCTCACTGTGGCTACTGTGTAAAGTGTAGAGTTTATGGCCAAAGGCAGAAGCAGGAATATCAGTTAGGAGGCTCCTGCAGAAATCCAGGGAAAGTGGTGGTATCTGGACCAGGGTGGAGGTCATGACAAGCCACCAGGTTCTGGACGTATAGTGAAAATAGCAATGTGAGGCCATGCTGTTGGATTATGTGGAGTCTGAAACAGAGAAGTAAAATTTTCCAAGCTATTTCCATGGTCTTTGCCTTAGGATGAGGCCCAACCTGGGATACTCCTTGGTTCTTCTTCTTCTTCTTCTTCTTTTTTTAAATATTTTTATTTATTTCTAGGAGAGAGAGAGACAGTGTGAGCAGGAGAGGGTCAGAGAGAGAGGGAGTCACAGACTGAAACAGGCTCCAGGCTCTGAGCTGGCAGTTAGGACAGAGCCCGACGCGGGGCTCGAACCCACGAACTGCGAGATCATGACCTAAGCGGAAGTCGGACGCTTAACCGACTAAGCCACCCAGGCGCCCCATTCTCCTTGGTTCTTCTTGTAGACAGTCCTGACAGTCCTTCTCTGTAGTCCTCCAGATGTGCCAAGGCTGAATTATGGAACAAACATAGCACCGGCTGGAGCTGAGACCCTATTCTATGACCTTTTGTTCTACACATGGAAACAATGGAAAATTAACAATGGAAAATAAAAAACCCTTACAGGAGCTAATATATTATAGTTACATACTTTTAACTTTAGTGTGTCAGTAAATGAACGTTTTTCCACAGTGCTTATCAGAGATCTAGTTCCATAAGACATTCCTAGAAAAAGTGCTCCTTTGCCAAGTAAATATATCTGCTACTTGGAGACCTAGAAAGCGCATCAGTGTTTTCAGGGCTCAATGAGCCCTGCAGTAAAGATATCTGCTTATCCTGACTTAATCCAGCTTGTCCCTGAATTATGAAGGCTTTCATCACCGAATATTTTAAGGACACATTTTAGAAACAATGTTTTGTATATTCAGGACAATCCCGGAGAAAACACTTAGTCTTTGAGAGGTGAAGTTTCTTTTCCCTGGAACCAGACTATGTGTGAAAGTGTGAAAAATAGCCTACATCTTCCAGTTTCAAACCTAGTTCTTTTGCCAGGATATCATATTATCAGTTCATTCCTTAAAATTTCTGCTTCCCTAATATATATTCCCATCAGCAACAACTCACTTTGGCAGTAGTTCTCAGGGGGCTGGAGGAATACTTTGAAAAGTCCCCCAATCCTGGTCTAAGAATTAGCATAACTGTATTCACAGGTCTACCTGCCTCAAAACAACTTTACAATTATAATTTGTTACATGTGTTATATGTAGCATAAGTACTAATTACATTTGAATCAATAACTTTTACTTATTTTTTTTTATTTTGAGAATGGTGTGTGCTTCCTAAAAAGAAGTTAGAGAAAAAGTTGAGAAAGAATGAAGACAAAAATTACATCAACATAGAAATGACCCAGTTAACAGAGTGGTATTGTGTACACACATCTACATGCACACATATGCATGTATGCATGCTACTGGGATAATATACTGACTATACTTATGTCATGACTTCCCTTTTGTTTACCATCATGTTGGGAAAATGCTCACATCTCATTAAATGCTATTTGAGGATATGCTTTTTAAAATTTTTATTTTTATTTATTTATTTGTTTTTTTAGAGGGAGGGAGTGGGGAGGGGCAGAGGGAGAGGGAGACAAAATCTTAAGCTGACTCGTGCCCAGCAGAGAGCCTGACGCGGGGGTCTATCTTACGACTGTGAGATCATGACCAGAGCTGAAATTGAGAGTCAGGCAGTCACTTAACTGACTGAGCCACCCAGGAGTCCTGAGAAAGCATGCTTTTATTGGCTGCATGATGCTCTCTCTTCTGAACGTGCAGTGTCTTACTCAACGATTTGTGGCACTTGTGCCAGGGGCTCTCCATGCCATTTCCTCTCCTGAGCACTCAGGCAATCTGTGTTTCCAGCTGTCCTTTGCAGTGTGATTAGACCAACAGGTTGAATTTTGAACAGTGGGATGTGGACAGAAGTGAGGATACCTCTTCACTCGGCAGACGGAAACAGCGAAGATCTGAGTCACCACTTGGAGGAGAGCCGCCATGGGGATGCCCAACGTACACTAGCCTTTCAATGAGAAACAAATCTTTGTTCTGTTAAGCTATCAAAATTTCAACATTTCCTTATTACTACTATGTACTGTTAATATACACTAATACATCATATTTATTGCACAGTTGAATTTATTTTCAATTTCTCATTTTGAAAATATATCTTCAATGAATATATTAAAGCATATATTTTTGTTTATATATCTGGCTACCATCCTTGAATATATTCTGATTTTTGAAAAATATCTACACCCCCCCCACACACACACACTCAATACACACAAACACTCAAAGTTTTGTATGAGAATAACTGTTACTTATCAAAACTGCTTATTACTTAAAAAACTGGGGACACCTGGGTGGCTCAGTCAGTTAAGTGTCTTCCAGCTCTTGGTTTCAGCTCAGGTCATGATCTCATGGTTCATTGGGTTTCCTACTGTCAGCACCGGGCCTGCTTGGGATTCTCTCTCCCTCTCTCTTTGTCCCTCCCCTGCTCATACACTCACTCTTTTTCTCTCTCAAAATAAATAAATAAACCCGTTTTCTATAGATTAAAAACAGCATCTCATTGTTTTAATTTTCACATTTCTGATTTCTGTAAGCCTGAAAGCACCCTTTCCTAAGATCTCTCTGGGAAAGCAGGTGGGCACTCCTGGATGGTTGAAGGCACGAGGCATGAACATTTCTTTGCCTCTCTGGTTTCCAGCCTCTTCCATCTCCAAGAGTTGGGATCTCTTTGGTTGAACTTCGCCTATGAAGAAAAATGCCTTTGGATCTTACAATCAACTGCCTTGTCAGTAGCCTGGATGAACCCTGCTGTGTCTAGATGGAGATCTGAAGATACAGATTCTTCCCATTTTACATCTCTTTAAGAGAAAGAGAAACTCTCTTGGTTTTCTTAGTGATTCCAGAAAGCATAATGATCTCCCACTGGAGATACAAGGTGCTCTTGGTCTCTTGGGTGTGGTTGCGTATACCACAATACATGCACATATCACAAAAGATCTCACAATGTGCCATATGAGAGCCGACCAAAGGGTTGCAGGAGCACAGAGGATGGGGGCCAGTCTGCCTGGGGGGCTGGAACATTCAAGCTGGATCTCGAAGGTGATGCTCAAGGTGACATCTGAGCTTGATCTCTAGTCTGTGTCCCAGGCTGGCTGGGCCTCTTCTTCCCTGACAACTCCCACGACAGCCCTTCTATTGGGAGTATACAAGCCAGGTTTCCCTGTGCTGAAAGGTGATCAAATCAGACAAATCATAAATCTCCAGCTGTTGTTTTGTCAGCATGTATATTTTCATAGAAAGGAGCAAATCTCTGCTGAGCTGGCCAGATAATCATCTCTGTTTTTCCTTATGTGTTCAGAACTGTGAAAGAACGCCCTGGGCGGAGACCTGGTTTTAATCACCTTTGATTAACACAGAAGCTTTTGAAGGTGAAGGTGCTTTCTGTAAACTGTGGCAGGGTCCCAAGGCACTAACATTTCAGACCTTTTCCCAGTATGTGAAATGTCTAGAGTAGGGCCAAGGTATCAAACCCATGGAGACAATCCACTGCATGAGGAGTTACTTTAATGCCTCTGACTCATTCCTCAAAGAAACTTTTTGGTCTTATTATTATTATTTTTTTTCATGCTTGAAAAATTACAGGCTGTACAAAGCTAGAGACTTCTGAGTCCAAGGAATGTTTCAGCTTGCTTTCATTTAGTACAAAAGGAAAGCTTTTAGGAGAGATTTAGGGAAGCCAGAAAAAGTATTGGGAATGGTTCCAGAAATGATTAAGAGGCTAGAAAAAACCAAGAGGGTTTGGGGTGACTTCATGGGTGACAGTGGGGAAGGTCACTTTCTGCCTTCAAGAAAACTCAGAGTTAAAACACACATAGTACTCCCCCTGCCCAGAGATTTCTGTAAGAGCTGCATGGTTTGGTTAGCATATAGGAATCCTGGGACATCCTGCAGGCAAGATGTAAAGGATGACTCCTGAAGGTCTTTCAACCATGGCCGATATCCACCCTTTGACCTGGTTTAAGTATTAACTAGATAATGTAGGTAAACTGAAACCTGACTTCTGGAGACAAGCTTTGAGGAGCACAGGAAGGATGAGAAGGAACTAGCATATGGCTTGAAGTGTTGCTTTAAGAAGCTGTAACTTGGAGCATAAATCTCTGTTTGCAAAGGCCTTGAGTTAACACTGAATGAAATAGGCTCATGGAGCCTGGACAGGCTAAGAAAATCATGGTGAATATATTCTTTCCATTCCTTCTCAGGTCAGGCAGCATGAGGCACGTGTCCACTGAATGAGTTTCCACTGTTTCTCTCATTTCAGAGGAGGAAGTTTCCCTTCGAAAAATGCAGCCATTGCTGAGTTTGTCTTTGGCGTGGGCTTCCCAGAGCTCTCAAGCCCCTGATGCTCCTCAGACATGGGGTCTTGATTAGGAATTTTGGCTCTCTGATTTGCCTTCTCTTGATTAACTTTTCTGAGCCCAGGGGATTCTGCAGCAACCAGCCCACTCAGGATTGTCCAGGAAAACCAATTCACAACTTTTCCCACTGATCAAAGAGCTTTCTTTTAAAGCCAAACATATCAGAGGCTTCCCCACTGGTAAGAAGCAGGAGAACATAATCAAAGACAAGGAATCCATGAACATCATCGAGAATCTAAAAACATCTGTGTTCCATGTAGTGCATAGTCTTCTCAGGATCATTTCATCTCAAAAGTATCACTTTCATAAAGACCCTCTCCTCATCCCTCACCACCACTTGTTGGCCTGGATGATGCTCTGAAGTCTAGGAAAGTTCCCAAAAGTGACTCTGTGACCATCACACTGGCGACACTTCTTATGCAGTCATGTTTATCTTCTTCCCAAGATTCTGAAAACCAAAGCCACCTGGGTTGAGACAAGTTGCAACCCACTTTCAAACATGTGATTCAACTGTATTTGCAGGCTAGTTTCTGTGTTCAGTGGAGGTGTCCAGCCAGCAAATGTCCAGACCGCAGCAGCGTAGAGCACAGGGCCAACGGTTCTATGAGGTTATGGTCTGTGACAATAAAAGCTTGTTTTCTTTTAATTTAAATTCAAGTTAGTTAACTTACAGTGTAGTCTTGGCTTCAGAGTAGAACCCAGGGATTCATCTCTTACATATGACACCTAGTGCTCATCCCAAAAAGTGCCCTCCTTAATACCCGTCACCCATTTAACCCATCCCCACATGCACCTTGCCTCCAGCAGCTCTCAGTTTATCTGTATTTAAGAAATTTTAGGGTTTGCCTCCCTCTCTGTTTTTATCTTATTTTTCCTTCCCTTATATTCATCTATTGTGTTTCTAAAATTCCACATATGAGTGAAATCATGTACTATCTGTTTTTCTTTGACTTATTTTGTTTGGCATAATACATTCTAGTTCCATTCACATTATTCTGAATGACAGAATTTCATTCCTTTTAATGGCTGAGTAATATTCCATCGTATATATATTACCACATCTTCTTTATCCATTCGTCAGTCATTTGGATGATAGAAGCTTTGAATCAATAGCCACATTTGACCCACAGACACTTGGAGATTCTGGAACATTGGGTATCCATGTCCCTGAACTGTGGACTGAGCAGCGGCTGCCTGTGCAGATTTGCACTCATATTTACTTCTGTTGGTCTCTGACACCCTTCCACATGCCCTGATCCCAGGCCTGAGGGCTGCCTGTCTAACCTCTCAGACCATTTAAGTTTGTGTTCTCAATGGTAACATTTTAAAATTGATTTAATGTGTTTTTCTGTAGTACAATGATACACTTCATCCAGTGTTTTGGAAAACAGAGGCAAGATGACATAATCACTCTAAATCACAGGGCCATGTATAAGCACCATTATTATTTATTCCAGGAATTTTTTTTGGTGATAGTTCTTATGTCAAACAATTGTTTTTATGTCCTTGGTTTTATTCACTATTAGATTATGTTTTCTATGTTGCTCTATAATTTCATTGACCACCACTTTCAATTACTTCATTATATACCATAGAACCCTGTGTCATTATTTACTTAGTCTTTCCAGTAAGTAATGAGAAATACTGCTGTGAAGAACAGCATGTGCGTGTTTAATTTTTTCACATTTGGGCTAGATATTAAGAGTGGTACAAATATTTGGATTTACTTTAGTATATGTTGGCAAGTTGCTGTCCATAAAGGTTGTACCAATTACAACACTACCAGGAAATATGAATATACAAAGCTCATAGCCAGTCTTTGGTTTATGAATTAATTAATTTAGTAAGCTAATCTAGGTAGGAAAAAATGGCACACCCAGTGTCTGTAACATTGGAAAGCCACTTCCAGCATACATCTGGAAGGTCTGAAATGAAATCAAACAGTGGACCGTTTACTCATACCGTCACTGTGCTGAGCTGCATATCTCGTGGTAGAGAGAGTATCTGCCACTGACAAACAGCACATTCATCTCTCTGCCTATTCAACTGTCTGTCCTCCCTTCCACCTACTATCCTATGTCTGTCATGCTATAGTTGAATACTATTATCAGGATTCAAATATTGTGCTTTGTCCCAGACATCACCAATAGGAGTCTCTTCTTTAGCTGCTTTGGAAACGAACCTTTCTGATTCCCAAATATAAGAATCAAAACTAGCAACCCAGGGCTGAAGGTGGAGGGTAGGTTGGGGTTGAAGTGAATGAGAGTGAGGGCAGCCTGACCTACGTTGGTCAAGGTGCTATGGTTTCCAGCCAGCCAGGGCTGAGAAGGCCTGCTGTAGCTTATGGTCTTATGCTGCACTTGCCTGAGATGTGAGGAAGGAAGTCTGCTCTGAGGTCAGAGAGCTGGTCCTTGGTTTTGCAGAACATGATTCTAGAAGAGGAATTGCTTCTAAGAATCTGGTAGGTTCAACATTCTAGGGAATTGTCTTGTTTGTGAAAAGCCAGAGCAGCCCCAGTCCTGACATTTAAAATGCCTTCTATTGAGATGGAAGGTGATTGCATGGTCGCAATGAAAACATGACAGCGACAGCAGACACCTCTGCTCAATACACGTGAAACATCAAGTCCTGGAGTGGATAATTTCACTTAACTTGTCAACAACCTTTGCAATTAAGTAAATTGTCTTTGTGTTAAACAAAAATTGGACTAGAGGACCAAGAAATTATTCGAGGCCTCACAGACACAGGACAGTGCAGACAGGACTGGAACACAAGCTTCTCTAGCTCTAAGTCTGTGTTTGTAGGTGACGGGGACCCAGTCATTGGTGGGGGAACCGCACCTGGGAGCACCACTGAAAGAAGGCAGCCTTGGCTCAGGTTTGCATCTCATGCTAGGATGCAATAGTGACAGCTTAGTGACAAGTGTCACTGTAATAATACACAAAGGATCCAGAGAAACTGTGTGTGTGTGTCTGTGTCTGTGTGTGTGGAAGAGGTGTCAAGTAGGAAGACAGAAGTAAGATCCTACACAAGAAAACTGATGAACTGGCTGGCTGTAAGGCTGGGTGATCAGAGAAATAAGAGAATGGACAGCTGGTTGACAGAGTCTGGGAATTGAAGGCTGGACACAGAAAAAGCTTCTGAGACTCCCTTCCATGAGAAACCATGACGTGCATGATGCTCCGGAATGGTGCGATTAAGAGTGAATCTTTCATAATCAGAGGCTGTGTGACCACGCTAAGGATGTCAAAAAGTGCTTTATGTTTTGATCGTTGTTTTAGTGATGGTTTGCATAAGAATTCCAAGGGAAGTACAGGCCTGTTGCTGGAGGTTGAGGGTGGTTTGGACGGAGGACAGACAGAAAGCAGAACTCCTCACCTCCAGTAATGCTCCTCCTTCTTTGTCAGGAGACATTAGACCCAAAAGAACTAAAGGAATTAAGCGGAAGCTCCAGCTGGTGGAACTTTTGTTAAGGGGCTCGGTACTATCCTACTCAAAACACTTGTCATGGAGCCCAGAGGCTCTGGGACTTGGGAGTCCACAGAGTTGCCCTATTCCTGTTCTCTGGCCAAGGAGAGGGGAAGGAGAGTACCGTGTTCTCTGTCATCCTGTCCCAAAGCACTCAAACCACTGTGCTGTGGATGGAGGCCTTTCACAAAGTATTGGGTAACCAGTAATTACTGAAAAGTACTGGCTTTTCTCTAAACAGCTTTCACTATGAAAAGAACCAGGTGCCCAAGGCTATTTTGTACCGCACAAGTTAGGCAGTCCTAGAAGTCCCAATTTGACTAACTTATTTCTTCTTGAAGTGTAGTGAGGATATCCAGCCTCACCTGAATTCTCTCTTCAGCCTATGGGCATCTCATCAGTTCACTGGGGAGACCAGCTTTCCCACTGGGCTGACCTTACAAGTTGCTGGTTGGATGCCCACCTCTCAGGCAGCTCCCACCACACCCCCATGCCAGCTTTTTAGTGCTAGAAGGCACTCATTCCATCCCAAATATCCACGGAGTAGATTCACTGTCCTCCGGTGCTCCAGTAAGAAGTTTGTGCTTGAAGACCCTAAAACAGAAGGTGCATTTCCTGTTTTAATCCAGGACCCTGAGTCTTTCTGCTTTGTCCTTACTAACTTCATACCTAGAGCATCATTGGTCTTCTCTGGATGATGGGATGGTGAGAAGGTTGTTCTGGGGCTATCATAAGAATAATAAGGGCAAGAAAATTCATGGGAAATTTACAAGGACCAAATCAGTTGTATGAATTCAAGTTTAGGCCACTGTTGTATATACTTTTTTCAAGATAAAAAATAATTCCTTGGGAGGGAAACACACCTGTTAAGAGCCCCAGAAAGTAGAGATGGGAGAATGACAAACTCTTTTGCATGAATCAAGGTGAAGTGACACACTGAGTCTGGACAAGGTTGGGCAGGCTGATGAAATTATGACGTGTCTTTACTCTCTGCTAAACTTAAATCTGCTCGGTGAGGGGAAATGATTATATTCTGCTAAGTAGAATGGAAAAAGAAAAGGCATTTATTTATAAAAACAAATTTGTAAGAGAAATATGACTGGGGGATCCATAAGAAGAGCAAGTTATTAACGTTGCCCTTCAGTAATTTGCCAGGAACCCCATAGCAACTTCCAGCTAGAGAGTGAGACCCGGCATCAGGAAAGCCACATTTA
The DNA here is from genome assembly GCA_017311185.1 of Proteles cristata cristata. Lineage (NCBI taxonomy): Eukaryota > Metazoa > Chordata > Mammalia > Carnivora > Hyaenidae > Proteles > Proteles cristata. The sequence continues at coordinate 863,548 of JAESUZ010004239.1, forward strand.
CAAACTTCACAATTTTCCTAAGGTCCTGGCCCCTCCATGGACATTCCTTCTAATGCTCCCAGAAACCACATCAGACTGGTTTCACAAGGACAGTTACAAATTTCATCCATCATGGAGAGTTAGAGGCAGGCAATTTATTGCGTCCAATTCAAAGATTGTGAAAAAATCCTTCAGATTTGGGTGCCTTCCATGTCTTTTAAATAAGTTGAACATATCCTTTGGTTCTAAGGAAAACAGCTTGTAAAATGTTTGGGAGCTCTGGGGACATCAAACAGCTCTTGGAGGAGTGCATTTTAATGGTTTACTTGTAAAAAAATCAGTAAAAGAAGTAAAAACACATGGTTTAAATTCCTCTCCATAATACGAGGTATTTTTGTAGGCGTCTTTTCTTTTTCCTGAGGGTTTCAACACATCTTTGAGTGCTTATCCCCCAAATACTCAAAATAACCCTCAGATACACTGATATAGACAAAGAGATGGTCAGACTGTAACATTGCCTTTGTGTCGGGCCTGGGTCCTGGGTAGGAGACTCTGGGTTCATCAAGAAATGGGGTTGGGGAAAAGGACAAGAATATCTGTGGAGTCATAAGTAATTAGGGTACAGAGGCAGCTAAGTCAGGAGTTCAAGGCTCAAAAGCTTACAAGCTCCGAGCAGGTAACATTAAGGCTTGAAGTGAATCTTGAGAATTAAGAATGGAGGGTTGTGTCAGGGGAAAAGCTTGAAAACTATAGAGCCTTTGCTTGCCAATGCATTCAAATTTAACCGAAACTACCCCCTGGCTAAAGATAGCAGGTCTGTGGGCAGTACCTGCTAGCGACTCACGCCCTGCTTCAGGCTCCCTTCCTTGGCTATATATTAGAACAAGAGAGGGATAGCGACTTACTTCCCAAAAGTCAACAGATAGAAAGTGGTGGTACCTTACACAATTCCTGCTACCCTTGCACTCAGATGAGTGCACAAGCTGACAGGAGCCTGCAGAACACGGGTGAAGATAGGCCTGGGTCAAGTTCACGTGACCTTGAGCCAAAGACATCACCTTATCGGTGTGAGGTTTCTCAACTGTAAGACAGGGGCAATGGTGATTATTTTGTTGACCTGTGAGGATGGACTATTAAGATGGTCTGAACCATTACTGCAACAATTGACTTCTCCTCTGAGACATTACTTTAACAAGTGGTTTTTGGGTGCCTTCTGTGTGGCCTGCACTGGGGATAGGGTGGTGAGTGAAAGCAGATGTGATGTCTTCCCTCTTATAGCTCAAGGTCTAGCGGAAGGCACTGGCATTACTGAGGTGACCCCACAAGCAAGCGTGGCCAGAGACAGTGAGGCTGTGTGTGGGACAGCCAGAGGCTCAGACTCATGGAGAACCGAGGAGCAAGGCAGGGCTGGTGCAGACACGGAGGAAAGGGGTGAAGTCACAGTGAAGTAGGATGTAGTAAGGAGCTCCACTAGTTTCTCATCCTATGACTTTGACCCAGGAGCAACCGCAGGATGCTTTAGGCTGCCCTGCCTCTGTTCTTAGCTCATTCATCCTGTGCTTCTGAACTGTTCTTAGCTCATTCACCCTGTGCTTCTGAACCCCCTCCCTGCTCCCTGACTGCTCTGGTCGCAGAGTCCCATCCCATTTCATAGCACTCCTGCGATAGCACTTCATCTCAGAGCCCTCTTCTCTGGCTCAGCTGTGAGCACTTGTCCAGATTTACACTTTTTCCTCTCTGACTCCGCCTGTCACTACATAGTCCCGGCCTCTGCCTCATCTGTCCTAGTCCTTGTTGCTGAGACCATTGTCCCTGCCCTTCTCTTCACTGGGAAATGATACCCAGAAGCCCTAATAGTTTTTGGGGCAAGATCCTTGTTTGCATGCAACAGACACTGACTCTGGCTAATGATATTAAGGAAAGGGATTTGTTGAAAGGCTGTTGGGCAATTCAGAGGACCCCTGAGAAGGCCATGGAATAGTCCAGTAATGGTCAAGCACAAGAGAAGATAAGCCATAGCAGGATGACTGCCCAGTCACACCCAGAGCTAGTCTAGTGTGATTCCTGTGGCCACACCTCTCCATCTAGAGGCCCCACCTGCCCAGCAGTTTCAGCAGAACTGACCACGCTCACAGGGGCTAAACGCTCTGCTGCCGCCCTCCAGGACCTCAGCCTTTCGGCACTGAGGCAAGTCAGGAAAAGGATGGCTTGCTTGTCAAGCCCATGGGAAAGCATCAGAGATTTCTTCTTTCAGAATAGGAAGCAGATGCTACAAGACTGGCTGACTCCTAGCTCCGAAAGCACAGAGAAGAGACATCTCAGGTGCTCTCTCTCTGGCCACATTCTGAGTCAGTTATAGAATGGAAGCCAGTCTTAGAGATTGACTAGGTGATGAAGAGTGAGCCAGAGGGGGGAAGGAAAATGATGCTTGTCTTCCAGCTTGGATCACACAGTGATGCAGGTAACACTTGCTAAGACGGACAGAGGGGAATCAGCTTGAGGTAGTCATGGGCAAAATACACATGAGACACCTGTGAGGTGACAAGTGGATTGTGGAATTTGCACCATATTGACATATCATATATGCTCAGTAAATTCTTGGCAAATGAATATATTGACCTGAAGGCCATAGAGAAGATGGGGACTGAAGCTAACGAGTAGGCATGGGTTTATGCAGGGGAGAAACAACAGAGGTTTCCTCGCTGACAACCCCACCAGCACAAACAGCCCTCTTTCAGGCAGGCTGCTCAACAGAGTTCATGCTAACATGTCCCTTTGGGGGCCCTGGGCTCTTCTCAAGAGCTCCCAGCATCAAGGGTAGTTTTTCCTCTGTGGTGACAAGATCCTGGGGCCTCAGTCCTTTCTCCTTTCCCTGTGGAACTCTTTGGTCCTCATTTTCCTGGTACTCCTCCTACTGCTACTTCTCGAATTTTCCATGGTGTTCCCCTAATGCCAGAAAATAGGGAGCTTATGTAGGCTTTTGGGAGAGAGCAGGTTTCTTTGAAGCTTCCTGCCCTATTTTAAAAAATCATGCAAATAATGTTTTATCCTACTCTGTAAGATGTTTGTTGTAATGTAAAGGGCTAAGAATTTACTTTTTTTTTTTTTAACCACTGAAGAACCCTGACATTCCTGAATCACATGTGTTCTGCAGCTTCAAATACTTTGGCGTTGCTCTGACCTTGCTGCAGTGTGAGAGGAGTCGCTGGCATCTGCTCCTGTTAACCCTCCTGCACCCCATGGAGGGGACAGCTCCTCAGTCTCCTGTTCTCATCTTCCATGATGCCTCATACCCATGACTTATGTTTATGAGCCTGTTGAATTTAGGCAAGGCCAAAGAGGCAGATCTATGTGGCCACAACTATCATTAGTTACAGGGATCTTAGTGGTTTCCTTGTCTAAGGAATAGAAGACACCTGCACCCTGGGACTCTGGCGCCCGAAACAGATGGGCTTCTGTCACTATCACAAACTCTGTCCCTTAGAGCCTTAGGGCCCTTTCCAGCATGGCATTCTAGGGAGCTGTGGCCACGTGCACAGAAAGGGCATTGGAATTAACACCTATGTGTTATCCTTCAGATGGTTGAACTCTCACCATTTTACTGGAGGCCGAGGGAGGCTGGGATTTACAAGGGCTTCTTGATGTGGGCCTGAGCTGGAGCCTGGTCTCCTGATGTCCAATTTAATCTGCTCTGAACTGTATACCTCAAGGGAGGGGCATGATGGGCAGAGATCAGTCATCCTTCCCTGTCAACTCCTCTTAAGGGGCTTCAACATAGTTCTGTTTAAAATTCAAGCTGAAATGACAGGGGCACCTGGGTGGCTCAGTCAGTTAAGCATCCGACCCTTGATTTCAGCTCAGGTCATGACCTTGCGGATCATGAGTTCGAGCCCTGTAACAGGCTCTGTACTGACAGGGCAGAGCCTGTGGCTGCTGGCTTCCACCTACGGAAACACATCAGCTGTTCTCTGAAGAGTCCATGGGTTTCTCCAGGCTCTGCTAAGGTGACAGGCCATCTCTTGCTCTTTTGTATGCCCACAGTGAGGGGCAAAGTGAGGGGCACAGGAAAGTGGCCTAGGGACCCGGCCGTGTGGCCAAGGGCAAAACTGTGACTGAGACCATGCTCATGGGCTACCTTCCGGGCCAGAGGGCCACCTGTCAGGGGGTCGGGTCTCCTCATAGGAGCACTCTCCTATGAGAACAGGAGCACTCTCAGGAAGCATGCCATTTTCTGCTGCCCACGTTTTCTTTCATGGTTTAACAAATTTTCAGTGAAAATGCTAGCCATATCTATGGAACACACCAAATAAAAGAAAGGGTCTGCTATCCAAAAAATTAAAGATGGGTCCCACATACAGTGCCAAGAAGTGACAGGGTTGTCCGAGGATTCCAAGGGGAAGAAAGATTCAGGTTTTGCAAGAGGAGCAATTCCTGATAAGCATCTTGGACAAGACCTCTCTTTATTCTGGAGCACATCTTCCCTGACTGTTAGGAGTGTGGAGTCGGGATTTTACAAAACAGATTGTTCCCTTACAGTTTCTCTCCGGCATTTGCTCCTCACACCCTGCTAGCTACATATATAAGTATATTTTATACTTAAGTATGTGTGTACTTTAGTGTATTGTCTTTTCTATCATTTTATCCAGAAGTATTAACCCAAGAATACACAAGGAGCCACTGGCAAAGATTTTGTCACTGGGTTATCATAGTAGCAAAGTATCTGCAAACAAGAATAAGTTACGCATTTAACAATAAACAACTTGGCATGAATAATGGCATTCAAGGGTGTCTGATGAACTGTATTACATATTAATTAAAATAAAATTTTAAGTACATATATACCCATGTGTGTGTCTGGATCTGCAGCTCCACCTATACATTCATATACCTTTATTTCTAATCCATCTAAATTGCAAAACATACATGGATTTTATCTCTGTATTGTCATTCTAGTGAGGATTTTTATTTTTGTATTTCTTATTTACTTTCAAATCTTCAATGAAGAGTGCATTCAAAATGAAAATAGCTAATTTTTCTAATTATAAATGTAGTAAACACTCTGACATCTCAAGGAATTGAAATACTCTAAATAAGTGGAATCCCTTGCAATGTTAGTATATATGTTAGTGGGATTTTGTTCATCTCTCCAGTTTCCTTTTATTTTTCCTATATGTACACGAATGAGATGTACTTACACATGCAAACCCATACATATACCTACAATAAAAGGAGTTCAGGGTTTGCAGAATTTTTCAGTCATTTTTTATTTATCTCACCTGTTGAAATATCACAGATATCATCCTCTGAATAAGTGCTGATTTTATTCATTGTTTTAATGAGCTGGTTGGCATTGTGTCCTATGGAATGCATCATTCATGTGTATTTGTCCAAGCTTCTAGTTCCCTAGAAGTAGAATAATACATTAAAAGAGATGGAGATTTTAAGGCTTTTTTTGTATATTTCAGGTTACTTTCCAGAAAGATTTTACCAACTTATACTTCTATCAGTGTTCAGATTTGTCTCCATATACCTTCATTTAAACTTTTGCTTATTTAGCTACTGAAAATACTGGGATTTTTGGTCTTGATTCGCACTCAGAGAAAATTTTCAGGCGAAAGCCAGGCATGAAGGAACAGTGGAGACTCTTCTGAAAAGGAAAAGTATTATTAATTCAAACGATGAGCATTTCGACCTTTCATGTGTACACAATTCACTTCCAAAAGTCAACAACAAGAAGTAGAGAGCTGAAATATCATAGGTTGGGAGTATATAAGAAACAGATTTTGTGGTGTCATCCAATTCCAGTGGAGAGTCATGCTTTATCTCTCATCTCTTTATTTATGGTATTTTTTTCCCCACCAGCTGGAAATAAGCTACAACTATTCAATTAGAATACATTTTTGGCACTATTTTTGTCTTTTCATTATGCATGCCCCAAGTATTTACTTCTGACTACAGACTTACTTTGTAAACATCTCTCTTATCTTTGTATCCATACACCCATGTTGATTTTACAATCACAACTAGAAAATGTTTTGATTTTTTACTTTTACAAAAACATAGTGCATGTCCAAGGGGTATATAGATAAATGGTATGCAAGTGCTAAGTATGTATGTGTACATGTGTATACTTGGGTTGGGGGCTCAGGGAAGGACAAGGCCAGAAAGGAAATCTGGGATGTTTACTGATTCCTCTGAAACTGCATCCCATTGTCAGGACTCAGATTTGCAATGTGGCCATTGTAGTCCTGGGGAGGTGATTGATGCTATTGCATTCCCATGGGGGTTAGCAGATATTATTCTTCTAAAGCTAGAGTTTGGGAAAGTCAGTGTCCTGCACACTCACCTGCATTCAGAGGTGGGAGGGACCTGGATTTTCCCATCTTCTGATTTCCAGCCCATGTTCCCTCCCTCCCAAGCTGCTGCTTTACCCTTCAGAAGTCCCAATTCCCTCTTCCTCCCATGCCCCATACCTGAGACACTGATGGAATTTGGAGGTATGAACCAGGAAATGTGGATCTGGCCCTTTCCTGCATCTCACTCTGGTACCTCCCAGTGATTTGTGCTCCTGGGTGAAACTGTTGGACCACAGCCCTCTGGTCATAATCTCTCTGTGTCTCTCACTTACCAGGAGCTCACCAGAGCACAGGGGTTACGATGCACTAGCGTTCTGGGCAGACAGGCTCTCTGCCCCGGTGCGGAGCCCACCTGCCCATCTGGAGGATCTGGTTTTCTTTATCTCCTTGCAGGAAGCCCCTTACCATGCTCACCACTATGGCAGATTAATGAGATCCAGGCATGGAAAGGATGACCAAAAGGCCCAGGACAGGCTCTTAGACCCCGCACATAATCTGCTCTTTGGAGACCATTTTGGTGGAAGATGTCAGTCACTCAATCACCCTTTTTTGAGGTCCAACTCAGTTGAGCAGTATCTGTGCAAGGATCTTGCACGATCTTGCACAGATTCCTGATTTTCATCTCAGCAGCCAGCTGGCATAACATATCACTTGGCCAGACAGCAAAAGTTGGCATGCTCTCAGTGGCCTTGACTCCCACCCAGAAATCTTATCTCTGGTAAAATGGCTTCCCAGATCAGCCCCAAATTCTTCTTTGGCTGGGGAAATAGCTTGTAGAAGAGTTTAACAGGAAATGCCATAGACACACTTTGTTCTGTTCACAATGGGCATGTGGAAGCACCCTTCTCTCTGAATGCTTCAGAGCAGGTTGTTACTTCAGATCCTTCAGAGCTTGGACCCTGGAACAAATGTGTCCTGAAATCCACCATCATCCCTATTTTTCACCTCCCTTGCCTATTTCCTTGCCTCAGGCTTGCTCAACAATTCCACGGCCTTGCTGACTTTTTAATGCACACTACAGGCAGAACCTTATGCCAGCTGGTTCCTTCTAAAGTTACCTGAAGTGCTCAAAATCCTTCTTAGAAGACCCTGTCTCCCCTCCTTATTGTGGCTCTCACTTTCCACACTTTCTACCAGGAGGGGTCTGTTTGGAAGTCTACCTAGGACCATTGAGGTCTAAGTTCCATCTTTGCAGACAGTTTGGCCTAGAAAACATACTGCCATAGGGATATACTACATGATATCCTAACCACTCAAAGGATACCTTTAGTTCAGGTGTAACTAAAACAAAGGCACTCTAGTTATTTGCTTTAGGATGTAATTATCTCACATTTCGTTCTCATCATAAGTTCCTTATGCTATTTCACACTGGGTGATGTGGTAGGCAGGATAATGCCCCCACAGATGTCCATGTGCTAATCCTTGGAACTTGAAAATGTGTTATCTTCATGGTAAAAAGGACTTTACAGATATGATTAAGGATTGTGAGATGGGGAGGTTACTTAGATTACTCAGGTGGTAAATGGAAGAACTTCCTGCTGAGGTCACAGAAAGAGATGTGATGAAGGGAGTAGGGTCAGGGGAATAAGGTCAAAGGTGAAATGTTACAAGCTTTGAATATGGAGGAAGGAGCACCAGCCAAGGACATTCTCTGAAAGCTGGAAACTGGATCCAAGAAAGAAAGTAGATCTTTCCCTAGAGCCTCCAGAAAGAATGCAGCTCTGTTAACACCTTGATGATTTAAGCTCAGGGAGACCCTTGCCAGGCTTCCAATCTGCAGAACTAAAAGATAACAAATTTGTGTCGTTTGAAGCCACTGAGTTTGGTGATTGGTGATGGCGGCCATGGAAAGCCTGTACAGGAGAGATGGAGTCATGTATCATTCCTTAGGTTCAGGCTGGTCTCCCACGTACTCTATTTACCAATGGCTTGGTGGAAACTTTCTTTTTGCTGCAGAAGCAGAATCATACTCCTCATTTATTTCCTTTTTGGATTTCAACATTCATGGCATGCCATTATCCCTCAGTTTTCCTTTACCCCAAGGCAGCTCGGTGGCTTTTTTTGAAATGGCTTATCTCCAATGAAGAGACACTCTTTCTTGCTTTTCTCAGCTGATTAGGCAACAGTAATATGGTATGAGTGTATTAAAATTCTTCTTAATTTACTCTTGACAAGACTTCAAAGCTCCTTTTACTTGGAAGAAATAGAATAAGAAGGGAAGATAATTCCAGAATCATGAACCAAGGAACTGATTAACTAGGCATTGCTCAAGAGGTACATTAGCTAATGTTGAAAAAATTCACACTACTATTCCACCATGCGTACTGTTTTCTCCTGGTACCTTAGTTTTTGCTACTCTGGGGGTTAACAGGGCTTTTAGAAAAGCACTCAGAACCCTTCAGAGTAAATTTCAAATATACCACCTAACTCGAAATTGAGGCAAACAATACAATACAGTCTATAGATACCCTTTCAGATGAGAAAATCTGTTTTCCTAAGGCACTATTTGTAATAGATGAACAGAAAAATAGAAATTTCTGGTGCACGGGGAGTCTGGATAGCTCAGTCAGTTAAGCATCCAACTTTGGCTCTGGTCACCATCTCGAATTCATGGGTTTGAGCCCCACATCGAGCTCTGTGCTGACAGCTCAGAGCCTGGAGCCTGGGTCTGATTCTGTGTCTCCCTCTCTTTCTACCCCTACTGACTCACACTCTGTCTCATTCTGTCTCTCAAAAATAAATAAATATTTTAAAAATTAAAAAAAAAAAGAAATTTCATGTGCACAGATTCCCTGAAGAGCTTCTCCAGAAAGAAAAACTGCATTTAATAAATGGAAATAAATCAGCTTTCAAGAGGATCTGTGTGTTTAAGAGAATCTCTGGTTATAAGATGTGATTTGCGCTATCTAACGGGGTTCTTATTCTAATCTCCACTCATTTGCAATTCACAGAGACCTGCTCTGTAGAAAAATTCAGAGATTTCACCACTGATGAAACCAATGGCCAGCAAAGCCACCATGAACCTGCTTTCACCCCACAAGCATTTGTGTTTGCTGACACCAGGTACGGGGAGTATCCAACCACCTGTGCCCACACACACCGAGCCTAGGAACCACACTGACAGCCACCTCAGACCTCCATGGCTCCATGAATGCAAAAAGCCAGCCTCTGTCCCCAAGGCTGTGTGGGCACTCAGAATAGCCCTTCCAGCAGTACCCTTGTGTGCTGCTGGCCCAGTGCTTATCACCCCCCCATGCAGAAGTGTGCACATGGGGGAAGAGTGTGCCACTACAGGATCGTACATTGACATTGAGGGTCCCCCCCGCAGTTGCTGGGGAGCCTGGCTTTGGTTCCAGACCTTACTGCCCGCCTGGGCCCTATCACTGTGTGTATGTCTGTCACTGGCCCCTACAACTACATGAGTACCTGCCGTTGGCCCTTGCAACTACGTGGGTGCCCACCATTGGCTCCAGGCCACCACTGACACCTGCGCTGATGCCTGACCACTGGACCTGGAGGTTCTTCTGAGGACCCAATAGCCCTTGCAGCCCCTGTGAACCCCTTCAGTGCTCACCAAGGCCCATAGTTGTCAGTCTAGAGAAATACAGTATGCACATTGATTATATCAACCCCTCTACCTTGGAAGGGGCAAAGCATCATCCATCAACCATGACTGACAAGTGTTCTGAGTATTGATTTGCCTTTTCTGCCTGGAGAGTCTTGGTCACCATCCCTACTGAGGGCTTAAACTCTTAAATCCACTTGTGTGTTATATGTCACACGACATTACCTCAGACAAGCAAGCTGCTTCGTGGTGCAGTGAGACCTTTCCCATACCACACACCCCAGAAACCACACATCCCATACCACACACCCAGAGGCCAACAGGGAAATAACCTCTGACAAACACAGCTGAGACACAGCTGGAAACAATGCATTGTGAGGGGGGGCATGTTCCTCTGAATTGTGGCATTTGTCCTTAATCAATGACTGCTTTATGGTTCCATGACCCAAAAAGAGAATACAACAGTTGAAATCAGACAGTCTTCCTTTGAAAAGGGAAAATAAGGAACTATTTCTTTTATTGCCTATCATTATTTATTGTAAAGGCAAAGAACCATGTGCATGAATAGACAAATATATTGAGGATAGAGAGTATAGGCATTTTCACATATATAAGGGTAGTTAATACATGTTAATAATATTTAAGATCAATGGAAAGAAACGAACTACTTATTATGAATGTATGGGAACTTTTAGCTATAAACTTGGAAAAGATAAAAGTTTTATCTCTACCTTACATGCCATTCATAAGTATAAGTTCCAGATGGGCTACAGAGTTAAACAATAATAAAAAAAAACTAAAAAGAAAAATTAGAAGGGAGAATGTTTATGACTCAGAAGTAACAAAGGCCTAAAATAAGAAATACATTTTGAACTCATAAATATTGATAAATATGATGACATCAACATTCAAAACTGTAAAATCAAAAACATTTCAAAAGGTTAAAAAAAGTAATAGATCTTAGTTTAAAAAGTTAAAAAAAAAGAAACAAATAAGTATTACTAACATGAGTAATAGATGCGAGACCAATATCCTAAATATATGAAGACTTTTTTTTGTCTAATAAAAGACAAACACAAATAGAAAAATGGTCAAAATATCTGAAGGGGCTGCTCACAGTCAAGGACATACAAATTGACTGATAGTCCATTTCTCATCAGGAAAAGTCCATTTAAAATGGCAATGATACTATTTTAAGCCATAGGCATCATGAAATTTGCTGAGTTTGATCACCTTGGTGATAAAAAAGTGATGGTGTTGGCGAGACTGTATGTGGACATGGCTAACTCTAACAAGAGCGTCACAATAACTGTAATAACTGAAAATGGACATGCACTTTGATTTGAAAATTCCACTTCTTGAAAAATAACTGTATAGATTCATGAAGAGGAAGATGCAGAGATGTATGTGGATGTTCACTATAACATTATTTATAATAGCAACTCAAAATGAAAACAACCCAAGCTCCATCAGTGCAGAAATGCAGGCACTTGGACACGGAAGATAAACATGCAGTGGCATTAAAACATCTGCAAAACACATTATGCAGTGACAGAAAGGTTACGACACAGTATGTGCAGTGTAGCAAATTTATGTACAATAAAAACAGGCACACATATCACATAAGCAGAGAACTGTGTACTTCTATAGATTAGTGCTGTCTAATAGGACTTTCTATGATCGAAATATCCTATAATTTTTGTTGTGTAACATGGTAACCACTAGCCACCTGTGGTTTTCACTATGTGAAACGTGGCAATTGTGGCTAAGGAGCTGAATTTCAAATTTTATTTAATTTAAAATCATTTAAGTTTAAAATGCTGTATGTGGTGGGGTGCCTGGGGGGCTCAGTCAGTTCAGGGTCTGACTTGGGCTCAGGTCATCATCTCACAGTCCGTGAGTTCAGGACCCATGTCAAGCTCTGTGCTGATAGCTCAGAGCCTGGAGCCTGCTTCAGATTCTGTGTCTCCCTCTCTCTCTGCCCCTCCCCTGATCACACTCTGTCTCTTTCTCTCCAAAATAAATAAACTTTAAAAATAATTTTTAAAAAAGCTATATGTGGCTAGTGGCTCCCTAAAGGACAACATGGCTGAAGATTCTTACATGCATAAATCATTGCTGGAGGACTGTATTCAGCAGGTATCATATAAAAGTATTCCTGTATTACTTGTGTCATTGGATAAGTAATATTTAAAGAGAAAAATATAGGAAACACTTTATTAAAAGATGTACAAAATATGTTTAAAAGAAAAGCAATTACTGGCCAATCACATTTCTTTGGTAATAGGATGTCGCTGGAAATATGGAGGAGGGGCCAAACCAACCAACCCTGACCTAGAGAAAGGTGCAGCCCAAGAAGGTTGGTGCTGCTATCAGAGCTGGGACCCCATTCTGGGTGGTTAGGGTGGGAAGGGTAATGTCCTCTGAGGACTTGCGGCTGAACTGGAGAGACCTACATCAGCCTCCAAACAAAAGAGTGGGGATAGGGCCAAAACAGAAAGGTAAGAAGAATTAGGTGGGTCAGGAACCCGAAATAACCGGGCCTGCTTGCATGAGTCACCGTGGGTGGATCAGTGCTAGCCTCTTGTCTCAAAAGCCCATGGATGTCTACCTTCAAGTTGGGTTGTTCTGGTGGAAGTAGTCACAATGGACACTCCCTCTATTGGACTTAAACAAATAGCGTCCATTCAGCACATCCTTTTCACCAACAGACCACGTCCCATGACTGGATTATCGACGTGTCCGGTGCAGATGGGTGAAGCATAGAACGGGAGCAGAAGAACAGCCCCCTTCAGAGCACCAATTATTAGGCACTGCAGCCCCAGCCGGAGGAATCGCGCATTTTGATTTAATGACTGGGAAATGCCTCACTGCTTCCCAAGCACTGCAGAGGAAAAGGCCTACCGAGGGTCTGTTTTATAGAGACCAGCCATCCAGCTCTAAGTGGGAACAGACATGTGCTTGTTTATTCATTTCCAGCTTCCTAAACATAATAAAAAGATCAGATTTAGTGGGTTAAACCCCATAGATAACAACATCCTGAGTTCATCATTTTTCTCAAGAACAGGATCTGGCCTCAGGGAATAAGCTTAAAAGCTGAATATTCTTCATCAGTATATTTTGTACGAGGTGCTAAGTGTTTTTCACTACACTACTACTGTATAGGAGAGTAAATAAGAAAAAAAAGGGTAATGAGGGAAGAACTCTGATTAGGAATGATGGAATGCTGCATGTGGTAAGTGACTATGCCCACCAATTCTTCAGCTCAGCTCCCCCCATGTCCCTAGCCTACATGACTCTCTGCATGGTGCTCGGGAGCATAGGGGAGATGAGGCCACAGTGAAGGAAACCCAGGATGATGAGCAGCAGCAGGCTGGGAAGAAACCAAGACCCAGAATCTAAGCAGGAATGTACCCAAATCAGGCCAAGTCAGGTAGGCAGAGGGAGTGAGGCACAGGCCATCAGGAACAAGATGGCACACTGCCTCAGGAGTGCAGGGCAGTGGGGAGGACACTTAAACAAAGGAAGATGGGGTCAGTGAGCAGGAGAGCCTGGCCAGGGAACAAGGTGACATGTGTGAGATGGGCCAACGGGACCTGGACAATCTGGTGGGATCTAGGATCAAGTGCCTGACTTTTTGGTAGTCATCCCTGGTTGCTCACACTGGGCACTAGTTTCGTAGGACCACAGGCTGAGTGGCTTAAACAACAGAAATGTATTGTTTCTCAGATCTGGAGGCCAGGGCTCTGAAAATAAAGCATTGGTAGGCTTGACTCCTTCTGAAGGCTGTGAATGGGAATCTCTTTCAGGCTGCTCTCAGTGGCTAAGGGATGGCCGTTTTCATGTTCACATGGTGTTTTCCCTATGTGTCTGTCTGTGTCCGAACTTTCTTTTCTTATAAGGACATTAGTCATATCTCATTAGTGCCCACCCTAATGACCTCATTTTAATTGATTACTCTCAAAATATAAACACACAAAGTCTCCAAACTGTCTATGAGGTGAAGGAGAGAGTGACTAAGAAAAGGAAAAGCATTTATAAAGACAAAATATTTAGAACTTTATTGTTATCTTAAAATGGGAAGACTGGATGTTCACCTTCACTATTGGATGGCCATTGGATGTCAACAGGCAATGGCCGAAAAAGGGCACTTGGCCACATGGGGCAACTGTCCTAAATAGGGATCTCACTAACAAGTGACATCTACAACTTAGAGTCAGCTCCCCCATCTGCAAAAGGTAATACTTACAAAGTCCACCTTGAGCCACAAAGTCAACCTAGTAGATTTTTAGCGTCATCTCCCCAAAGTAGGACAGACCAGTGGGGCTTGGTCAGCTGCAACAAGGACCTCAGGCTACTGCCTTTGAGCTGCTGTAATTCAATATGAAAGTAAGGAAATCACATGTGAACCGAACACTCTGGGAATTTTTGAATCCTGACTACACACAAGCCCGTGAGAACACTTCACAGCATTTTACATCAATTCCCTGTACTAAAGAGGTCCATATGGACTCAAATTGTCTTGACCTTTGTTCATCTACTATTTCTTAAGTGGAGTTCTTGAAAAGCATGATGCTGACCCTTCACATGAAATGTGCCCAGCAGCTCAGATTGCCCAACAAAAATACAACGGCACTTAGGACTCAACGATTCTCCAAACAATTGCGTTCCTAACTTCAATGTCTGCAGTTGCTGAATCTGCTTCCAATTATCCTGGGAAGCTGCAACCGTGGCCTCACCCTATGCTCAGGACAGTGTTGGGTTGCCATGAAGAGAGATGTGGAGAATGGTCACCAAGAAAGGCCATTTCCTTTTCTGTGCCGTCGGCATCTTTGTGTGGCCACATTTATGACAAAGAGAGCCAAAGGGAGCCATATTCTTTCACTATGTATTTATTGAGCATTTTGATGTTTTGGAAAGTATTCAAGGCATTAAGGAAAGAAAGATGGAACAAGACAAAGTTCTATCTTTGTGAAGCTTACATTTTAGTGGAGCAAATAAATGTCTATATCTCTATCTCTACCTATACTTACATCTGCATATCTCTATCTATGTCTCTATTGTACATGTGTGTGCAATATAATTACATGTAGCAACGAGTTTTCTGAGGTCAAATAAAGTAGGACTAGGGGATGAGTATAAGGTGGAGTGAGGTTATTTATTTCTAAATACATGGTCCAATGGATGGCCCTATGGAGAAGGCGATAGTTGGACCTGAATTTGATTTGAATGGAGTGAGCCAAGTACAGATTTGGAAAGCCGAAGCTTCCAGATGAAGGGAATGGTGAGGGTACAAAGTGGTGTGAGCTGGAAGGGTATGGCAGAGGGTTTGGTGGAGCCATTAGCCAAAGCTCTTGTGCAAACTGCAGGCTTGCGACACCCCACCCCCAACCCAGGCCTATACTCTCCCTCCTTCACTTGGAAAAGGTATTATTAGTTCAGGCACTCAGAGGACATGCTTGGTCTCATCTTGCTGCTTCCTTATTCTTCCCATCTTTCCCACTTCCCCAATCACAGTGGCTAAATATTTAATCAACATATTTTTAAAAAATTTTTAATGTTTTATTCATTTTTGAGAGAGAGATCGAGACAGCGTGAGCAGGAGAGGGTCTGAGAGAGAGGGAGGTACAGAATCTGAAACAGGCTCCAGGCTCTAAGCTAGCTGTCAACATAGAGCCTGTTGCGAGGCTCAAACCCACCAACCGTGAGATCATGACCTGAGCCGAAGCCGGATGCTTAACTAACTGAGCCACCCAGGCACCCCTAATCAATATATTTTAAACACTTCATTGAAGTGTAGTAAATAGAAAGGAACACAGAGATGTACAGCTTGATGGCTTTTCGTGGACTGCACATGCCCCGATGGAGACACC
The DNA here is from genome assembly GCA_017311185.1 of Proteles cristata cristata. Classification (NCBI taxonomy): domain Eukaryota; kingdom Metazoa; phylum Chordata; class Mammalia; order Carnivora; family Hyaenidae; genus Proteles; species Proteles cristata. The sequence continues at coordinate 879,321 of JAESUZ010004239.1, forward strand.
AAAAAGGACAGTGCCCCAGAAATCCTTGCACCCTCTTCCCTAACACTTCCCAGGGTAACTAATAATGTAATCAGTCTGGCCCATCTCAGTGCTTTATGTAAATGGATTCACAAAGGCTGTGCCCGTTTCTATCGGGTTTCTTTCATTTACTTTAACATGATATTTGTCAGATTCATCTGTATCATTGTGTGTAGTTGTGCACCCTTCATTCTCATTGCATATGGTTCTCTGTAGTGGGAATATACCACAATTTATAAATTTATTCTATTAGTAGTGGGCATTGAACGGTTTCCAGATTTGGGATATTATAAATAGCGTTGCTATGAATGTCTTAGGATATAAAATTTGGTGAACATGTGTATGTATTTTTGTTGAATGTATGCCTAGAAGAGGAGTTGCTCATTGAATAGGTGCATGTTAGGATGGAGTAGATATTACCAAAGAGTATTTCAATATTGATTTGTTTAAAAATAATATTTATTTTTAAGATAATAAAAGTGCATATTATTGTTGGGAATTTGGAAAACAGAGTAAAGTAAAACAAAATGAAACTACATATTCGTTTTTATTTTTATAGTTACAGAACTGGGAACATGTTATATATCCTCCTGTTTTCATTTTACATTTGTAACATATTCAATATAATTAAATTTGTTTCAAAAGCAAAAGTTTTAATGACAGCATCTGGATGTCTCAACATAAATTTAATTGCTTAAATTTAAAAAATATTTTATTATTGTAAACAATATTTCAGTGAATATTACTACATGAACTTTATGCACATTTCTGATTATTGTCCCAGAATATATTTTGAACAAAAATTTCTGAACCAAAGGACTTACTACATTTAATGTTCTTGCTTTATGCATTCCAATTTTTCTTAGAAAATTGAAAACAGAACTCATTTACAGTTCCACCAGCATTTGGCTGATTGATTCCATTGCCAACATAAGGATATACTATTTTATCAATTAGCGTTATATGATAGCAATTAAGATTAAATGTTTATATCTTAATTGGCCATTTGTGTCTTTGGTGATTACCCTGTTTGCATCTTTTGCTCCTTTTCTGGGGGAATTCAAGTTTTTCTATTGATTTGATAGTAACTTTATATTTTCGAATTATGAACTGCATCTTTATTGTGTCCTCATCTTTTAACCTATATTTTGCAATTGCTCATATCCTGTAAAAGAAGGCTCATCCTATCCTTTAGGCAGAAAGGGCTCAAGAGCTATAATTTACCTTCCTTGAAAGGAAAGTACATATATGTTTTAGATACACATCTTTACCATTTATTATGATTTTTATGTGTGGTGATCTATTAGTTGCTGATGATTTGTAATTGGAAAAGGCAGTTGGAAGTGTGACCCTGTCTGTTGTTTTTAAGCCTGTATAAAGGATAGAACTAGAAGTGACCTAAGGGACTGTCTCATCCAGTGTCCTCGTGGGAAGATGAGAAAATTGAGGCAAAGATAACATGAAAAATTTGCCAAAGGTCATACCATAGATGTGTGTCAGAGAATTATGATTCAAGTTTCCTTTTGTCTATCACCTCATGGCTCTTGAGAAACAACCAAACCTTCTCTCTCTATGAATTTCTTCTGTGTTATGTACACACAGATACACATAGTTCTCATTTTCTCTCTGAATCATGTTCAGTTTGTATAGGGTACTGGCCTAGAGGTCCCGGAATATCAACACCTGAGAAACCCTGCTTCATGCCTGGCTCCTCTCTTCTTGAGCTCCAGAAAGAAGTCTCTGCCTCAGTCTGAGTTCCCAGATCACTGGCAAACCACTATGGCAAACACACTTGTCCCTTTATATCTCCCCAAGGCCTCTTCTGCGACTGGTGCCTGAGGCTGCTTTCCTCCATGATTTCTTTCTGGTGCTCAGACCCATATGTAGAGGTAGAGCCTAAATGAGCTCTTGGAAACCTTCCAGGGCCTTGTGGGAAAGCTGGAGTATGACCAGTGCCAAATGGGCTTGTGTGCAAGTTGGACAGGATCCAGAGATGGGAAGATGTCTGAATTCCTCCGAGTGCATCCTTTCAGTGGACATTTCCCAAAGCAAGACTGGCCCCTGAGGATGACATTTCATTAGAGCCCAGTTTATTGGCAGTGTTCTCTGTAAATCTACAAGGAAGTTTACTTCAAAACCAAAAATCTGGAATATATCTCTCATCATAAAATCGGACTTGCAGAAAATTTCAAAGTGGCATGAGAAATCGAGGTCCAGGGGTAGGTAATCATATCGAGCCACACTTGGTGGTTGGCTGTTCATTACAGTGGGATGGATTCACCACCCCGGACAGCTTGAAATCATCTGGCTTCAGGGTATGAATTAGGGACTGTGAGGTAACTCAAGAAGGAATCTTGAAGGAATTTCTGAACTGTAGCACCTACATCATTCCTAACCAAACTAGCTTTAAACAGTTCATACACGGACTGTTTTCAGCTTGCAAAAGTAAACACGTAAAACTTTCATTTTGCACACGTTTACAAACATTCCAGGGTTAGAATGCATAATATACGACTAGAATTCATTTTACATGTCCTGCTTCAAGAAACTTAAAAGTGTAGATAAACCACAGAACACTGGCTAATGTCTAGACTAAGACAATCTGTAAGTCACTAACTGCTTTTCCATTTATAATTCAGGTAAAACACAGGGTTTCTTTTTTTCACAGGAGGTTTCTTGGTTTTAGATTGTGTGAACTATTAATAAAATAATTTCAAAGCCACTTTCAGAATTATTCGAATCTCATGTCTTCTATTTAATCAAAAGGACAAAGTTAAGCCAATGTTTCCAAATGGAAAATAACATTAATCAAAGGAAAAGTATGATTTAAACCTACTGCCACTGGAATTGAGCGATGAAAAAGAAAATGCTCTCTTGTGTTCGCTATTCCTCCCTACAGTGAAAATAGCCCATGATTTGTTTTTAGACTTTACCAAGGGAGATACAGCAGAAAGTAAATCACAGCCAGAGGATCTCTTCCTTCCAGCTGTCTGTGTAGTCAGTATTGATCACCTCCATAATAACTGTGCTTTATGCTGATTTATCCATGGAACACTCCACATTCACTGGAGCAACTCCCTGGATTCCCAGAGCTTCTCCGTGGGAACTTGGGAAAGGGTCTTACATTGAACATACTGTGCTTTGTCCCCTGCACAGCACTCACAGACAGGAGACGGCTTATAGCAGCAGCCTGGATACCAGACTCATTAAAATGGGGATGTGAATCTCTGGCTCAGTAAAAATACCTGAATGTGTTTTGGAATCATGAGCAAGCAGTAGTCAGATTGAGGATCATTTGGTGTCTTCTTCTCAGACTTTAGCAAACATGCAACCATGCATGGGTCAGTGTTCACAGCTGACTGTGGGATAGCATGCTTTCTGGTGTCTTATTATCTTTTCTTCAGCCTTACTGAAGTATGAGTGACAAAGAAAACTATATATATTTAGGTTATACAATGAAATTTTTAAAGGTGTACAGCATGGGGAGTTAATATACACATACGTTGTGAAATGATTTTCACTATCAAGTTAATTAACAAATCTAGCAACTCACACTGTTCCTCTTTCTTTTGTGGCGAGAAGGCATAAGTTCTACTCTCTTAATGAATTTTAAGTATATAAAATGGTATAGTCACCATGCTGTATGTTAGAGCCCAGTACTTGTGCATCTTATTACTGGAAATTTGTATCTTTTGACCAAGCTCTCCCCATTCCCACCACCGCTCTCAGTCTCCGGGAACCACCGATCTATTCTCTGCTTCTATGAGTTTGAGTTTTTTAGATCCCACATATAAGTGAGATCATACAGCTGCAGAGTGGACATCCTTGTCTTGTTCCTGACCTTAGAAGAAAAGATTTGAGGTTTTCATCGAGCATGATGTTAGCTGTAGACTTGTCATAAATGGCCTTTATTATGTTGGGATACACTCTTTTTATATCTAATTTGTTGAAATTTTTTTTCTCTTGAAAGGAAGTTAAATTGTGTCAAATGCTTTTTTTCTACAACTACTAAGACAATCATCTGATTTTTATCCTTTATTTCATTAATGTGGTGTATTACATTTATTGAATTCCATTATGTTGAGTCATCTTAATATCTCAGGGGTAGATCCCATTTCATCATGGTGTATGATCTTTTTAATATGCTGTTGAATTCAGTTTAGTATTTTGCTGAGAATTTTGGCACCTGTGAACATCAAGGATATTGGCCTATAATTTTTTTCTTTGGAGTGTCCTTGTCTGGTTTTGGTATCAGGGTAATAATGTTGACCTCATAAAATGAGTTTGGAAGTGTCCTCTCATTATTAAAGGAAGGATTTAGTGAAATTCAGAGGACAGTAGGCCTTTATAGGCTGCAGAATGAACATGGTATAAGCATGAGAACAGAATATCCCTTCTTTACTGGTTACATGGCCAAGCACATCACTGAAACCCTTTGAGCCTTAGCAACCATGTCACTGAAAATGGAACCATAACACTTGTCTTACTTTGATATGAAAGACTGATGGAGATGCTGAGTGAGGACACACTCAATGAAGTAGGTCAATAGAACAGAATACAGAAACCAAAAACAGACCCACACATATATACCCAACTGATTTCTGCCCAAGGTGCAAAGGTAATTCAATGGAGGAAGAATAGACCTTTCAATAAATGAGTAAATGGTGCAAAGACAACTGAAGCTCTATCAGCAAAAAATATAAAATAAAATTTACCTTGATTGACACCTCATGCCTTATGAAAAATTAACTTAAAATGTATCACAGATTTATTAATAGCCCCAAATGGGAATAAAACCCCAAAATGTCCTTCATCAGATAGATGAATGGACATAGGGCTAGGTGAAGAATTCTTAGACTTGGCAACAAAAACGTGATCCAAAAAAAGAAAAACCGGTAAACCAGACCTCATTAAAACTGAAATATTTTGCTCTTTGACTCTGTTAAGAGAATGAAAAGACAAACTTCAAATTGGGAGAAATTATTTGCAAACCACATATCCAACAAAGACTTAATTTAGAATGTGTAAAGAACGCATATCTTCCATAAGCAGGAAAGACTATCCAGTGGAAAAAAGACAGTTTCTTCAACAAATGATGTTGGGAAAACTGGACGGCAACATGCAAAAGAATGACACTGGACCACTTTCCTACACCACACGCAAAAATAATTCAAAACGGATTAAAAACTTCAATGTGAGACAGGAAACCATAAAATCTTAGGGAAGAACACAGGCAGTAACCTTTTGGACATCAGCTGTAACAACTTCTTACTGGATATGTCTCCTAGGGCAAAGGAAACAAAAGCAAAAATAAACTACTGGGACTTCATCAAAATAAAAAGCTTCTGCACAGCGAAGGAAACAATCAACAAAACTAAAAGGCAATCTATAGAATGTGAGAAGATATTCACAAATGACATATCTGATAAAGGTAAGTATCCAAAATCTCTAAAGAACTTATCAAATTCAATACACTAAAAAATATATAATGCAGTTAGAAAATGGGTAGAATACATGAAGAGATATTTATCCAAAGAAGACATCCAGATGGCTAACAGACACATGAGAAGATACTCAATATCACTCATCATCAGGGAAATACAAATCAAAACTGCAATAAGATATTACCTCACACCAGCCAGAATGGCTAAAGTTAACAACACAGGAATTAACAGGTGTTGGTGAGGAGGATGTGGGGAAAGTGGAACACTTTTGCACTGTTGGTGGGAATGCAAACTGGTGGAGCCACTCTGGGAAGCAGTATGGAGGCTTCTCAGAAAGTTAAAAATAGAACTACCCTACAACCTGGCAATTTCACTACTAGGTGTTTACCCAAAGGATACAAAAATGCTGATTTGAAGGGATACACAAACCTTGATGTTTATAGCAGTAGTAGCAACAATAGCCAAACTACGGAAAGAGCCACAAATTTCCATCAACTGGTGAATAGATAAAGAAGATATATCTATATATTTAGACTCAGCCAGTCATGTGCAATGACATAGATGGAGTGAGAGTCTATAATGCTAAGTGAAATAAGTCAATCAGAGAAAGACAACTACCATGATTTCACCCATATGTGGAATTTAAGAAACAAAACAAATGAACATAGTGGGGAAAAGAGAGGCAAACCAAGAAACAGACTCTTAACTATAGAAAACAAATTGACGGTTGATTACTAGAGAGGAGGTGGGCAGGGGGGGAATGAATTAACCAGGTGATGGGAATTAAGTAGTACACTTGTGATGAGCACCGGATGTTGTTTGTAAGCGATGAATCACTAAATTCTACACATGAAACAATACTGCACTGTATGTTAACTAGCTGGAATTTAAATAAAAACTTGGCGGTGGGGAGGAGGGGAGGGAAGGAAACAAACATACAAAAAAAGAACTCAAAAGCTCACCAGTAACAATTTCAAAAGGATCAAATTAGAAAATTGGCAGAAGACACAAACTGACATTTTACTGCAAAGAATATACAGATGGCAAATAAGCACATAAAATGATGTTTAACATTTTTAGTCACTAGGGAAATGTATACTGAAATCAGTGAGATCTCACTACACACCTATCAGAATGGCTGAAATAGAAAGTGATGCCAAATGCTGGTGAGAATATAGAGAAACCAGATTACGCATGTATTGCTGGTGGGAATATAAAATGATCTAGTCACCCTAGAGAAGAAGATGGAAGTTTATAACAAAAGTAAAAAATACCCTTACTACATGACCTAGCGATTTCCTTTTAGGCATTTATCCCAAAAAAATGGAGACATAGTCATACAAAAATTTGTCCATGAATGTTCTGAGAAACTTTGTTAGTAAGAGACCAACCTGGAAATAATCCAAATACCCTTGAATGTATGAATGATAGTGAAATAAACAGTGGTACATCCATGCTGCGAAATAAAAAAGCAATAAAAACGAACTATTGATACACATGACCTGGATAGGCCTAACATGAAAAAACAATCACAGGTTACATACTATATTGTTCTATTTATATGGCATTTTTGAAATACTGAAATGTTCCTTGAAATGTTATATTGAAAATTATAGTGATGGAGAACAGATTAGTGGGTGTCAGGTGCTGACTGGGGAGGGGAAAGAAGGTATCTGTGTTTATAAAGGAAAGTTAGGTACCAAAGATCTTTGTAGATGGAGCTGTTCTTTATCTTGACTCTGGTGGTGGTCACATAAATTGACAT
>JAESUZ010004240.1:0-49980 GCA_017311185.1 Proteles cristata cristata
GCAGAGAGAGAGAGAGAGAAAGAGAGGGGAGAATCCCAAGAGGGGCAGAGAGAGAGTGTGGAACCTGAAGTGGGGCTCGAGGCTCACCTGATGCTGGGCCCACACTCACTCGAATCGGGGCTTGTGCTCACCCATAGCCAGACTCGAACTCACGAACAGTGAGATCACGACTGAGAGGAAGTTCGATGGTTAACCTACTGCACCACCCAGGCCCCCAAGAGTTAAAATTTCTTTTCTCATTTGAAATGAAATTTACCTAGAATATACCTTCACGTCTTATTTTGTTTTATTTTTTTAATGTTTAGTTTTGACAAAGAGCATGAGTGGGGGAAGGCAGAGAGAGAGGGAGAGAGAATCCCAAGCAGCCTCTATGCTCTCTGCGCAACTGTGAGGTCAGGACCTGAGCTGAAGTTGGACACTCAACCACCTGACGCACCCGGACCCCTCTTCCTTCACCTTTTAAAACCCTCATTCAACCACTGTTAACTCTGGTGTTCTATTTTTCTTAATGTTTATTCACTTATTGTGGGGGGAGGGGCAGAGAGAGAGGGACAGAGAATCCCAAGCAGGCTCCTCACTGTCAGTGTAGAGCCTGATGTGGGGTTGATCTCATGAACTGTGAGACCATGACCAGGGCTGAAATCAAGAGTCTGACGCTCAACCCGCTGAGCCACCCAGGTGTCCTGACTCTGGTGTTCCATCAAGCATATAATTAGACTCCTTGGTGTTCCGTCAGAGAATGAGATTGATAATTGTACTTACAATGGAGCACATTGACGAATGCATTCACTAATATTCAATAACCATTGAGAACTGCTTGATTTACATGTCATAGGCCAGAGAGTAGCCTGTATGTAATATTCCTATCCATGGGTCCACAAGAGAGGACCGAAGGATCTATTCCCCTGAAGAATCACAGCGCTATCGAATGATTCCTGCCTCAAGTCCTTTTTTGGAATGAGACAGGGTCTAAATAAGTAATAAATGAAATCAACATGTCCATGATTTCTCCGTATACCTGTTTACTGTTTCCTTCATCGCTCCTCCTCAGTCTCCATGGAAAACCTCTATGCCATCAAGTTCAAGCCCGTTGCCATGCAACCTTCTCCCCTCACTCCCGTTGCTGTCACCTGACCTATTGGCATTTCCTGTCATGGGTGAAGCCTTCTGTAGCTCATCGTCTTCAGCTCCACCTCAACCACCACCATCTTCTAGGAGTTCAACAAGCCTAGGAGGCTCTCCCCTGCCCCTGCCCACCTTCTGGCCTCAGAAGGCCTTACCTCCTCAGACCCAATGTGGAAGCCTTCTCTCCCCACCACCTCAGCCGGACACTCCCACGAGGGCCACTCCCCACCCCCCCCCGCCACTGCCACCATTAGAAACTGCTCCTCTGAGACCACTACTTCAAGTACCCCACCACCACATCCTCTATCCCCCCAACTCACCATGGATCTTATTCTCTGGGATAACTCATAGACGACCTCTACTTAGCATGACAAACATTGAAGGGAGCCACAAAGCATGCCCACAGATTTCAATTCTTTAATGGTGAGGCAGGAGGTAGCTGCACGGGGCTCCTGTGAGAGATCTCAGCGCTTGATGAGGGTGCATGGGCTGCTTCCAGGCCCTGCGGCCCGGGCACCGGAAGGAGTTGTGGCCGGATTAGAACATTTGGTCAGCCTGCGAATTGGCGTCATCCTCGAAGAGGGGCCCATGCGGCATGTTCTTGTTTGCAGCCCTCTGAACCCTGCAGCCACTGGGGGCCTCGTTGCCCACCAGCCCCAGAATGGTGGTGGCCACGTATTTCAGAATGGCCGAGAGGCAGACCTGGCTGGACCAGCTCAGGGGTTGGGTGGACTGGTTTTCCTGCAGGAGAGGCTCTTCGTGGCCTGCAGGGCCCTGCGGCTTGGTTTGTGTGGAGCTGGTGGGTGTCTGCTTCGTAAGCCAGTAGGGGTTCTGGCCACTTCTTTTTCCAGACATGGTGAGTGGCCTACCTTGAATGTCCAGCCAGCCTGAGGCTCTCAAGACACCAGCCACCCGGGCTCACTGCTGCCCACTCTCCCCACCTCCAGCCACTCATTGGTCAGGGAGCAGCCTTTGTGACACCATAAGCACTGAGATGTCACTGGTGTTTGCTGGGCTTTGATCAGGCCTCAGCCTGGCTACGTGCGGCCTAGGCTCGTGCTCATCCCGATGGCCAGAGCAGAATGGCTGGCAACACCTGGTGTGGTTGAGGATGTGGGGCAACTAGAACTCTTCGTATATTGTGAGCGGAGTGAGAATGGGTTACAACCACCCCTGAGAACAGTCTGACAGTTTCTTACAAAACTGAACATGCAGTGATACCCTATGACCCAGCCATTTTCCTTTTGGATGTTCAAGAAGTGTAAAATTCTATATGCCTGTGCACGCACACACACACACATACACACACCAGGCCCGAATGTTTTTTTTTTTTAATCACTTTTAGTCATAACCGCCAAAACTAGAGATACAATAACAAGGATGGATCTCACAGGTACCATGCTGAGTAAAAGAGCCAGACACAGGAGTATATACCGTGTCTGTATGTGTACATGAAGTTCTAGAAGAGTCAGGATTCTGGTGGACTCCAAGGTGGGGAGGGGCAGGTCTGATTAGGAAGGAAACTTTCTGGATATAGGTGTGCATTACACGGATGTAGCTGTCTTTCAAAATCATGCGGTTGAGAGGTGCGTGTGTTAACAGAGGCTGTTTTTGCTTATGAAACAAGCATGTGATGTATTAAATAGCTGGGCCAGTGGCAGACAGCTATAGGATGTTGGTAGTTGAAGCTAGGTGATGAGCACATGGGGTTTCATTGGATCATTTCATTTATTTCATGGCTGAATTGTTTGTCATACAAAGTTATTAAAAAGAAACAAAGGATGAACTAATGAAAGAAGGCAAACATTAGTAATCCATCATAGTATTCTGGATTAAGAATCCTTTTCAGGGCGCCTGGGTGGCTCAGTCAGTTAAACACCTGACTTCAGCTCAGGTCATGATCTCACAGTTCGTGGGTTCGAGCCCCACATCGGGCTCTGTGCTGACAGCTCGGAGCCTGGAGCCTGCTTCGGATTCTGTGTCTCCCTCTCTCTTTGCCCTCCCCAAGTTATGTTCTGTCTCTGTCTCTCTCTCTCTCTCTCTCTCTCAAAAATAAATAAACACTAAAAAATTAAAAAGAAAATAAGAATCCTTTTCAGTCCATCACTAGTTTCTAATAACCAGAAGAAAGTGTGAGAGACCATCAACTTTTCATCCCTGGTCCAAGGCATATACTCCTGAGTACACACACACATACATACACACACACACGCAGAGCAAAAAACAAGTAGAGCTTATTCCAGTATATTAAAGTGTTTAGCTTCAGGTGGTAGGATTAGGAGTGATTTTTACCCTCTTTGTATTTTGCTGCGCCTTCCAAATGTATAATTACGAATATACATTTCTCTTATAATCAGAAAGGTAAACCATATAAAATGTTAAAATATCATCGTCATTGAGTTTCTCCTGTATTGTTACTATGGTTTCAAAAATTCAACAGGCTTTACCACATTATCGTTCGCAGGAAAAGCAATGCTGCTCATCACGTTATTTGTTAGCAAAAAAGCTTTGGCCAAGGTTTGAGCCTTCAGGGTCCTTTTTTTGTAAAGATAAAAATGCAATACTGCACAGGAGATCTGTTTATTAGACATTGGGCGCGCTCTCTGTAGAACCAAAATAACTCTTCAGAAACTTCCTGCCAAATTCACAGCTAAACTGTTATGCAAATGTAACTACGTCTAAATTAAAAGTGCTGAGATGATAGAGCCAACAGACTTTGAAGTTTGATTGCTTTTGGTGGTGTAGGCAGAACGGTTGGGATATCTTAAAGTAAACAAGACTTATCACTTTATTTTGTTTCCTGTTTGATGGGGGGGTTCAGAGGACGCAGGAAAACCCAAAGAATCAATGAAAATAAGATAGAGTGAAGGAGAAAGGAAAGGATAGGATTAAATGTTTGAGGTAAGATCCTCTGAGCCCTCAGAGAACAACACTGGATATGAACTTGATTGCAGGCAGAGTCTGTAAGCCTTCGAACTACGAGTAAAAAAGGGATGACCACTTTGAATTCTATATGTTAGCAAGTCTCATTATTTAACTTTATTGCGTTTATGCCTTGCCTTCTCAGCTCGATTTTAAAAATCGCTATCTCCCGGGTGCCAGGGTGGCTCAGTCGGTTACGCCTCCAATTCTTGATTTCGGTTCAGGTCATGATCTCATGGTGCGTGGGGTTGAGCCCCATGTCAGGCTCCATGCTGACAGCGAGGACCTGCTTGGGATCCTCTCTCTCCCTCTCTGTCTGCCCCTCCCCTGCTCATGCATGCACACACACACACACACACACATACAGACACACACACACACCCTCTCTCTCTCTCAAAATAAAATAACATAGCTCCCAAGAGCAGAGAATCTATCTTTTACTTCTGGCTATACATGTCATCAAGCCATAAGCTCTAAGAGGCCACACTAAATTCTCCGTAGATAGACCCTGAGAACCTAGCTCAGTGCCTAAGACATAGTAGGCACTCTATATATGTTGAGTAAGTGAATGGCTATTCCCCAGAGCATGTTACTTGGTGCCTTGCTCACAGCTGAAATTCGGTAGATATGTGTGGAAGTAGTTATCCATTAATCCATTTATTCAGCCCATGGATATTATCGAGTGTCTGGTATGTGCCAGGCACTCTTGTAGGTGCTGGAGACATGGCATTGAGCAAAGTAACATCCCTGCTTCCCTGGCCCTTAACATTCTTAGGGGAACAAAATCACCATCTAGACACCATAACAGAATAGGCTTTTGAGCTTTCATTGACATTATGACAACTATCCCCCATTTTCAATGTTATAACGCAAAGCAACTCCTGGGTGCCAACATTTGATTCCTGTGGTCCTTGACGTTGGTGAGGGGAATGGGATTGAAAGTGCTTTCAGGCGACAAGTAGAAGCGTACATCATCATCACAACCAGTGGGCTTTCCGAGATAGCACCCAAAAGGTGCTGCACACTATACAGTTCTCGAAGACTGCCTCCTATGAATCAGGAGAGAGATGGTTTCCAATAGAAACGGAGATTCCTTTTATTGACAAAGACGAATGGTTCCACTATGACTCTGCTCTTTCTAATTTCCTGGCTAGTCGAGATCAATCAATACTCCTTAGACAGTACCGATCTAAGGCTCTGACAAGTGTTATTTTTTAGAGGCCATTCTTTAAGCTTCTCATTAATGAAAAGCGGTACTGTATCATTCATGGCCAGTTCCTCTCTGTTTCCTGGCTTTGCTCCGTCAGGTCCTGGTATTACAAACAGCTGAAATCAGTACATTGCAATATTATGCAAACGTGCTCCGGCAGATTGAGCTAAGAATAGTGTGCATTGGGCTATTTCAATTTATTTGGTGTATAGATGAGTCGGGCATTATTATTATTTTTTTTTGCTTAAAGAACTTTACGGACATTTAAAAATATCTCTGCCTTAGAAACACTTTTCCTTATGAAGGTTAAATAAACACCAGGCTCTGGAATATGTTGAAACTTGCTGAGGTTAAAAGTAGGAATTCAGAGAGGCAGGAAGAAGATGGCACTGGGAAAGCAGATTTGAGTGTTTTTCATGATGTCCTTTCAGATGAGCTACAGAAGCCGGGGCTCGTTGCCCAGTAGAGCTTGGTGAATTCAGCTCTGGTCACTTTACTGTAGCCCGAAGGTGCTGATTATGGCTGGAGGGAACTTTCTAGTGTCATACTGCAGAGCTGGAAATTTGGGCTTGTCCTACTCAACAATTTTTTAATGACTTGGAGAAGGACATTCGTAACATGTACATAAGACCTGCATATCCCAGGAATCTGGTAGGGACACTAAATGCTTTTTTATGATGTAATCAGGAGCCTTCAAGATCTCTCCAAGCCAGACTCTTCATCTGACTCTAGAAGATGAATCATGATTGATACAAACAAAATAAAGGTTTATATTTCTGTTGAGAGAGAAAAAAAAAAAAGGCCAGTTTCTTATTGCAGGAGAATTCTTAGTCAAAGATCAGAGGACACTTCTTTCCAGGCCCTAAATTAATTTATTGATTATTTTCATTAGGAAGATTTGGGACTCAAAAAGAAAGTTGAAAGTTTTCTCACAAACGATAAGAAAGATAATATTAAATAAAGAAGAATTCGTTTTTCCATGTAGTGGTTTTGCAACCCAATGCTGATAATAGGTTTCTCTCTTTCAAAAAAGTCTGGGGGGCGCCTGGGTGTCTCAGTCTGTTAGGCATCTGACTTCGGCTTAGGTCATGGTCTCACGGTTCGTGAGTTCGAGTCCCGTGTCGGGATCTGTGCTGACAGCTCAGAGCCTGGAGCCTGCTTCGGATTCTGTGTCTCCCCTCTCTGCTCCTCCCCTGCTAATGCTCTGTCTCTCTCTGTCTCTCAAAAATAAATAAATGTTTTTTAAAAAAAGTCTGGAAGGCGTAAACCCCACTTCTCTGCCTTCTCAGGAGAACCAAGCTCCTTGAGTGTTATCTATTTATTGCATCTTAGGGGAGAGTACACTTGACTCCTGTAACCAAGATGATAGTCATTGTTTAATTATCTGCTTCCCTTTTTCATCTGGGACACTGAGAAGTGGGCGTCTTCTGTACTTAGAAAAGTGACAGAGTCACCAACGTATGTATTGTCTCAGGAGAGAAAGCAAGATCGAACACTTTTAGAGAGCACCTCTTGTTTTCTTCCTTCCGTCCTAAAGCATGAGATGCCTGAATTACCAATTGGCAATTGATGGCTAAGTACTGGTGATATCACTTTCTAGGAATACGAATGAGTCTTTATTAAGCCCATTTAATTTTTTTTTTTTTTTTTTGTAAATAAAGGATTGCCACATGGAAAGTGACAAAAAAAAACACCTCCCGGCTTGAAAGGACAGGATTTTTCAACTGTCCTGGCACGGTCCTAAAAGGAACATACTTGAAAAAAAAAAAAACCAAAAACAAACAACCACATAGGTTTTTCATTTACTGAAAGTAGATGTGAATAAAGTACAAAATGCAACTTCCAAAAGAGTTAATATAGCCTTGGTTCTAATTTTTTTAAGTGTATTTATTTATTTTGAGAGAGACCAAGACAGAGTGAGCAGGGGGAGGGACAGAGAGAGAGAGACGGTGGGGGGAGGAGAATCCCAAGCAGGATCCATGCTGTGAGCACAGAGCCCAATGCAGGGCTCCATCCCACGAACTGTGAGATCATGACCTGTGCTGAGATCAAGTCAGACGCTTAAGGGGCTGAGCCCCCCAGGTGCCCCAGCCTTGGTTCTTTTTTTTAGTTTGTTTGTTTTTAGTGCTTATTTATTTTTGAGAAAGAGAAGGAGACCAAGAACCCGAAGCAGGCTCCAGGCTCTGAGCTGTCAGCACAGAGCCCAACACGGGTCTCAAACTCAGGAGCCGTGAGATCATGACCTGAGCTGGTCAGACGCTCAACCGACTGAGCCACCCAGACGCCCCTAGCCAATGGAATGTCCAAGGAAAACAGGTCACGGTTCTGCTTTGCCGTATGCTGGTCAGCCTACCCATTGGGTATTGTGTTCTGTTCTGGACACTGTGTTTTGAGAGAGACGGACAAACAGGAGCATATCCAGATGCTATCCCAGAGAGGATGAGTCTTCTGGAACGTATGTGATCGCTACAACCTTATCAACAAGTCTGGACTAACCTCCTTGAAGATTTGACACCTTAGAGAGAGAGAGAGAGAGAGAGAGAGAGAGGGAGAGAGAGAGAGAGATTGATCACGCGGTGACTCAGAGAGGCTCAGCCTTTCCAACTAGAGCAGTCCTTACCGCCGGCATCCTGGTGGATAGGGAGGCCATCCAGGACCAACCAGCTCTCCAGCCAACCCATTAGCTGACTGAAAATGTGTAAGTAGGTCCAACTGGTGGAATGGGGAGCAGACCTGAGCCCTGCCACATGAGCCCTGCCCAAATTGCCAACCCACAATATCATGAATAAATGGGTTTTGTTTTATCGGGAGTTTGTCGTGCAGCAATAGAAACTGATATATGCTTTTATCTAGTAGATTTTGCTTCTAAAAATGACCCTGTGCAAGAGATGTGTACACATATGGCCACTCCAGTATTTCTTAAAAAACTTTTTTTTAATGTTTATTTTGAGAGAATGAGGGAGTGAGCAAGGAAGGGGTAGAAAGAGAGGGAATGAGAGAGAATCCCAAGCAGGCTCTACACTGGCAGTGCAGAATGTGATGTGGGGCTTGAAGTCACGAACCATGAGATCATGATCTGAGCTGAAACCAAGAGTTAGACGCTTAACCCACTGAGTCACCCAGGCGCCCTGCCACTACCGTATTTCTAATAAGGATCAAAATGGAAAAAAGAGGACTGGTTAAAAAATTATGGCGTATCCAGGTAATAAAATACTCAGCACTGAAAAGGAATCAGGTGGTTCTACATTTATAAATGTAGAAAGATGTCTAGCGCATGTTACATGAAAAAGCAATGTTCAGAACAGCATGAACAGCTAACTACATTTACACAAATGGACAAGCACAAGTATACACGCAAAAACTATCCAGAAGGAGGCACAAGAAACTAGTAGTAGTCATGAGCTAAGGAGCTGGGCTGAAAGTTGAGGACAGGAAGAGACTTTGTACATTTTATTCCTTTCAAGATTTTGCTTTGAGCGTGTATTTTAGATACACTAAGAAAAAAAATGGAGATAAAAACAAACACAACCTTGAACTCTTCCCCCTGCCTGCAGTCACTCCTTGTGACACAGGCTTTATAGGATCACTACGTGAACCTAATTATCATCCCCTTTGCTATCTCCTGTTCATCGGGTTTCGGGAACTCTCCACCTCTTAGTAATGGTCTTCAAAATGCGGTAGGTCCGATCTATATACTCTAGCCCAAATAGTAAGAAAAAGAGCTCTATTTATATTGTATATGCATATATGCCCTGGGGCCTCACTCCGTATTACTGCGACCACCTGTTGCATAAGGGAGGCAAGGTGACCCACGGAAAGAGCTGGAATTCTACCACATAGACGAGCTTACAGAGGTGCCCTTGGACTTTCACCTGATTACAATTAATTACACTTTCTGTGGACCCAGTTGACTTGCGGATTTTCAAAAATCCAGCTTGAAATAAAGCAATGTTTACAAAATTGGTGAGTAACTTTAAAAAAAAAAAAGATTCCTTCCAAGAAACTCAGCTTTGAGGCTAATACAAATAACATAAGTGCAAATTAATGACAAGTAAATGACAGATGTGACACATTTCCTACTCCTGGTACAAGCTCTCACTCAGCCAGATTACAAGGTAAAAGCAGTGACTAAGAGATTCTCCGGGGTTCGCCAAAAGAAAAAAAGAAAACCAGAAGAAGAAAGTGAACTCCAGAGTTCCAAATGTATAGAACCACGTGGTACTCAGCCCAGTACTTTACCCGAGTTCCCTTAACATTGATGACACTTTTGAAGCCTCTGCTCAGGGTTCTCCTTGCTTCTTAACAAACTACAAAATTTCACCCACCCCTTGGAGCACCCTTGCTTATTTGGCACATAACATGATTGAAATAATACATGGAAAAATACGATGATAAAACAGAAATGCATTCTTTGTCAGAAAATGCTGTCGGAGGACTCATACAAATGATCGTGGCAACACAATTACATGAAGGATTTTCAAAATCATGGTGAATGAAAGCAGCTAGGTCCTGGATAATTCCATGTATCTGAAACTCTAACAATTCTAGAAGATGAAAATTTGTAGGAACTCTAGGACTCGCAGACACACACATGAGGGGTTGCCTGAGGCCAGGGTCAGAGAGAGGGATGGATTGCCACGGGGCTCAAGAGAACTTTTTGGGGTGATGGAGATGGTCTGGATCTTGGTTGTGGTGGTGTTGCCATGGCCGTATACGTCTATCAAAACTTGTACCTTTCAGTGTATTCAGTTTATTGTATGCAAATCATATCTAAAGTTAATTACAAAGAGGGTGTCTGGGTGGCTCAATCGTTAAGCATCTGACTCTGGCTCAGACCATGATTTCACCACTTTTGAGTTTGAGGCCCATATCAGGTGAGCCCCACTTCCCTCTCTTTCTCTCTACTCCCCATCTCCCTCTGCCCCTCCTGAGATTCTCTCTCTTTCTCTCTGCCCCTTTGCTCACCTGTGTCCTCTCTCTCTCACACACACATAAAAATAAAGTTAATTAAAAAGAAATATTAGAATTTTTTTTAAAGTTTTATTTATTTTTGAGAGACAGAGCGTGAGTAGGGGAGGGACAGAGAGGGAAACACGGAATCCGAAGCAGGCTCCAGGCTCTGAGCTGTCAGCACAGAGCCAGACATGGGGCTCGAACTCATGAACTGCGAGATCATGACCTGAGCCGAAGTTGGCTGCTTAACCAACTGAGCCACCCAGGTGCCCCTAAAAAGAAATACTAGAAAGCATACTAAATGGACTACACAGGGAGGGACAGTAAGCACTCTCCTAGGTGAAGATACAGTCGTGAGCAGAATAATGGTCTTTGGTCTTTCACATTGATGACAGGTTATACAGCAGACCTGACTACAAAGAAGATTACCATGGAGAGTTACAGACCCCAGAAAAGGACTAGCAAGGAAAGCGGAGGTTTTAGTAGAGCCTACACGGAAAGAACTTGCCCTAGCTTGTGAAGTCAGGGTAGGAAGGTAGAAATTGGCCCAAAGAGATGGGGAATTATGAGCTCCCATAACCTTTACGAGCTATACCTCTCACTTGGCACATGACACAAACTTTTAGTGTAGGATTGTCATGCATTGATATCTTCATCCCCTGTCTAGACTATACACATCCGGAGTCTGGAGCCCATGCCGCACATTTCTCTATCTCCCTCTTATAGAACCTGTAAGACACAGCATTTGGGAAATCTTTGAGGGTGTCCGGTCTTGTTCGCCTGGACATTTTCACTCTAGTTTTTCACTTCACAAGCTTTAAAACTCATCTTTTGCCTTCTAATGCAGGCAAACAATTCAGCCACTTGAGCAGCCATTGACATGTGGCAAGGGCTCAAGAAATTTCTATCCATCAGTCGAACTGTCAACCTCAGCCCATAAAAGGATTCGCTCCATTGTCCTGGAGCACGAATTCAGCATCTACCTGGAAGTGAGCTGAAAATAACTCCCAGAGTCGTCCTGTGGCTGCCATCTTTACACAGCCCCACATTTAACTGTTAATCACACGTCACTTTTAACAGCCAGGATCTGGGATTGTAACGGTGAGTCTCCATGTCACCTGTCTTAACATGCTGTTTCAGGTCACTGTTTGGCCAGGTTGCTCTATTGTGTGAAAATCGGCCATTAGCGCAGCTAAAAATAGAGAATTGACTCTTCTGTAGAAACACGACTTTAGAGGCACAGGGATATGAAAATGGTTGATGTCCTAGAACAAAGACACTTGAAGAAAGAATCTCCCAGAAAGTGCAGGAGGGATTTTTGTTAAAGCTACAACTAGGCAGAGAAACCATAAATGGGATTGTTGTCAGCATGGCCATTGATTACTTTATAGACTCCTCATTCAGCTAAAAGTCTTGTGGTGGTAGCTCTTCTAACCCAGTCTTGCTCTTTACGAAAGAAAATGAAGAAAAGAAAGGGAATACTTTGTGGAAGCAGTAATTATGTAAGTTGTGCCACAATGGTTATTTCTTATGTTAACCAGGGCATGAAAACTCAGAAAGGGATTGAATTCAGCTACAAACTAGAGTTCTATACTAAACGTCAGATGGTCCTTGGTCCTCCCTCAGAATACAGCATCTCTTCAGCCCAAAGCCCCTGTGCTTTAAAATACTGGCAGGACAGGGGCGCTGGGGTGGCTCGGTCCGTTAAGTGTCCAGCTCTTGGTTTTGGCTCAGGTCATGATCTCCCAGGTTCGTGAGTTCAAGCCCCGCATCAAGCTCCACACTGACAGCTCAGAGCCTGCTCGGGATTCTCTCTCCCTCTCTCTCTGCCCCTCCCCTGATTGCGCTCTCTCTCAAAATAAAATAAATAAACTATAAAAAAAAAAAAGAGAGAGAGAGAGAATACTGACATGTTCAAAGTTAATATAAAGGGAAGCCATAGACCTCCAGAACTTCAAATCATAGAACACTGCACTACCAAAACCGCATTGATGAATCATATTATGAGGTGTAGTGTATGCGGTGGCAGATGGACTATTATTCATGTCACTGTGCTATATTACTCTTGACATTGGAAAGAAGACATGAAATACAAAGGCAGCCATTTCTGCATGTAAAAAACCGGAGTGACGGGGAAATGGAAGGCACTGTACGTAAAATATGGCAACAGCCAGTTAGCATGAATACTTAACGTTGCTAGCAGGCCCCGGGAGCCACAGGAAACTGGGATCTGGTGGAGTACCTTTATATTTTAGGTCATTATTTCCCTAACCACTTTGTAAGGTCCCTTCCAAACGTTACTTATTTGTCCTTACTGCTCTAAGAAGGGTAGATTTTCTTTGCTTGAAACGTGTTTTGGTTTCTGTTATCTTCTTTTGTTCTCACAACAGCACCAAGAAATTGGCAAGAAAGGTGTTATCCAGGGGCCACTGGGTGGCTCAGTTGGTGAAGCGACCGGCTTTGGCTCAGGTCATGATCTTATGGTTCGTGGGTTCGATTCCCGCGTTGGGCTCTCTGCTGACAGCCAGCTCAGAGCCTGGAGCCTGCTTCAGATTCTATGTCTCCCTCTCTCTCTGCCCCTCCCCACCTCAAGCTCTGTCTCTGTCTCAAAAATAAATAAACATTTTTTAAAAAGTTAAAAAAAAAAGATGTTATCCAATTCTATTCAGGGGGAATAGAAGCCCCTAGAAATTAAGAACCTGCTTGGTGTCATCAGCTAGCATGTGGCTGAGCTTGGCCCCGCTGCCACCTGGGTTTCAGCTCAGTGAGACTGATGGCAGACCTCTGGCTTCTAGAACTTACAGTTCAGAGAATGCGTCTGTGTTGTTCTCAGCCTTGAAGTTTGTGGCAATCTGTTAGAGCAGCAATAGAAAATTATTACAGGGAGATACAAAACCAGATAATAAAGTGAAGTGTGAGTGCCCACTTTGTCAGCATATATGCTAAACCCGGAGCGGTAAAGAGAGGCGTAGGCTGAGGCAGAACCATGAGGTGTTTTGCTGTAGGAAAAGGAGAACAGTTCAAACTGTTGTTCTAGAAAAACTGGCTACCCATGTGAAAATTAAGTACATGTGGATTTCTACTCCACACGACATAGATAACTGACTTCTAGGTGGCTTGAAAGTCTAATATGAAAAGCAACACTTATTAATTGTCTAGAAGAAAATCCAGAATAGCCTTTTGGCTTTATTTATTTATTTTTTTAAATAGTTTATTGTCAAGTTGGTTTCCATATAACACCCAGTGCTCATCCCCACAAGTGCCGTCCCCCATGCCCATCACCCCCCTTTCCCTTCCACCCACTCTGCCTTTTGGCTTTAGAGTAGAGAGAGAGCTTAGAAGGCAAAGGAAAGCTACACTGTTAAAGCAACAACCTGATAAATAGAAGCACTGTAATTTTTAAACATTTTAATACAAAAAATCAGTTTTAGGTGAAAAGACACACCACACGTTGGCAGGAAATATTTGCCATGCACATACCCCCCCCCAAGAAAAAGATTAGTGTCCAGAATATGTAAAGAATGCCCACAAATCAGTAAGCAAAAGTTCATTCCAATAATTGAAGGTATGATTCTAGCTCATGCTGTGATGGCCCCACAGAGAAGGGACTGAAGGAATGACAGTTCTGCCCTCCATTCAATCCCCTTCTGATGCTCCCCACGTGAAATCAACTAGAAGTGGCACAAGACCCACCAGATTTTAAGAAATTTTTTATTTAAATTTTTATTTTATTTCATGTAAATGTTTATTTTTGAGAGAGAGCATGAGCGGGGGAGGGGCAGAGAGAGAGGGAGACACAGAATCTGAAGCAGGCTCCAGGCCCTGAGCTGCCGGCACAGAGCCCGACGCGGGGCTCTACCCACAAACTTCTAGATCATCACCTGAGCCCGAGTCAGACGCTAACCTGACTGAGCCACCCAGGTGCCCCAAGACTAGACCCAGTTTTAAATCTAACCATACCAAGTATTGGAGAGTATGTAAACTAAGGGCAAATCCCACACAATTATGAGAGCGTAAATTCCTGCAGCTGCTTTGGAAAGCAATTTGACAATATTTATTAAAGCTTAGCTCAATCATACTTTATGACCCAACGGTTGGATCTCATTTATATGCTCTACCAGCGCAGTCGAAGTCAAGTCCACGAAGGTCCGTGGCATGAGTATCTTAAGATATGGTTTGAAACAAATCCATTAATTATAAGAATTTATGACTACTTTGTCGTAGATTCAAGCCTGAATATATAGTGTCCGCAAGGAGATGACATGGGGGCATCTCACAAACATTGAGTGTGAGGGCACATCACAGAAGGATGCTTTTGGAATGATTCCATGTAACGTGTTAAAAACATACCAGATCATAGTACATGTTGTATAGTTGTACATCTGTGTGTAGCTAAACAAGACAGAATTGCATGGAATACTGGACATCAATTCAGAATAATAGCTGCCTCTGAGATCAAATATTTTTATATAATTTGATGTCATATATGGGTTATAGTGCCCTTTAAAACATGAAGTGTGACAGGTGATAGGAGAGAGAGATGCCCAGGGGCCTCTGAGAGCCCAGACCAGGACCTAGACCTGGCCAGGATGGTCAGGGAAGGCTTGTTAGAGGAGCCAGCACCAATTAAATGGTTTAGACCATCGTAAAATCTCTGGGACATCAGTGTAGGAAGAAATCAGTGTGGCATGGACACATCCTTGAGGAGCTCAACTTTACGTGGGTCTGGATAAAGGGGCAAAAATTGCATGGAGAGAGCAGTAGTTGGAAATAAGTAGTGAAGTCAGAGAGAGAGGACAGAGGCACACTTCTAGAGAGAGGCTGTTTCCAGGCAAGAGGCCAGTTTTAGCCAGTAGGGCTTTACAGTTCCTTTCTTTCTTTCTTTCTTTCTTTCTTTCTTTCTTTCTTTCTTTCTTTCTTTCTTCCTTTCTTTTTTAATATATTTATTTCCAGGAGAGAGAGAGAGAGAGACAGCATGAGCAGGAGGGTCAGAGAGAGAGAGGAGACACAGACTCTGAAATAGGCTCCAGGCTCTGAGCTGGCAGTCAGCACAGAGCCCGACGCGGGGCTCGAACCCACGAACCGCGAGATCATGACTCAAGCGAAAGTCGGACGCTTAACCGACTAAGCCACCCAGGCGCCCCTACAGTTTCTTCATCTAGAAACTAGCATTTCCCCCAGGAAAATTTATGCCCACTCAATAAAGAAAAGGTCAAGGGAGGGGAATTTGTTTGGTTACAGTATAGCTATCATCCCTTAAATGTGTACTGAGCTCTCTTGCTGACAAAGCTTGTATATATTCACAGAAAGTGATGTAAGAGGACAGGACAGGAAGCCTTACCCCCCCATCCCCGTCCCCACCCCCTCCCCGGCATTGTACAAGAAACAAGTCAAAGCCTCAGAGAGATACAATGGTTTCCCCAAGGCCACCTGACTAGTAAGTGATGGAGTCAGGCCTAAAACCAGTATTTCAGTTGCAAGTTCAAAATTTCCTCTACGAATTCACCTTTTCACAGCCGATGTTAGAGCAACATTTAACACTTTCTCTTGCAGAAGCCCAAATCAACTCAAGAGCTTTTTAGCAAGTCTGAATGGAAAGAGTGTTCACGGACACGTTACTGATCATTTATTTGTACGAGGCAGTGATGTATTGCAGTGGTGTGAATGGCTCCATCCCTTGGGAAGGGGGGGTTGGTAAGTAATTGGGATATCCCAATATGTATAACCTTTTGTAAAGCACACAACCTGATTAAAAGTGCAATCTTCCGGTAATAAAAGGTTCAGAGGTTACATTTCTCCTATTAGACCAGAAATTCTATAAATGAGATCAATGAAATAAAGCTGATGAGGTCTTTTAATAGAGCGGTTATGAAAATTGGCCTTGGGCAGATCAGTAAGCCCATCTAAGAACCCACAGAGGGGAAAAAGCACGATCTCAGTGTAGTCGTAGGTGGCTAGTTGGGCTAAAAAGATTACTTTTACTGGATTTCATACTCGGAGAGAGCCAGATGATAGCACAAATGCCAGTAGCCACTGCATTGAAGGAGAAATGACATCGGATCAATGACTTGACCTTTGGAGACTCACTCTGCCTTTAACGATTCCCTTGATATTATGGGGCAAGCAAAGGTATGATGTAAGTTTTCTGCCTTCAAGAAGTTTACAGTTACATTGGGGAACTATAAAACATTGCAACACGGGGCGCCTAGGTGGCTCAGTCGGTTAAGCATCCAACTTCGGCTCAGGTCATGATCTCATGGTTCGTGGGTTCGAACTCCCCATTGGGCTCTGTGCTGACAGCTCGGATCCTGGAGCCTGCTTCAGATTCTGTGTCTCCCTCTCTCTCTGCCCCTCCCCTGCTCATGCTCTGTCTCTCTTTCTCACAAAAATAAAATAAACATTAAAATTTTTTTGAAAAACATTGCAACATGGTAAATTATGAGGTATAGACTTCAAGACCTGTCTTTTTTACGTTTTATTTATTTTTGAGACAGAGAGAGACAGAGCATGAGAGGGGGAGGGGGAGGGGCAGAGAGAGAGGGAGACACAGAATCTGAAGCAGGCTCCAGGCTCTGAGAAAGTACTCAGCACAGAGTCCGACGCGGGGCTCGAACCCACAAACGTGAGATCATGACCTGGGCTGAAGTCGGAGGCTCAACTGAATGAGCCACCCAGGCACCCCAAGACCTGTTTGGAAGGAACTAATTACAATGCCTAGCAGATAGTTATTACTCAATAAAAATAGGTGCAGTGGGCGCCTGGTGGCTCAGTTGATTGAGCATGCGACTTCACATCAGGTCATGATCTCGTGGTTTGTGAATTCGAGTCCCGCATTGGACTCGCTGTTATCAGCACAGAGCCCGCTTTTTGTATCCTCTGTTCCCTTCTCTCTCTGCCTTTCCTCTGCTCATGCTCAATCTCTCTCTCAAAAATGAATAAATGTTTATTTTTTAAAAATAGGTGCAGTGGCATCATATTGAGGAATTTTGTGCCAGTGGTTGGTTTCTTTCTGAAATATTTAAGAAATATGGTGAAGCCACTGTGTTTCTCAGATAGTTTGAACCCCACATGATGTGAGAGGCAAGAAAGTACAAAGTGGCTCCTGGACTGAATATTCAGTCAATGGAGGGGGTTGCTTCTGAAGCCATTGATTTGCAAAGAAGACGCAATTTTGTTGAAATCGCAGGTACCTTGCAGTGATGATTGTTTAACGGGATAAAAGTGGTAAAAAAAAAAAAACCCTCCAAACAATATTTTGTAACTTGCATTATCCCCCAAGTAGCAGAGAGATGATACATTATCCACTCTTTTTAACACATGCCAAAATACAAAGCATTAACTATGATTTTAAATACAGCTGGAAATACTTTACAATGAGGACAGGGTCGAAGCAAAATCTCATAAGGAAAAAAATAAGAAAACTAGTGTTTAGGGCTGAGAAAACAAAAGCAGGATGCGGTAATTGGATGAGCTCAAAGAAAAAGAACAAAGGATAAGCAATAACATATTAAATTATTGTTAATTGGAAAAGCCAAGATGTTCCTTCAGGCAGAAATCAGTAATTAGAATGTGGTGAAGCTCATTATCATCATCTGGGTTGGAAATAAAAAGTGGATCGCCTCTCCTCTGCTCAAGTCTCTCCCAGCCAACGATATTTAGGTGTATCTACTGGTCAGAAAAAGCAGGTCGAGAACGAAAAGGTGGCACCTCAACCCTTTTTTTCCCCCTTAGAAGCAGGGTACACCTGCAGCCTTGTGAAGTCCCTGCCTTCCAATTAACACCTACCCGCCCAAGGCCACCCCGACCCAGCGGGAAGTGCTTGGAGAGGCAGAGGCGAAGCAGGCTGCGGTAGGAACGGGCTTCAGCTCTTGCCGATCTCACTGATTGACTCATGTCTGCTCATTGGAACCGCGTCGGACCAGACCTGTGGCCTACACCAGCCCCCCTCCAGCCCCCCCTCCAGCCCCGATGCACAAACCTGGCCTGTCTGTCCCATCGGCGCCCCCTGTCTCCAGAATCACAAGATTCTACGGATCCTTTCTGAGGCCCAAAGCTCCGGATTCCCCAACCCATTTTGGGTTTCAGTATGCAAATCCATCCCACACACCAAGTAGCGGGCCCTCGATCCGTGTTTCTGAAAATAGGATTCATAGACCACCAGAGTGCCTTGGGGGTGGGCATGAAGCTTGCTAAAATGCAGATCCGGGGGCTCAACTCAGACTCACGGAACCAGAATAGTGGCGCTGGAGCCCAGAAATTGTCATTTAAGTCGGGGCTCTGGGAGATTTTAACATCCATGAATATTTAAGAGGCAGCCCTGCTTCTTGTTGTGTCTTCCCCTTGAAAGTGTCCTGCCCCCAAATCCTCGGAGGCGTTTCCTCCTCCTCCAGCTGTCAGCTCCTAGGTCACCGCCTCCTAAAGGCTTTCCCGGGGCAAGATACCCCGCCCCCCACCCCTTTAAGTCAAGGTCACGCCAGCTCTTTCCTTTTCCTCAGAGAGGTTAACAAGGTCTGTTTACTGGCCTGGTGTCCCCTTTCCAGGGAGACGACTCCACAAATCGAGACCTTGATCTTTCCCAGCACCTCCCTCACTGTGCCCAGGACAGCGCTTGACAGATGGTAGGTAGGTTCTCAGTACGTGCTCGCTGAGGGGCGCTGGGGTGGTGCAGTCGGTTAAGCTTCCGACTTCAGCTCAGGTCCTGGTCTCATGGTTTGTGAGTTTGAGCCCCACGTCCTGCTTGGGGTTCTCTCAAAATAAATAAACATAAAGTAATACTTACTGAATTAAGCAAACACTGATCTCATGGTAACAACCAGAAACAATAAGGTCTTTTTATTTTGCTTGTTTTTTAACAGTCCAAACCACATATGGACACGCATTTTGATGTGTTTTTTGTTTTTTTTTTTTAATTTATTTCAGAGAGAGGGAGAGAGAGACCGCATAAGCAGGGGAGGGTCAGAGAGAGAGGGAGACACAGAATCCAAAGCAGGCTCCAGGCTCTGAGCTCGCTGTCAGCACAGAGCCTGACCCATAGTGGCAGATTCAAAATGCGTGTCCAGGGGCGCCTGGGTGGCTCAGTCGGTGAAGCTTCCGACTTCAGCTCAGGTCATGAACTCACATTTCTTTAGATGGAGCCCCACGTTGGGCTCTGTGCTGAGAGCAGAACCTGCTTGGGATTCTCTCTCTCTCTCTCTCTCTCTCTCTCTCTCTCTCTCTCTCCCGTCTCTCCCTCTCCCTCCCTCTCCTCTCCCCCCCCGCCCCTCCTCTGCTTGTGCCATCTTTCCATCTCTCAAAATAAATAAATAAACACCTTTTTAAAAAAAACCCACTAAAACCTTTGAAAAGTAGTTGTTTGGATAAACTATTTTTCTAGATAGATGAAGATGAACGCTTAAGTTTAATGGAATTCTTTCTGTAATGGTTCACATACTTGCAGAATTAGGATTCATAAGAACTCGATCTGAATGACGAAAATCTATTCCTCGTATATATTTGGTCTTTACCCACCATTCCTGGCTCACAGTTCCCGAAACCTTCGGAATTGCCTAGGTAATGAGGGCTTAAAGGTGTCCTTTGTTCTGTTAATCAGACTGCTTTTGGAAAGCA
Organism: Proteles cristata cristata; assembly: GCA_017311185.1. Taxonomy (NCBI): domain Eukaryota; kingdom Metazoa; phylum Chordata; class Mammalia; order Carnivora; family Hyaenidae; genus Proteles; species Proteles cristata. The sequence goes on from JAESUZ010004240.1 coordinate 19,817, forward strand.
TTTAAGGGCGGGGGCTGGTTGCTTCTGGAGCCCACAGAGCGATTAGAGGGTTGAAACTCTTAAGTCCCACTCTGCCCGCAGACCCCGACCGGGGATGGGGAGAGGGGCTGGAAGCTGAGTTCAATCAAGAGTGGCCAATAATGTAATCGATCACACGTACGTAATGAAGCCTCCGTAAAAACCCAATAAAAAGGGGCCCCGGGGCTGGGAGAGTTTTTCCGTTGGTGAAACGTAGAGGTGGCGGCAGAGTGGTGGCCTGGGGAGGGCAGGGGAGCCGGGCGCCCGTCCTACAGACCTCGCCCTACGGATCTCTTCCTTCTGGCTGTTCCTGAGTTACCTCTTTTTATAATTAGCCGGTGATCTCGTAAGTAATACCTTTCTCTGAGTTCTGTGAGGTTCGAGCAAATTCATTGAGCCCAAGGAGGGAGTCTTAGGAACCGCTCATTTATACCAGTTGGTCTGAAGTACAGGTCACAGCCTGGGCTCTGCTGCTGGTGTCTGAAGTCGGGGGGCGGGCGGGGGAGCAGTCTTGTGAGACAGACTCTGGAATCTGACGCCAGCTCCAGGTAGTGTCAGAATCGAGCTGACACCCTATCGGTGTCCGAAACTTGTTTGTTGGTGTTGGGTGGGTGGGGGGACCTTCCCCAACACACATGTTGGAAATTGATTTTCAGAACATACAAAAGAGCACTGTTTGGCCTTAACAAAGTTATTAAAGGGCAGGGAACTTGGCATGTGACTTGGGGTCACCTGGACGAAGATTCCCAGGCATTCGGATACCAGGGGCTCCTGAAGGAGGGACTGAAGCCCTGTGATCCGCCGGTGTAGACGGCAGCAAGCCCTCGGGTGAATAATTTTATCCTGACAGTTTATCAACGGTTTCCTGAGCGCTCGGCACCTATGGGGGCTCTTTCGAAGGCCTGTACTTTGTTTTATTGAAATCCAGCAGCTCAAATGGTCTTCAGTCCATTATTTTTACCACTCTGTTTTGCGGTTTATTATTGTGGGGCCTAAGACCTTGGAGTAGACCTTGCTTCACCCATGTATTTGCATGTGGCCTTTAATGAGACGTTGCAGCCTTCTGTCACTATCTCTACTGTACAGAGGAGCAACAAAGGCTTAGGAAATTTAAATAACTCGCCTAACGTCCACACTGGTGTACGACTCTGTGTAAATCGACCTTCCAGAAATTGACCGCTTGGCCTCCCAGATGAGTAGCAAGACCTTGTTGGATTCCCCAGTTCTAGTCATTTCCTAATGAGCTTGGCCCATTGCTGGCTCATTAAACACAGATGAGAAGATGCCTGGATTCATATGTTAGAATTTTCCTTAGTTATAGGTTTTTACACAGGCCCTTTTTGAGAAAAGAATACATTGTCATAATAAATTCCATACAGTCTGGCAGGGTAAACAGATGTACCTGAGGCAGGCACAGTGCAGCCACCGTTAATGGTCTCTTGTCCATCCTTCCAAAATATTTTATGCATAGAATACAAGAAACTATACACACGCGTAGACACACACACACTATATATATAAATATAGATATATGCATTTATATTAGACAAATGGAAGCATCTGTACCTTGATTGTTTTCACCTGAATGACACATCTCAGAGGGGCGCCTGGGCGGCTCGCTTTTTCCACTTCAGCTCAGGTTCATGAGTTCAAGCCCTGCATCAGATTTGCTGCTGTCAGTGCAGAGCCTGCTTTGGATGTCTATTCCCCTCTCTTCCCCTCCCCTGCTCGTGTGATCTCGTGCTCTCTCTCTCTCCCTCCCCCCTCAGATAAAGATTTAAAAAATGATATATCTTAAATACAATTCCTTTTTTATTGTTAAACCTATACATCTACTCCTGTCTGATTTTTACCAATATTTGACGATTAAGTCTTTGAAGCATACACAACTGAAAGAGAGACAGTGAGTACAGACGTACACGTTATGTAGATTTTAGAATTAACACTTTACAGTGTCTGTTTTATTACCTATCCACCATTCATCTTATTTTCTTTTTAAAAATTTTTTGTTTGTTTATTTTTGAGGGAGAGAGAGAGAGAGCGTGCGCACGAGTGGGGGAGGGACAGAGAGGGAGACACTGAATCCGAAGCAGCCTCCAGGCTCTGAACTGTCAGCACAGACCCCGATGAGGGGCTCGAACCCATGAACCATGAGATCTTGACTGAGCTGAAGTCCAGCGCTTAACTGACTGAGCCACCCAGGCACCCCATTATCTTAAATTCTTTAATGCATTTCAAAATAAATGGCAGACATACCATGAACCAGCATTAAATGTTTGTTTACAGTTTTTAAGGTTAAAATGCACAAAATGCAAAGTAGAAGTCATAAATCTAGCATTTGATGAGTGTTGATAAAGGACTACACCATGTAACCCCAAACACTGTCAAACTATAGAACATTACCATCACTCCAGAAATTTCCCTAATGCCTCATTCCCTGTCATACCCCACCTACACTCTCACCAGAGGTAATGTTTTGATTTTTTTTTCACAGTAGATTAGTTTGGTCTGTTCTAGGACTTCATAAAAGTGGCATCAGACAGTATGTACTTTCTTGTGTAAGGCTTTTATTTGACATCCTATTCCTTCATATTGTGTATCAGTAATTTGTTCCTTTTTATCACTAAAATGTATTCCATTATATAAATATGTACTATACATTATTTTACATTTATGTCAAAGATCCCTCTCTAATTTTTTTTCAAAACCTTTTAATGTTTTATTTTCTTATTTTTTAGAGAGAGAGAGAGAGAGAGAGACAGAATGAGAGTGGGGGAGGGGCAGAGAGAGGGAGACACAGAATCCGAAGCAGGCTCCAGGCTCTGAGCTGTCAGCACAGAGCCCGACGCGGGCCTCGACTCACGAACCGTGAGATCATGACCTGAGCTGAAGACGGACATTTAACCGGTGGAACCACCCAGGTGCCCTTCAAATTAATTTTTGTGTATGATGTGAGGGAAGAGTTGAGCTGTATTTATTACCTTTCCGTGTGGAGATCCAGTCATTCATTCCACCGCCATTTGTTGAAAAGCTATTCCTTTCAACGTTGGATTGCTTTAGTGGCTGTTCCAAAAAATTAAATAACTGTTGAAAATGTGGGGCTTTTTCTGGACTCTGTTGCATTAATCTTTATGCCAGTACTATCCCGTCTTAGTAATGGAACTTGATAGTAATCCTGGAAGTAAGGTAGCGTGTTTCTCCAAGTTTGCTCCTTTTCTAATTCCTGTTACCGCTCTGTGTGCTTTTAATGCCATATACTTCTAGGGAATTAGGTTGTCAATTTCTACGAAAAAAAAAGAAAAGAAAAGAAAAGAAAAAAGAAAAAGAACATGTGTTAGAGACTGCATTCAATCTATAGATCAGTTTAAGGATTGGTAACTGACATCTTAGAAACATTAAGCCCTCCAATTCATGAGCATGGTGAACTTTTCCATTTTCTTAGGTGTTCATTACCTCCAGTAAAGTGCTGAATAGATATGCTGAAAGTAGTCATTCTTCCCTTGTTCTGACGGGAAAAACATTCACTGTTTCACCATTAAATGTGATGTCGAGGGGCGCCTGGCTGGTGGCTTTCAGGGTCAATCTCGCGTTTCGCTCTTCAGCCCGGTCGTGGCTCTGTGCTGACTGCCAGCTGGAGCCTGGAGCCTGTTTCATTCTGTGACTCCCTCTCTCTCTGATCCTCCCCTGCTCACGCTGTCTCTCTCTCTCTCTCCTAGAAATAAATAAAAATATTTAAAAAAAAAATGTGAGCATTTTTGAAATGGTTACATTTGAAAAAAAAAATAAATGTGATGTTGACTCTAGTGTTTTTTTGGTTTGTTTGTTTGTTTTTGGTAAATGCCTTTTATCTAAATAAAGATGTTTCCTTCTATACCTAGTTTGCTGAACATTCTTATGATGAGTGGGTGTTGAATTCTCCCATATGTGGTTTTTCCTTTATTCAATAAATATAGCAAATTCCATTGTTGAATTTTTTGAATTATACCAGTCTTACATTCCTGAGATAAATGTTGCAGAGTTATGCTATATCTTTCTTTCTTTTTTTTTTTTTAAAGATGAGCTTTCCATTTTATTTTTTTTTAATGTTTTTATTTATTTCTAGGAGAGAGAGAGAGACAGCGTGATCAGGGGAGGGTCAGAGAGAGAGAGGGAGACACAGAATCTGAAGCAGGCTCCAGGCTCTGAGCTGGCAGTCAGCACAGAGCCCGACGCGGGGCTGGAACCCACAAACCGTGAGATCATGACCTGAGCGAAAGTCGGCCGCTTAACCGACTAAGCCACCCAGGCGCCCCTATGCTTTATCTTTCTATATTTTTGAATTTTATTTGCTCAAATTGTGGTGTTTTGTGCCCGTACTCCTGAGGGATACTGGTCTCTTAGTTTTTTTTGTTTGTTTGTTTGTTTGTTTTTGTTTTTTTTATTTCTAGGAGAGGGAGAGAGAGACAGCGTGAGCAGGGGAGGGTCAGAGAGAGAGGGAGTCACAGACTGAAACAGGCTCCAGGCTCTGAGCTGGCAGTCAGCACAGAGCCCGACGCGGGGCTCGAGCCCACGAACCGCGAGATCATGACCCAAGGGAAAGTCGGACGCTTAACCGACTAAGCCACCCAGGCTCCCCTCTTAGTATTTTTTTTAAAGATTTATTTGTTTATTTTTAAGTAATCTCTATTCCCAAAGTGGGGCTCGAACTCATGACCCTGAGATCAAGAGCCCCATGCTCCTCCTACTGAGCCAGCCAGTCATCCCTGTGTTTTTTGTTCTGTAATGAGTTTCTCACCTTTTAAAATTCTGTTTATGCTTTGTCTCACAAAAGAAGCTGTGAATTGATCCCTCTTCCTCTATTATTTGAAAGAGTTTAAGATTCATGTTATTTCCTTCTTCAATATTTGATACAATTCACCAGTGAAGCTATAAGAGCCTGAAGTTTTCTTTTTGGACAGTTACAAAAAATAAAAAGATTGTTTAAGATTTCTTGTGTGATTTTGGGGTGCCTGGGTGGCTCAGTCGGCAAAGCATCTGACTTCAGCTCAGGCCATGATCTCCCAGTTCATGGGTTCAAGCCCTGCATCGGGCTCTGTGCTGACAGCTCAGAGCCTGGAGCCTGCTTTGGATTCTGTGTCTCCCTCTTTCTCTGACCCTCCCCTGCTCACGCTGCCTCTTTCTTTCTCTCTCTCTCAGAAATAAATAAGACATTTAAAAATTTATAAAAGATTTATTGTGAGATTTAGATTTTCTGTTTTATTTTTGTCAGTTTGGGGAAGTTGTATTTTTCAATAAATTAGCATATTTCATCTAAGCTGTATTCTTTGTTCCAAAATTATCCATAATATTTCTTTATTATACTCTAATATCTGTAAAATTGGTAGTGATAACCACTCTTTCATTACTTATATTGCTAATTTGTATCCTCCCTCTTTCCTCCATAATCAGTCTAACTGACGGAGTTTATCACTTCTGTTGGACATTTCAGAGAATCCAATTTTGGCTTTGTTCGTGTTCTCTGATGGTTGTCTGTTTTCTTCCTTTTTTCTTTTTTTAGTTTGTTTATTTGTTTTGAGAGAGCGGGAGAGAGAGAAAATCCCAAGCAGGCTCCGTGCTGTCAGCGCCAAGCCCTGCGCAGGGCTTGAACTCATGAACCCAGAGATCATGAGCTGAGCGGAAATCAAGAGTCTGTCGCCCAACTGACTGAGCCACCCAGGTGCCCCCAGTTGTCTGTTTTCTATTGCGTGGATATCTGCGCTTCATTCTTTCTTTCTTTCTACTTATTGAGGATTATTTTAGGATTAAAGATTATCTTTGCGTTTCTGTTTCTAGCTTTTTGGAGTGGAACTTTTTTCTATTATAGGTATTTACAACTACAGAGTGTTCTCTAAGCACTACTTTATCTACATTCCATAATTCATATGTGTTATATTTTTATTTATTTTGATATATTATTGTTATTCAAAATATTTTCTAGTTCTGCTTGTGATTATTTCCTCTCCTGATCATTTAGTAGCAAGCTATTTAGTTTCCAAATATTTATTTCCTTATATAGATATGTTATTGTTATGGGTTTATAATTTAACTCCCTTGTGATCAGAGAACCTATTTTGTATGATTTCAGTCAGATTAACCACACCGACTTTTGGCTCAGGAAGCGGTCTTTCTACACCCAGACAGGAGTGTACACTCTATGTTAAATTTTTTTAACATTTTAGTTTATTTTTCAGAGAGAGAGACAGAGACACAGAGAGAGACAGAGTGCGAGTAGGGGAAGGGCAGAGAGAGAGCAGTAGAGGACACAGAATCCGAAGCAGGCTCCATGTCACTGGCACCTGCCTTCGAAATAGCAAAAATGCCACCATACATTTCCAAAGTCCCAACTGCAGGCGTTGAACAGCCCTCAGTTAAGAATCGTTGTTAAGTCACTTCGTTGTCTTGGTAGAGAAACGGAGACTCAAAGAGCATAGGTACCTTGCTCAGAGCTGAACACCAATTTTTTTGTCTTCAGAACCGTGACTAAGCCCTTGTTCTCATTTTAGTTCTCTGAACTGTATTGGGCTCTGAGGCTGGTCATGAAAATATTCCAACTATAACTAAAATGTAAAGCTAGGAGATATTTTTATTTCTCGTGTCCTAAATTAATACCATCTGTTGGGAAAATCGCCCTGCCGAAGTTAAGAGGTGGGGGGTTCTGAATCCGACTGTAGCCTATGTTTCCTGGACATTCTGTAGAGTGAGGGTTGCATTTGCTGTTCTTCTCTGCTGGGCTGATCTAACTATGTTTATAAAATGCTCCATGCAAAACCTCCGCAAGGAAAAGCCTCAGTATAATCTCAGCAGAATAATTAGTGCTTTATTTTGGTTCCGTATAAATATGTATACATTTCTATTTTTAAATTCTGAAAAGCTCAGTTCTTAGTATTTTTTCTTCTGGAGTTTAATGGGCATGAATACGATCTCGGGCTGCATATTGTCATAAGCATTGCTACTGAAACGGCTCCTAAAACGGCTTGAAACCCAGTTCCCGCAGTTGTACCGCCCACACACGACTTAGCTCGTCCCTACGTCCCCAGGATGAGGCAGGTATTGAACTTGATCTGTGCAAGATCCGAACCTGCGTCAGGCCAGCAATCGGATGAGCGGGCCTGGCGGATACCCACTGAGGAGAGGAGACTGTTGTTCCAAATGGCTAGGCTAAGAAATCACACCAAGTCTCGAACGGGAAAAGGCTAAATATGTACCAGACGCTGAGATTATGCTTCTTCCTTTGGACAAGAAAAAGTTGAGATGGGACTGAAAACAAAGCGGCAAGGCAAATACGTGAATAGAAACATTTAGCAGATGGATAGGGCAAAGGGGGTTCTGAGTGGGTGTTGGCAGAAATCGTCACAGTTCTTGGATTCTGTCCAACCAGATTGGTGCCGTTTAAGTATGGAAGATTTTCTTTGTAGCGTTTGTTAGTAATTGATAGGAAGAATTTGCGCTAGGGTACTTTATCATTAGGTTGCGTTAGGTTACTTACTCACTTTTTTCGAATAGCAGATACTTAGTGAGTACCTACTGAAAGTCCGACATTATCCTAAAACGCTGCAGTGAGGGGCCGCCTGGCTGGCTCAGTTAGCAGAGCCAGCGACTCTTGATCTTGGGGTTGTGAATTCAAGCCCCACCTTGGGTGTAGAGATTACTTAAAAATAATTTAAAAATCATAAGACAATAAAATGATGTCGTGAAAAAGACAAAGATTGCATGACCTCCCTTATGTGTGGAATCTTTAAAAAAACAGAACACAACTCTTAGTTACAAAGAACAGATTGGGGGTTGCTAGGGGGAGGGGTTAGGGAATGGAGAAAATGGACAAAGGGAGTTAAGTACAAGCTTTTAGTTATAAAATAAGTCCTGGAGATGTACTATACAGCATGGTAACTACAGGTAACAATGCTGAATTGCACGTTTGAAAGCTGCTGGGAGAGTAGATTTTTTTTTTTAATAGAATTTCATGCTGGAGATGACGTCTATTTACTTTCTGGTAGAGAGAGGGACTGCTTGCAGGGAAGGGGCAGAGAGAGGGAGAGCGAGAGAATCCAAGTGGACTCCACACTGTCAGCGCAGAGCCAGATGCAGGGCTCAAGCTTACAAACCGTGAGATCGTGACCTGAGCCAAAATCCAGAGTCAGACACTTAACTGACTGAGCCTCCCACGTGCCCCAAGAGAGTAGATCTCAAAAGTTGTCATCGTAAGAAAAAATTCTGTAACCGTGTGTGGTGGCACATGCTAACTAGACTTCCTGGGATCGTTTCACAATGTATACAAATATGAAATTATATGCCTTATACTTGAAGCTAATGTTAAATGTCATTTACACCTGAAGCTAACGTTAGATGTCAGTTATGCCTCGATTTTCAAAAATGCCGTAGATATCACGGTTGGGGGGGGGGAGATTGAGAGAAGAGCTTAGTCTTCTGAAGCTAACCCCATCACTGAGTATTTAGATGATGTGGAGGGTAGTAAGTACATGTGAGGAACGTTAGGGAAATCTTCTCTGATAAAACACTGTGTGAGCAGAAATGTGAAAGAAGTAAAAAGGCGAAGGTGGGTCCAGGCAGAGGGAACAACAGCATGTATAGCTCTGTGAGCCTGGGGCAAGCCTAGTATATTCCAGAAATAGCAGAGAGACAGTGTGGCTGGAAGGGAATACGGGAGGGGAGAGTGGTAAGAGATGAGGAACACTTCCATTACCATAGGCTCCCGTCTAATTAGAAATGTACGATGAAGGGCGCCTGGGTGGCTCAGTCAGTTAAGTGTCCGACTTCAGCTCAGGTCATGATCTCACAGTTCGTGGGTTCAAGCCCCGGATTGGACTCTGTGCTGACAGCTAGCTCAGAGCCTGGAGCCTGTTTCAGATTCTGTGTCTCCTTCTCTCTGATCCTCCCCTGCTTATGCTCTCTCTCTCTCTCTCTCAGAAGTAAATAAAACATTAAAAAAAACTTAAAAAAAAAAAAAAAAGAAATGTATGATGACACTGCTTTTGTGACTTTGCAAGAGAAAGAGTAGCTACGGGTGAAGCGTGTTCTCATTGTTTCAGGTCACCTTATGTGTCCCTTTTTTTTCCAGTACTGACCCTCTGTTCCCTTTCTGCCCATCTTTACCCACATCTCTCTGTTTATCCTTTTATTCTCTATCCTGCTAGAGAATTGAAATTGGGCAGATTCAAATAAATCCAGGAACCAGAGCAGGCCGTTGTGGAAAGCAAACGTCCGTTCTGAGTATTGGTTTTATGATAGCGGAGTTGTGTCCTCAAAGGCAGGCTCGGGAGGGTCGTGAGAACCACGGGCGCAAGCTAACTTCTCCCCAGGAAAGGAATCCAGGCCTCTCAGCTCCTGAATCCTACCTCCTATGGTCTCTATTAATATTTTCCTATCAACTGTGACCTTAGACTCCTGAAGAGAGTTGTGGGTCTTTCACAGTCGTCTTCTGGATCCTAATCCTAGTAACTGATTGTACTCCGGATCACCTGATTTTCCTCTGCTCCAGGGGCTTGACAACTGCTGATTTGTGCAACTGCTCAGAACTCTGTTGACAGTTAGATTCTATGTCTACTGTGGGGGAAGAAACTCCTACTAGTCCGGGTGCAATAGGGTCACAGCTTAGACTAAGGGGAAAAATGAGAAAAGGGAGAAATAAGGACAGACTTGAGAAATCCGTAGCTGGGGATATTGCCAGGACTTAGGGATGGATTAGGTAACAGATGCTGAGGGAGAAGGCGATGTTATAACTGATTCTTTGGTTTCTGACTTACCAAACTGAGTGGAAAGTGCAACCATTCACTGGGGCGTGGCATACCGGAAGAGAACCTGGCTGGTGGAGGAAGATTATAAGGAAAAATCGCATTTAAAATGCCTTGGAGAGGGGTGCCAGGGTGGCTTAGTCGGTTAAGCGTCCGACTTTCGCTTAGGTCATGATCTCACGGTTCGTGGGTTCGAGCCCCGTGTCGGGCTCTGTGCTGACTGCCAGCTCGGAGCCTGGAGCCTATTTCAGAGTCTGTGTCTTCCTCTCTCTCTGACCCTCCCCCTGCTCACGCTGTCTCTCTCTCCTCCTGAAATAAATAAAACATTAAAAAATTTTTTTTAAATAAAAAAATAAAATGCCTTGGAGAGGCACCTGGGTCGCTCACTTGGTTAACTGTCCTACTCTTGATCTCCGCTCAGGTCGTGATCTTACAGTTTGTGGGATCGAGTCCCATGTTGGGCTCTGTGCTGACACCATGGAGCCTGCTTGGGATTCTCTCTCTCCTCTCTCTCTCCCTCTCTCTCTCTCTCTCTCTCTCCCCCCCCGCCCGACCCCATTTGCATGCATGCATGCTCTCTCTCAAAGTAAATAACTTTCAAAAAATTAAAATTTAGGGGCGCCTGGGTGGCTCAGTCGGTTAAGCGCCCGACTTCGACTCGGGTCACGATCTCATGGTTCATGAGTTCACGCCCGCGTCGGGCTCTGTGCTGACAACTCAGAGCCTGGAGCCTGCTTCTGATTCTGTGTCTCCCTCTCTTCCCCTCCCTCCCTCAAAAATAAACAAACATAAAAAGAATTAAAATTTTAAAATATTTTAAAAATGCCTTTGAAAATCAAATATCAAGTAGACAAAGGAAGAGTTGTGTTTCTGTGGATCAGAGGAGAGATTTACCTTGGAAGTCTAAATCTTGAAGTATCAGCCTATAGAGAGGAAATGGATCTTTGGACACCTTCCAAGGGAAGTCTCTCTAAAAAAGTCTAAAATGTGGGGCGCCTGGGTGGCATAGTCGGTTAAGCGTCCGACTTTCACTTAGGTCATGATCTCGCGGTTCGTGGGTTCGAGCCCCGCGTCGGGCTCTGTGCTGACTGCCAGCTCGGAGCCTGGAGCCTGTTTCAGTCTGTGACTCCCTCTCTCTCTGACCCTCCCCTGCTCACACTGTCTCTCTCTCTCTCTCTCTCCTAGAAATAAAAAAAAAAAAAAGTCTAAAATGAGTAGAAATGCCCCTTTCCCTGAATCCCAAAGTGCTCCGCCATTTTCAAGTCAGGCTGTGGAGGAAGCGCCAACCAAAGAACACTAAGTGGGACGGAAGGAACAGCCGGAGAACAGCTCGGTCACTCTCAGTCCCTTCCATTCTGAATTGCTTTCCTGAATGAAAAGAGAAGGGCAGCCTTTACTACCAACACCCTGGGGTCTTCTCACAGGAGCTAGTATAGCATGATGCAAGGCAGCAGAATTTTGGGGAATGAGTTGGGTGTTGAGAGGGACTATAGGATTGAGAGGGATGCGCCGGACAGTATTAATGATATCGGTGAAATGCTTAAAAAATAAACACGTTGTGGGGTGCCTGGGTGGCTTAGTCGGTTAGGCGTCCGACTTTCACTTAAGTCATGATCTCGCGGTTCGTGGGTTCGAGCCCCGCGTCGGGCTCTGTGCTGACTGCCCCCTCGGAGCCTGGAGCCTGTTTCAGAGTCTGTGACTCCCTCTCTCTCCGAGCCTCCCCTGCTCACGCTGTCTCTCTCTCTCCTAGAAATAAAATAAAAAATTTTTAAAAAAATTAAAAAAAAAAAAAACCCAACACATTGTCAACAGCTGAGTCCCTTAATTCCCGGGACCACCCTAGCCCCCAGAGCAAAAATACTCTGCAGTTTAGTCTCAGCCGTAACCGGCGGACGGTGTGTCCTGTGCGCAGGTAGCAGCTTGTGGGGAGGACAGTACTACTGAGCCAGGAGCGGTTGCGAGGGCGGAGGCAGTGAAAATGCTTTTACGGTTCGCACGGGGTGGGGTGTGATGGCGAGTATCATAACGCAAATGCTGAGAGTGCGTTTCTCTTGTGCTTTTGGCTGTTCATCAGCAGCTCGTCAATGATCTTTGATATACAGTCGCTCAGATCTCCGTGCTAGCCGTGACCGGAGATACTTTGAAATGAGGAAAACTGCCACTTTCTGTTCCTAAGGACAAAGGAGTGCCAGAGATGGCAGTTTTGTTTCGTATCCAAGAAAGGAGAGTGGAATTTGGGGTGAGCGGAGAAGGGAGAGAGATTGGCTTTCCAGTGCGTGGCCTAGAAATAGTTCACTCCCGACATCATCTACAGAGATTGTCTGGAATCATGTCTGGCTCCCACTGAATGCTTAATAAATGCTTGTTGGAGCTGATCTTTAACTATTTCTCTCACGTGGAATAATGGTAAGTGACTCCTTCCTTTTTTTAAATGTTTGTTTATTTTGAGAGAGAGCGAGCACACGTATGAGTGGGGTAGAGACTGAGAGAGAGGGAGAGAGAGAATCCCAAGCCTGCTCCATGCTTAGCGGGGAGCCCAGCGTGGGGCTCAATCTCATGACCATGAGATCATGACCTGAGTGGAAATCAAGAGCCAACGCTTAACCACCCAGGGTCCCCTCATTCTGATCGGTTTCTGGCATACTGCTACCAGATCATTCAATGAAACCAGCAGCAACTGAAGAAATGATTAAATATTAACATTACACCCAGTATGCTGCATCACATTGTGTGTGTGGTTTCTCTGCTGCCTACAACCTAGTTCCTCACAAGGCTGACAATTCTTCAATACTTCTTAGTAGGGCAATTGAGTAGGAATGTTCTGCAAGTATAGGAATATTGACCTGGTGGTGCCGAGCGGCTGTTTATCTTTACTGAGACGAGGACAAGAGAAAAAGGATTTCAATTGTATAAATTAAACACCTCCTGTGACATCAGATAGAACTTACCTATATAGATTATTTGAAACTGACACAATACAGCCAGATTAAACTTCTAAGAGCATAGTTCTGATCTAATAATTCCTACTCAAAGACCTTTATTTTTAAAAAAAAAACTTTTAATGTTTATTTCTAGGAGAGAGAGAGACCGCGTGAGCAGGGGAGGGTCAGAGAGAGAGGGAGTCTCAGACTGAAACAGGCTCCAGGCTCTGAGCTGGTAGTCAGCACAGAGCCCGACGCGGGGCTCGAACCCATGAACCGCGAGATCATGACCTAAGTGAAAGTCGGACGCTTAACCGACTAAGCCACCCAGGCACCCCTCCTACTCGAAGACCTTTAATGGCTCCCCACTGGTTGGGGAATAAAATTAATCCTTTAATCTGGCTCTATGCTTTGTTCTACATTTCAAGGTTATATCTTGCTCTTCCCCTTCACAGACCCTAAACTTTGACCTAAACTATTCTTTACATGTTCCCTTGTGTTTCCTCCTGCTGTGCCTTCTAATGTATATGAACTTTCTCACATTCAGGTCCATCCACATCCTATCCACCCTTTGGTTGAACTGGGTTCGAAAGCTCCTGTTTTTTTCCATGAAATTATGGTTGATCTCTTCAGAATAATCCCATTCTCCTTTCTCCAGACATTTTGAAGAGTTTTTATGGTGGCGACATAGGCCGACCATCTCCTCCTTGAAACCCTCAAATCCCCAAAGCTATGAAAATAGAAAAAAATGTCATACTTCATTAAAGAATCAGAACTGACCTGAACCTATTTGGTAGCAAAACGTACCTGAGATGATGTGAGACTCTCTCTAGTCTTTATTTATCTCACTTTAGCGTTCATGGTTCTACAATTTAATTCAAGATATAAATGTGTTTGATAATGGGCTACTGTCCCAAATCCCACTCAGAGTGTTATTTAATACTCAGTATATGGGTCTTATTACTGTTCTAAGTCTGAAAATTTACGAATTCTGTAATCATCTGTTTCCAAGGTTTTTAGATAGGGATTGTAAACTTGGTTATATTTATATACAACTGGGTTTTTTTGGTTTGTTTTTGTTTTTTTGCTGCCTAAAATCTAAACAATCATTCCATTCTGGGAGAATCTGCTGATGTATGAGTCTTGGGGGACTTAGTGTTCCATTTCCATGCTGGATTTTGAAGGGGCCATGTACCTGTTCCTCCATGGCATCTGGTCATGGAGACATAACCTAGGCTTTCACTAGAGCCTAGGTTCCGCTCCCGCCTAGGACTTTGAATTCTGAGGGACTACTACAAAGAAACAGGAAAGGTTGGAGATGATTGATCGAGGTGGTAGAGTCAGGTGGCCGGTGGCAGTGGTGCCCCTACGCTGCTATTGCTGTGGAGTGACATGGGTCCTGATTCTTGTTTCCTAGTCGCCTTTGTTTCTTGACTATTTCTGAACCTACTTTGCCAGCCTTCCGGTTGGTTCTGTGAGCTATCCAATGTTCTTTCAAGAAACGTTTCCCTTAAGTTAGCCAGAGTTAGTTTCTGTTACTTGGATCCCAAAACCTTAATGTAGAGACTAGATCATCTTTTCATCTTTGCCTGACTTAGTCAATTAGGGCTTCTATAACCATGTATCATAGACTGGGTAGCTTATAAATGCAACAGGAATTTCTCCCTTCCAGTTCCAGAGACTGGAAGTTTGACATCAGGCTGGCAGCATCGTTAGTTTATGATGGAGACTCTCTATTTTCCAGGGTGTAGACTGCTCACTTCTTGCTGTATCATCACATGGTAAAAAGAGCTCGCTAGCTCTCTGGCCTCTCCTTTTAAGGGAAGTAATCCTATTCATGAGGGCGCCGTGCTCATGACCTAATCACCTCCCAAGGCCCTTCCTTCTAATATCATCTCATTGGGATTAGGTTTTCAACATATGAATTTTGGGGGGACATAACCATTCAGTCCATAGCACCACCCTCATCGAGATTTGAAGCTTTTTAAAAATGAGAATCCTGTATCTTTTCATCTTTGTATCCTCAAAGACCCTAGTGATAACCGATAATTGATTACTTTTATATATGATAGTGACACGATCATACTGGTATTTTAGAAATCTCACTCTCTTTGATGTATGAAAAATGGGGTAGAAGAGGAAAGGTTGGAGTACTCCAGTTAAGGACTGGAATACTGAGGGGCAGGCGATTTTTGTGGTATGTCTTGGGGATGGAGATGGAGAGAGATTTTATGGACTTGAGAGATGTTTAAGGAGGATTTGCTCACTGATTGATCATGGGAGATAATGGATAGAGAGGAATAAAAATGACTCTCATATATCTGGGTATCTGGATTCAGTTCCTAGTTGGATAATGGTGTCATTCGAAGAGCTAGGAACATTAGGAGTGTGGTGGGGGGAGGAGTCGAAGGAGATAATTGGGTCAACTGGAAATGTGCTGAGTTTCTTGACCACTGGAAAGGTCCTATAGACCATGAGTGGTGGGTCTAAAGCTCATTCAGGGTCAGAGATTAGGTATCCTCACAATATCATTAAGTGACTGAGTATGGAATTGACCATCTTCACCTTCTTGGCTTGCTCTTGGCCCTTGAGGTTTTTTTTCTTTTCGGAAGAAATCTTTTAAGGCACAAAGAACTCAGGAGTGAAAAGAGGCATCCTGGTTTCTCATTCCACCCATGTTGCCGGTTAAATTTGTAATCTCAGAGAAGTCACTTCTGTTCCATCTTTATAAGGGGCTGCTATCTGCCTCCGAGACCTCACAGGATAGTCATGGGAATCAAGTGAGAACTTGATGTGGATAAAATTGCTGGGTTAACATAAACGTGCTTGTGAAAGACGCTAATGCTCTTGCCTTTTCTGTATGCTCCCCTAACGATCCCAGGATTTTTTGAGTTATGTTGGGACTCTGAATACTCTGGCTAATGAGCTGTGAGTAGATGTGACCTGTGTCACTGCTATGTCACAGCATCAAGAGTTTGTGCACCATCTCCAAGGTCCCCGTTCCTCTTCTTTAGTAACCGTGGATACGATATGTTGAGATCTTGGCATTATAAAATAGAAGGAGCAGCAATCTCTGAGCCATAAAATGGAGGGAAGAAAACCCCACCTCCCTCATGACCCCCAAATGACTTTGCGTGAGTGAGAAATCAATTTTTTCGTGTTTTTAAGTCTCTGAAGTTTGGGGACTATAGGTTACTAAAGCATATCTAAGCCTCTTCTGGTTACCGTAGTGTTGCAAGCATAAGGCATTGTGACTTGAGATTTTTGTGGAAGTCGGTGGGAAGCCGGAGACATGGGACTCTAACCGCTTTTGGAGATAGCAGATAGCAAGGAAGACGGTTTGGGGTGAGGGAGAACTTGGGACTTGGGGGACTTGACTAGAAGGCTGTGGCAGTAACCCAAAGGTGAGGGGATACATTTTTAGACCTGGGAATAGAAAAGGGAAATCCTATGGATGAAAATGATAGTCATTTTGAAAGAAAGTGGATAGATAGAGTCTGTGGCTAATTGCAATGAGAGCTATGTCAGCAGAAATTGCCAAAGATGATTCAAAGTTTTAAGGCTGAATAGCTTAAGAGGATAAAAGTGTTGTTACCAGGGACCAAGTTACTTGGAATCGAACAGAATTTGATTGGAGGAGGTAGCGGTGGAAAAGGGAGTTTATTATGGATATAATTTGTTTGTGTGGAAAGAGCTCACAGTTCAAGAAAATGTCTAATATCCAGGCAGAGCTATTAGCACTGGGACTCAAATGAAAAGATCGAACTGGATATGTATGAAGCCATAGTATGATGCATTCATTGGTTAGTACCCCCAATGCGGGAGGATGGGATGGAGGAGAAGGGGTCTATGAGACCAACTGGTAAAAACCAAGCGGGGATGTTCATTCATTCACTCATTCATTCAGTCAACAAATATTTACTAAGCACAAATTAGGTGTCATGTATTTATTCAAACATATTAGTTACTCAGCAAACCGGTAACTGTGATTTGGGTTAGTTTTCTTACCTCAGCACTTCCAAGATGGAAGGCGGGACCATTAGTATAATTGGTACACATATTTCAAAAGTTGTTTTACAGACATTCTTTTTATTTATTTAAAAAAATTTTTTTCATGTATGTTTATTTTGAGAGAGAGACAGACAGAGCATGAGCAGGGGAGGGCCAGAGAGAGAGGGAGACACAGAACCTGAAGCAGGCTCCAGGCTCTGAGCCATCAGCACAGAGCCCGATGTGGGGGTCGAACTCACAAACTGCGAGATGATGACCTGAGCCGAAGCCGGACGCTTAACTGACTGAGCCACCCAGGCGCCCCACAGACATTCTTTTTAGAGCCTACCTATTAAAGACAGCTAATACAATGAAGTAGCCTGCTGAGACCATAGCTGTGACTGGAATGTTGTTATATTAATGCAAAATAAGAGTGAGCATGCCACTTATGTACTTAGTGTTTATGAACATTACATAGCAGTCCGGACGATCTCAGATCCTCAGTTTTCCTCTTTCATCCACAGAGAGGGAAGACCATTTTAGATACATCATAAAAGTTACAGAACTTAGGCATAGAAGATTGTTTTATTTCAAATTCCATTAAACATTTTACAGATACATAAGGTCTTTCGAAGAAAAACAAGCGTGTTAGCCAAATGTAGTTTGACATTAAAATATATATTAGCAGAGAACTGAGAAATAGATTTCAGATTAAATCATCTCTGAACTTCGCTGTATTGACAGGAGAGGAAAGCCTTTACCATCCATAAAATAGGAGGGTGGACTCTTGGATCGCTAAAGCAATTCTTGCTCTGATTTTCTATAAATATGGAGCCAAGCCTAGAATCGTGGGATATCTTGAAGTTACAAAACACTGCTGCTAGTTTGTAAGCACTCCCACACAGCTTTTAGTGATAGCCACTTTAAAAAGACCATTCAATATTTTAATTGCTTTGACCACAAATCTGAGGCAGTTTTTAGCTAAAGAGAAATAGGAGGTCATTTTATTTTATTTATTTATTTATTTTTAATTTTTTTTAATGTTTTATTTATTTCTAGGAAACAAAGAGAGAGAGAGAGAGTGAGCAGGGGAGGGTCAGAGAGAGAGGGAGTCACAGACTCTGAAACAGGCTCCAGGCTCCGAGCTGGCAGTCAACACAGAGCCCGACACGGGGCTCGAACCCACGAACCGCGAGATCATGACCCAAGCAAAAGCCGGACACTTAACCGACTAAGCCACCCAGGCGCCCCTAGGAGGTCATTTTAGAAATCAACCAGCTGACTCTGTAGAGGCCATAAAGCTTCCTGTCAGCAGAATGGGTGACAAGAATATACAAGACAGAAGAGTGTAGAGCACGTCAACAGAAATGAAGAAGAAAAGGATGGGTTTCATAAACCAAGTTCTCACCATAGCCCCAGAGATTCTTGGGGGGTGGGGGAGGAAGAACCCTGGCCTAGCAGATCATCACGTTAGGCCCTAGGTTGAGATACAGTCTTTTGAAAAATTTTCCATGTCACCTAATTTGTTTACACTTCCTTCCTTTCCTGGGGTGTCCTTGGAAATTCTTGGTGTCCTCTCCTCCAAGAGTGGATGTAAAAATAACACTCATTCTTTCATTTCTGCATCACAGTGCAGCTGCCCAGGATTGAGTGGGCTATCGAAGCCGACCGGAAGCCTTGACTTGGTGAGTGCAATTTTTAACCCGTCAAGTCAGCTGGTCATGGGCCACGTAAGGACTGGTTGTCTGAAAGATGGGGTATCTTCTAGGAGACCCGCAGGGTGTCCCGTATTTTCTACATATTTAAGGACCCTTCTAGATAAGGATGGAGGCAAGACGTTTGCCAGATTGAAATTCATTGCCGCAGTGAATGTGTTTGTGATGAGATCAATAAGATACTTGTGCTATTTACCACTGACTAGAGCCGAGCTTCTGTATTTAATAGTGCTTTATTGATCTTATGGTTATTTTTGAAACCGTACATGTTTCATATCAGTATTTAATTTATTTCTACAAAACGCAAAGTTTACCTTGAGAAGAAATTTCTACCGTGTTTAAATGTTAGCTAAAATAGCACAAACCAAATATCCCTGTACTAAGAAAATAACCCCGGGATGGAGGGCTGGCTTTGCTTCTGAGCCAGCAAATCCTGCTTCCTAAGCTCTAGTGTGCATAAGGCTTTCCCACTCCTCTCCTGTTGCTACGGAAACCTCTTTCAGTGTCTGGGCTCTAAACAGCTGACTCATTTCAAAGTCTGGCTCTCAAACTCTCAGCTCACAGCTTAGAGAGAGACAAATGGAAACAAAGGAAAACACAGAAACAATGAAATATCAATACATACCATTTCATTAAAAGAGAATAAATTACATGTCTCGAATAAAGGGAGCTGGTAAGGTCATGCAAATCGCCGGTGGCTACGGACTGCAGTCCAGGTGTCCCAGAAACGCAACAGAGGCCACAGTCAGTAAAAAGAGATTTCTGTCCTTTGGATTTAGTGACACAGAATGAAACCGAAGCTTAAAGAGAGATTCTCTGCAGCTCCCTCGTATCAAAGCAGTCTAACCAGCTACGTGTGTAAACACAAGCAAAGAGCGTGAGCCGCAGATTAGCCAGCACTGGATGGGGGTGCAGGGAGAGAAGGGGAAGGGTAGAGGTGTCTTAGAAAAGCCCAAAGCCATCTCAGGAAGTGTCCAAACAAAGCTCGAAGACCTCTCTTCAAAGCACGTTCTAAAGGGGACTTCCTGTTTTAGTGTCTTTGGCTCTATTAGGTCAACATATCCCATGGACACGCGGCACCACGTTTAGAATAAGACTGAGGGAATAAAAGTCCCAGCACTCTTCCCTGCCCACTCGCCCGGGAGATATGGTGGGATTTTCTACTTTTTTTTTTTTTCCCATTTACAACTGATCATGATCATAGGTAGTAATGGAACTTTGAACTCCTGAAAAAGTAATTTACTTAAAAAAATTTTTTTTAACGTTAGCTTATTATTTTTTTTTTAATTTTTTTTTTTAATGTTTTACTTATTTCTAGGAGAGAGAGAGAGAGACAGCGTGAGCAGGGAGGTCAGAGAGAGAGTCACAGACTGAAACAGGCTCCAGGCTCTGAGCTGGCAGACATAGAGCCCGACGCGGGGCCGAACCCATGAACCGCGAGATCATGACCCAAGCGAAAGTCGGACGCTTAACCGACTAAGCCACCCAGGCGCCCCTAACGTTAGCTTATTTTTGAGAGAGACAGAGACAGAGCCTGAGTGGGGAGGGGCAGAGAGAGAGGGGGAGACACAGAATTGGAAGCAGGCTCCAGGCTCTCAGCTGTCAGCACAGAGTCCGACATGGGGCTCGAACCCACAGACTGTGAGATCATGACCTGAGCCGAAGTTGGACACTTAACGGACTGAGCCACCTGGACGCCCTGTGATTTACTTTTATGTATTGAAGATCAACTTTAGTTTCGTAGTGAGAAACTTCCTTTTGAAGACCTAGCATGGTAGGGATTAGGAGAAAATGCTGCCATGTGGATTCAGATTAATTTTTTTTTTTTTTTTTGAGAGAGAGGGAGAGTGTGTGTGTGTGTGTGTGTGTGTGTGTGTGTGTGAGAGAGAGAGCAGGGGAGGGACAGAGAGAGAGAGGGAGAGAGAGAAGTCCCCAGCCCCATTTGACATGGAGCTCCAACTGACAACTCTGTGCCCTTCCCATTTTAATGTGGGGAATTATGTACATAATCATATATAAATTACGTAAAAAATGATATATATAATCTTTTGTATCTTATATATATTTAGAATTGTTTAGCTTTCATAAGATGATATTGTCTCTGTGATCTTGTGCCTCTGAAAGTATTGGCCATAGTATAGCTCACATGAGCATTTAAGCCTCATTTTGTTCTCATTAACAATGTAAATTCTTTGTGACTTTATGGTGGGAAGGTCCAAGTCAATAATACATGTCACCAAAATAATATCGGTGAAAAGAAGGGGAAAGGGTCATGAACCAATGCATGTTGAGTCTGCAAAATATCCGAAGCACTGCTCCCAAACAGGAACTATTAATGGCAGTAGGCAAGGCTTTTACCTTAACAAAAGTTATAACTCTAGAGAAGTCCTGGAGTGCGGGTCCAGACGTTGGTGCGGGATGATTGGCATGTCCAGTTTCTTGTGGTACTTTCCGCTCAACTCATTCTGTGCATTGCTGCTAAATTAATGGGTTCTGCTGATGAACCTTGAAAGGCTAACTAAGCTGGTAAAGCAAGGGAATGCTCTTAAATCAGTATGTCTGGAATTCAGCAAAAAATACTGTGGGAAGCTGAATAATGGCCCATGAAATATGTTCACCTTCAGAACCCTAGTATCTGTGAATACGTTAATTTCCAAAGCAAAAGGGACTTTGCAGGGGTGATTAAACTAAGGAACTGAGGGGCGCCTGGGTGGCTTAGTCAGTTAAGCGTCCGACTTTCGCTTGGGTCAAGATCTCGCAGTTTGTGGGTTCGAGCCCCGCGTCGGGCTCTGTGCTGACTGCCAGCTCAGAGCCTGGAGCCTGTTTCAGTCTGTGACTCCCTCTCTCTCTGACCCTCCCCTGCTCACGCTGTCTCTCTCTCTCTCCTAGAAATAAATCCATACCCAAAAAATAAATTAAGGAACTGAGATGGGGGGAGTCTTAATCTTGAATCTCAAAGTGGCCCAATAATCAAGTCACATAAAGGAGAAAATGGGTTGACTCAGTTGGGTGCTCTTGTTCTCTCAGATCAGATGCAGCATGGATAAAGCTGAACCACAAAAAATAAGTGGGTTCAGGAGTGGGAGTGATGTGAAGCAGAGTGATGTGCCTGAAGATTGTTGAAGGGGTGGGAGGCAGGGAAGGTGGGCATTCTCTGAAACCTGGAAAGGACAAGGAGATCTGTTCTCTCCTGGAGTTTCCAAAAGGAACACAGCCTTGCCAGTACCTTGATTTTAACCAAGTCAAGCCCACTCCAGGCTTCAGAACTGTAAGAAAATAAATTTGTGTTGTTTTAAGCCTCTAAGGTTGTAGCAGTTCAATACAGCAGCAGTAGTAACTAATACAGCTAATACAGATGCTCATTAATTTCAGCAAAGAATTTCATTACAGCCTTAGAAACGAGAGGGAGAAACATGGACTAGATGATAGGGTTGGTAAGTGGCATCACATCTGGTGGAGATGTATACAGTGTGAATGGAAAAATGTTAACGTGGGGAGAGAATGCCCCTGACATGCTAGCTGCCTTTGTGCTTGGCTTTGGCCCCTTCATCAGTTTCTCTGAAGACACAGAAGGCAGATGGCTTGGATGGTTCTCAAGGGAATTATGCTGAATGAAAACAACTCATCTCAAAAGGTTACATGCTGTATGATAGCTTTCATTTTTTTATTGCGGTGAAATTCACATAACATAAAATTAACCATTTTAAGGTGTACATTTCAGTGGCATTTAGGGCCTCCATAATGCTGTTCAGCCACCACCTATATCAAGTTCAAATCATTTTTATCACCCCAAAAGGAAGCTCTGTGCCCGTTAAGTGGTCATCCCCATTCAACCCTCCTCCCAGCCCTTGGCAAAACCAATTTAATTTTTGTCTCTATAGATTGAACAAGTCTGGATAGTGCATATAAATGGAATGATGCAACGTAGGACCCTTTGTGTCTGGTCTCTTTCACATAGCATAATATTTTTGAGGTTTATCCACATTGTAGCATGTAGCCATACTTCATTCCTTTTTATGGCTGAATAATATCCTATTGTATGGACATTCTATATTTGTTCATTCAACCAATGATGGAAATTTCAGTTGTTTCCACATTTTTTTTTAAGTTTTATTTATTTATGTAATCTCTACACCACACGCAGGGCTCAAACTCCCGACTCTTGAGATCAAGAGTCATATGGTCTACTGACTAAGCCAATCAGGTGCCCATTGCTGTTTCCACGTTCTGGCTATTATGAGTAGTGCTGCTAAGAACATTTGTGTGCAAGTTTTTGTGTGAATGTTTTTAAATCTCTTGGGTGTCTTCATTCCCAGAATGGAATTTCTGGGTCACGTGGTAATTCTACGCTTACCCTGAGGAACCACCAAAAGGTTTTCCACAGCAGCTGCACCATTCTCCATTCCCACCAACAATTTTTTCACCATCCTTGCCAACGTTTGTAATATTGTATTATTATTTTTTTATTATAGACGTCCAAGTGGGTGTGTAGTGATCTGTCATTCTGGGTTTGATTCGCATTTCCCTAATGACTAATGATGTCGAGCATCTTTCCGAGTGCTTGTTTGTCGTTTGGCTTTCTTTTAGGATAAATGGCTATTCAAGTCCTTATCCATTTTTTAATTGGGTTGTTTGGGGTGTTTTGTTGTTCTTGTTGAGTTGTAAGAGTTTTTCTATGTTTTGGACGAGATCCTAATCAGATATGTTGTTTTCATATAGTTTCTCCTATTCTGTACTTTGTCTTTTTCCCACCATGGTTCTGTCCTTTACACACAACTTTTTAAATTTTGATGAAGTCCAATTTACCTATTTTTTCTTTTGGTGCTTGTGTTTTTGAGGAATCCATTGCCAAATCCAGGCTCATGAAGATTTACACCTATGTTTTCATCTATGAGTTATACTTCTTTCACTTAGAGTGTTGGTCGATTTTGTGTTGATTTTTTTGTATGCGGTATGAGATAGGGGTCCAAATTTATGTTTTTGCCTATGGATATACAATTGCCCAAAAACCTTTAGTTGAAGAGACTCTCTTTCTCCCATTGATTGCTCTTGGGACCCCTGTTGAAAACCAACTGGCCATAGATGTTTGGATTTATTTCTGGACTCTCAGTTCTATTCTATTGGTCCATGTGTCTTTCCTTATTCAGCACCACACCATTTTAATCATGGTAGATGTATAGTAAGTTTGAAATTGCGAAGTGTTTAACTTTGTTCTTTTTTCTAAAATTATATTGGCTATTTGGGATCCCTGGTAAATTTGTATCAATTTTTGTAACAGCTTTTCCATATCTGCATTAAAGGATGTGAAATTTAAATAGGGCAACATCGAATCTGTAGATCGATGCTGGTAGTGTTTGAATATTATCTTAATAATATTATGTCTCCAGTCCACAAACATGGCATTTATGTCCATTTATTTAAGTCCTCTTTCATTTCTTTCAGCAATACCTTGTAGTTTTCAGTGTATAAAATGTTCAACCTCTTTGGTTAAATTTACAGATAGGTATTTTATTCTTTTGGATGAAATCGTAAATGGAATTTTCTTAATTTACTTTTCAGGTTGGTCATTATTGATATGTAGAATTACAACTGAATTTTGTGTGTTGATCTCATATCGTGAACTTTTGCAGAATTTCTTTTAATAGCATCAGTAGTGTGTGTGTGTGTGTGTGTGTGTGTGTGTGTGTCTGTATGTGTGTATGCTTTAGGATTTTCCATGTAAAAGGTTGTGCCTTGGAGGCTTAGTCGGTTGAGCACTCAACTCTTGATTTTGGCTCAGGCCTTGATCCCAAGGTTGTGGCATTGAGCCTCGCATTGGGCTCCACTCTGAGCATGGAGCCTGTTGGGGATTCTCTCTCTCTCTCTTCTTCACCCCTCTTTCCCACTCCCTCTCTAAAATAAATAAAAATTTTAAAAAATAGGATTTCCCATGGAAAAGATACTGTCTACAAAGATGGATTGATTTACTTTTGCCTGTAGATCTTTGAGGGTTTTTTCCCTCTTGTGATTTTCCAATGTGAATGTTAGGTTTGCGTCATACTCAGATTAATTTAAAAGATAAATGATCTTAAGAATGAAACCAGCACAGATCTTTATCATGTGTCCTTACCCTCCACCTCAACTATTAACAGTGAAGTGTTCTTCTTGATGCATTAGTAAAAAAACAAACATTTTTGAGGATAGTTTTTCACTATGATATTCTCTGAAGTCATAAGGCCTTAAAAAATAATGTTTTAAAATACTCCTAGTTCCCTAAAATAAAAGTGGGGTCGAACAAAAATTATAAAGTATGGAGGAGTGAGCAAAAAATATTTTAAAAAATGATCTGAGTAGACATTTTTTCAAAGAAGTCCTACAGATGACCAACAAGTACATGAAAAGGTGCTTAACATCACTAATCATCAGGGAAACGCAAACCCAAACCACAACGAAATATCGTCTCGTTCCTGTTAGAGTGGCTAGAATACAAAAAATAAGGGGCTCCTGGGTGGCTCAGTCGGTTAAGCATCTGACTTCGGCTCAGGTCATGATCTCACGGTTCGTGGGTTCGAGCCCCGCATCGGGCTCTGTGCTGACAGCTCGGAGCCTGGAGCCTGCTTCAGATTCTGTATCTCCCTCTCTCTCTGACCCTCCCCTGCTCACGTTCTCCCTCTCTCAGAAATAAATAAATCATTAAAAAAAAATTTTTTTTAAAGATAAGACACAGTAAGTGTTGGTGAGGATATGGAGTAAAGGGAACCGTGATGCACTGTTGGACAAATGTAAATTTGTGCAGCCATAAAAAAGAATTAAATCTTGCTATTTATGACAACATGGGTGGGCCCATAGATCTTTAGAGGAAGGCGGATTCAGGACCTACCTACAGCTGCCCGACAACAGAATTGGTCCTCTTTTGTCATCTCAGTCACTGTGGATATTTCAGCAGGGACTAAAACACTACATCAAGGATGTCAAAGAGGGATTCCTACACAGAAAGGGAGTTGGACTTGAGAAGCTTCATTTTATTTCATTTTTCTTTTGAGAGCGAGCACGTGCACGTGCGTGGTAGTAGAGGAGGGGCAGAGGAAGAGGGAGAGAGAATCTCAGGCAGACTCTGTGCTGAGCACGGAGCCCAACACAGGGCTCAGTCCCACCACTGAGACATCATGACCTGAGCCGAAATGAAAAGTTGGACGCTTAACCGACTGAGCCACCCAGGTGCCTGGACTTCATAAATTTTAAAATAGTTTTCAACACTGAGATTGCATGGCTCAAATCTAGGAAGGTGAGATGACATATGGCAAAGCAATACGTTGGCTATTTAATTTCAGAGCTAGTCAGAGAGGGAGGAATCCATGTTATACTATTCCCTTTGAAGAACATTTCATGATGTGAACTGTAAATCAACCAGTGAAGTTAGAAATGGTTACTTTGACAATGATTAAAAAAATAACTAGCACTGGGTGTTATATGGAAACCATCTTGACAATAAATTATTTAAAAAAAAAAAAGAAAAAAGAACTAGGGTATCTATTTTCATATATATGTGTGTGTATATAAAATATATCCAGTAAAATCTTGTATTGCAAGTAACTTGTTCTGTGAGGGTTCCATAAGATGAGCCAACATTTCTTTTTTTTTTTCTTTAATGTTTTTATTTATTTCTGAGAGAGAGAGAGAGACAGCGTGAGCAGGAGAGGGTCAGAGAGAGAGGGAGACACAGAATCCAAAACAGACTCCAGGCTCTGAGCTAGCTGTCAGCACAGAGCCCCATGTGGGGCTCGAACACATGAACCTCGAGATCATGACCTGAGCCGAAGTCAGATGCTTAACCGACTGAGCCACCCAGGCGCCCCATGAGCCAACATTTCTAATAAATTTTCACCTTATAAACAAGCAATGTCTGGCATCAGGAGTAGTATGTGATGCTGAGTATCACATGATCACAACTGAGCCAATGGTTCCTCTCTCTTTCTCTCTCTCTCTCGGTGCAGGATTGTGGGTGATTGTCTCCCATGATTGGATGCTTAGTTTCAGGCTGTGTTGTTTGGCAGAAATCAGTGATTTTTCAGAACATTGCAAGGTGCCCATAACTGGCACTAGTGTATTTTCTGTCCCTTCAAAGCACCTACAGACAGTCCTTTGCTTTTCCAGACAAGAGCGAGCTTAGGAATGCTTTGCTTCCTTCTAGGTCAAGCTGCCTGTAGATAGAGACCCTTTCTTCTGCTGCCTTTATTGCCAGTTACATTAAATACAGCATATGACCAGAGTTTATTAATATTTACTGTAGTCAACATCCATGTGAGCGTATACAATGGCTTCCATGCAGGAGAAGATTCCACTGAGCCAGTAGATAGCAGTGATTCTGTTAGTCATAGTGATGAAAGTCATCCTACACCATAACCCCCCTCTCTCTTGTCTCCCTCACACCAGCCATGAAGGTTTTCAAAGGTAAGTACAGGTTAATTTGTTTAGTTTTCTTTCCATTTTGTACTTATTATTTTGTATTACAATATTGTAATCATTTTTATAAGAATATTTTTGGATTGTGGAATGAAGCATATGAGTTTCCATTCTTTCTTATGGGGAAATTTGTTTTGGTACACAAATTATAATATATATTATAAGCATGTTTCTGGAACAAATTATGCTCATAAACCAAGGTTTTACTGTGTATATACATATGAAATTCTTTTTTTTTTTTAATTTTTAATGTTTATTTTTGGGAGAGAGAGAAAGTGAAAGCAGGGTTGGGGCAGAGAGACAAGGAGACACAGAATCCAAAGCAGGCTCCAGGCTTCGAGCTGTCAGCACAAACTCACAAACTGTGAGATCATGACCTGAGCCGAAGTCGGAAGCACAACCGAGTCACCCAGGCGTCCTGATACATATGAAATTCTTAAGTGTAGACTTTAGAAATGATTGTGTCTGTAAATGTTAAACAACTTCTTTGTGTTTCAGTTTTCTCAATGGTAAAATGAAAGTGACCATATACCTAGTTCATAGGATTTCTATGAAAATTATATCAGATAATATGTTAATTATTTAGTTCTATGTCTGACGCATCAGGCTCTCAGGAATTCACCTATGTGCTTATTATTATTATTATTATTTTATTTTAGAGAAAGAGAGAGCATGCAAGTTGCGGAGCAGAGGGAGGGGGAGAGAGAGAATCTTAAGCAGGCTCCACTCTTAGCACAGAGCCCAACATGGGGCTTGATCTTAACGACCCTGGGATCATGACCTGAGCTGAAATCAAAAGTCGGATGCTCAACCAACGGAGTCCCCAAGGTGCCCCCATGCTTATTATTGATGTACCCATGTTAGAGCCTTGATAGGTTGTGGAAGACTCCATACGTAATTACAAAGAACATACAAATAATCTTTCTCTAGGTTAAACCACTCTTCATATGAATCTCACACCATGTCCTTACATTGGCACATTTTTCCTTACATTGGCATTGGATTAAATAAGCTCCTTTACTACCTAAGGCTACAACCATTGTTGCAGTCTAGAAATTTTAAACTGGATTAAAGACCAGAAATTCGGGGCGCCTGGGTGGCTTAGTCGGTTAAGCGTCCGACTTTCGCTTGGGTCATGATCTCGCAGTTCGTGGGTTCGAGCCCCGCGTTGGGCTCTGTGCTGACTGCCGGCTCGGAGCCTGGAGCCTGTTTCAGTCTGTGACTCCCTCTCTCTCTGACCCTCCCCCTGCTGCATGTCTCTCTCTCTCTCTCTCTTAGAAATAAATAAAAATATTAAAAAAAAAAAAGACCAGAAATTCAAGGTTATATATGCCCACATTGGCCCAGATAAGTCATCTTGTCTTTGTTTGGTTATATTCCTTGTGATGAGAATAATATATGCATGCTACAAAAATATTGATTGCTAGCTTTTTCTACAAATTGGCCTATTCCTAGCTGTAATCCCTCACTTTATATTCAGGTATATTAAATATGAGCTAGTTCCACAAATAACTCCACCACATGGTTGGATAAGTAGAGGTTGGATAAACAGCAGTAAGTAGAAGGTGCTGCTGTAATTGTATATTCGTTGTATTGGATCTTTTTATGGTATATTGATGAGCTAAGATTAAAACTACATTTAGTGGCATTTTTCCTTCAATAAGATTTTTAATTCTGCCAACGGCAAGAATGAGTCTCTTTATTGGTTCTCTGGCTTTAATTCTATCTCAATGATTCCCAAATCTCTATTGTCCACATAAAATGCTCCCCTGATACCATTTGGTCATTTCCATTTGGCTGGTCCACTAGCACTACCAGCTTAATATGCCCCAAATAGAATTTGTCATCTTCCCTAAAAATCTTACCCCTTCTACATTCCCCATGTCATCTATCTAGTCACTAGGGTAGGACATTTGGAATTACCATAGATTCCCTCTCTCTCTCATCTCCCCATTTAGTCAACCACTCAGACTTCTAGATTTTATTCCTACAAATTCCTCCTGTCACCTTATCTCCATCTCTCCCCACAGTTTAAGCTAACATAGTCTCTCCTGGATTCACCTAACATTGGTCTAGTCATTTCCCTGTCTCTACTCTTATGTACTTGAATGTTTGCTCCATGTGTTTTCAGAATAACCCATCTAAAGGAGAAGTCTGATTGAATTACTCTTTTGCCAAAAACTCTTCGATGGCTCACTACTGTTCTCAAAACAACACAAGTAGGGGCACCTGGGTGGCTCAGTTGGTTGAGCTTCTGAATCTTGATTTCCGCTGGGGTCATGATCCCATGCTTGGGCTCCTTGCTGAGCATGGATCCTGTTTAAGATTCACTCTCTCTCCCTCTGCCTCTCTCTACCCACCCCCTCTGTAAAATAAAAATAAGTAAAGCAAATCAAAAACCTAAGTACAAGCTGCCTGACTTGGAAAACATAGTTTTTCATGATCTGACATCTGCCTACCTTTCCAGCTCTGTCTCTCATAATCTCTAAAGTGCACTTGACATTCCGACAACCCAGAAATATGTTCAGCTCTCTACATAAAGAGTTGCCAGATATAGAAAATATAAATATAGGACATCCAGTTAAATTTGAATTTCAAATAAACAACAAATTTTTTTAGAAGTTATCCCATGTAACACGTTGTGTCTTACATGTGCTTTCGTACCCACTATCACATCTCCCTGGAATGCACTTGCCAGTGTTAGGATTCAGCTGAATTACAATCTCTTGCAGGGCACCCATCCTCCACACACACCCCTCCAGTCCTGAATGAATTAGATGACCTCTGTCATCACGCACAGTAATTGTTATTTTTTGGGTCTTTTCCTATCAGTGAGATTCCTTGAGGGCAGGGACCATTTTTCTCTGTAGTGGCATTGTCCAGAAGGGCGCCTGAGATGTAGTAGACACTTTACAAATATTTGATGAATAAATGATTCTCCTGACACTAATATGTTCTCTTCATACCCAACATGAAGAATATTTTTACCAGCACACACAAGAAAATTAGAAGAAAACCTTTCCTAAAACAGAGCTCCAGACTCAAAGCTGGTAGGACAGCATATATTCTCCTAGAGATTAAAGAAGTTAAAATAAATGTAATGGAAACGATTTTAAAAATGTTGGGGCGCCTGGGTGGCTTAGTCGGTTAAGCGTCCGACTTTCACTTAGGTCATGATCTCGCGGTTCGTGGGTTCGAGCCCCGCGTCGGGCTCTGTGCTGACTGCCAGCTCAGAGCCTGGAGTCTGTTTCAATCTGTGACTCCCTCTCTCTCTGACCCTCCCCTGCTCACGCTCTCTCTCTCTCTCTCCT